>CM053770.1:542264670-542374354 GCA_028658325.1 Potorous gilbertii
CACACACACACACACACACAGAGAGCACAGGGTGAGTTGAATAGGATGGGATCATATCTAAAAAAATGAAATTAAGGGATGAGAGAGGAATATATTGGGAGGAGAAAGGGAGAAATGGAATGGGGCAAATTATCTCTCAGAAAAGAGGCAAGTAAAAAACTTTTCAATGGAGGGAAAAAGGGGAAGGTGAGAGAGAAAACATGAAGCTTACTGTCATCATATTCGACTAAAGGGAGGAATAAAATCCACACTCATTTTGGTATGAAAACCTATCTTATAATACAGGAAAGTGGGGGAGAAGAGGATAAGCAGGGTGGGGGGATGATGGAAGGGAGGGCAATGGGAGGAGGGAGCAATTAGAAGTCAAAACTCTTGGGGAGGGACAAGGTCAAAAGAGAGAGCAGAAGAAATGGGGGGCAGGATAGGATGGAGGGCAATATCATTAGTCTTGCACAACATGACTTATGAAAGTAATTTGCAAAACTATACATATATGGTCTATATTGAATTACTTGCCTTCCCAATGGGGATGGGTGGAGAGGAGGAAGGAAGAGAAGTTGGAATTCAAAGTTTTAGGAACAGTTGTTGAGTATTGTTCTCACACATAGAGAGAGAGAGCACAGGGTGAGTTGAATAGGATGGGATCATATCTTTAAAAATGAAATTAAGGAGTGATAGAGAAATATATTGAGAGAAGAAGGGGGAAATGAAATTAAGGAGTGATAGAGAAATATATTGAGAGAAGAAAGGGGGAAATGAGGCAAATTATCTCTCATAAAAGAGGCAAGTAAAAGACTTTTCAGTGGTGGGAAAAATGGGGGAGGTGAGAGAAAAAACATGAAGCTTACTCTCATCACATTTGACTAAAGGAAGGAATAAAATGCACACTCATTTTGGTATGGAAACCTATCTTACAATACAGGAAGGTAGGGGAGAAGGGGATGGGGGGGGCATGATAGAAGGGAGGGCAATGGGAGGAGGGAGTAATTACAAGTCAACACTCTTGGGGAGGGATGGGTCAAAAAAGAGAGCAGAAGAAATGGAGGGCATTATAGGGTGGAGGAAAATATAGTTAGTCTTACACAAAACGACTATTATGGAAGTCATTTGCAAAACTACACAGATATGGCCTATACTGGATTGCTTGCCTTCCCAGTAGGGATGGGTGGGGAGGGAGAGAGGAAGAGAAGTTGGAACTCAAAGTTTTAGGAACAACTGTTGAGTATTGTTCTTACATACAACTAGGAAATGAGAAATACAGGTAATGGGGTATGGAAAATTATCTGGCCCTACAGGACAAAAGAGAAGATGGGGATAAGGGAAGGGAGGAATGTTAGAAGGAAGGGTAGATTGGTGATAGGGATAATTAGAATACTTGGTGTTTTGGGGTGGGGGAGGGGAGAAATGGGGAGAAAATTTGGAACCCAAAATTTTGTGGAAATAAATGTTGAAAACTTAAATAAATAAATTTAAAATAGAAAAAATAATGTTAATTGAATAATGTTCCTATCACTTTGCATAATGCCTGGCACTCAACATATATTTATGGACTGAGTAAAGGTAACCATAACTTGAAGGCTGCTGATCCAAGGCTATTTTAAAAAGATGTGTAAAGTCAAGAAGAGTATTAGGGATGAGTGAACCTAACTGTTCATAGACTAGGACCAGACTTTGTAATTATAGATCAGAAGAACCTAATAGTCACATCAAAGATTGTGGCTTACTTTTAAAGCAGATACTTTTCTTTTGAAACAGCAAAAGCTGGCAAACCAAACAAACAATAAAAGATGGTTTGCTAGCATCTGGCCTGTGAGGGGTATAGAGTACACATCTACAAAGTGATTGTGGGAACTTTGGGAGGCTGAGCAGTGAGTCTGTGTAGTCCACCCTAAAAGTCATGTTGCAGTATTGAAACATCATGAGAGAATTAATGGACACAATTAAATGGAGCATGGAAATATACATTGTGTACATTACCAGAGAAAGGCAGTACAGGTAATATAAAATAAAAGAAGGATTTGTTTTGTGAAATTTGGATTCAGTCAAAGGCCACACTTAAGGACCTAGAGTGTACCCTCAAGGTCACAGGTTCCCCACTCCTGAATTTTACTAGACAATTATATATAAATATATTTTTAACTATTTATAACAGCAGGGTATAACCACTCATTTATTTCTTCTTTTCATCAAAAAGTGATTGTTTACTTTTTATAAGGTTATTGTAAATACAACTTTATTGTTTTATGTTTTATGGGTTAGAGAAAGATATTCACCAGTTATATTTTTAGATTTGTTTTTCTTTACTGATATAAAAGTGCTATGACTTTAAAAATAAAAAACACTGACTTAAATATTTTAAAAATTATAAAGATATTTAAATCACATAAAATAATTATTAAAATATTTAGAAATCCTAAGCAAAGTAAAAAACTATGTTATCAGTTTATTATCCATTACTTTCTCTTAGGTTATGTATAACATAGACTACTTAGGGGTTAAATAGTATCTAAATTTTGTACTTAGAAGAGTAACCAATGAGATTTTAGCTATATGGATCAAAGATAAGTCATAGGCTCCCAACGAAGCAAAACAAAGGGTTTTAACTACTGCTAGCACCTTTTGCCAGATTTGTAGACAATGGCTTCCTTACAACTTGGACCAGTGCAGAGTATACATTCTAACTTTTCTATGGCTTCAGCTTCCAAAATATTCATGGGGATGGTTGTTCTACCTGGTTTACTGATTGCAGTTTGATACACTCACCAGATTGGGCTTCTTAACTTGAGAAGATTCATCTGAGGATAAACACTCCGCAGCTGATGCTGGGGCAGATCAATACACTCCCTCACATTTTATATCACTGTTCCAATGGTATGTTGGCATTTTAAATCAGTTATCTAAGACTGATTAATTGAGCAGTAATGGGTTTTAAAGGAGGGGGCATTTTTGCTACACTTAACGATTTTAGAGGGAAAGAGCATGACAACCACAAACATTGATGAAATGATGCCCATTGAGAATTGATACTCCATCTTCAAAATTGCCATAGGAAGCAAAAGATCAAAGAATCAAATGAGATCCATCCTCATGGCTGACATGGAGAGGATTTTGAAGGATGTAGAATGGATAATTTTGATTGTATTAGATTAAAAAAGATTTTGCACAAATAAAACCAATGTAGCTAAAATAAAAGGGAAAACATAAAGCTGTGGGAAAAAATTTTATAGACAGTTTCTCAGAAAAAGGTCTCATGTCTTAAATATATAAAGAAGTTTTGTCTAATTTATAAAAATGTGAGTCATTCCCCAATTGACAAATGCTCAAAGGATAGGAACAGACAATTTTTCAGTGAAGAAATCAAAACTATATATAGTCATATGAAAAAATGCTCTAGATCACTATTGATTAGAGAAATGAAATGCATTTTAAAACAGTTTTGAGTTTTCATCATACACCTATCAGATTGGCTAAAATTATAGAGGGGGAAAATGACAAATGTTGGAGGAGATGTGGAAAAATTAGGATACTAATAAATACATTATTGATGGAACTGTGAACTGAGCCAACCATTTTGGAGAGCAGTCTGGAATTATGCACAAAGAGTTATAGACTTTGACCTATTTCCCAAGGGGATTAGAGAAAAAGGAAAAGAACTGACATGTTCCAAAATATTTATAGTAGCTCTTTTTGTGGTGGAAAAGAACTTAAAGTTGAAGGGATGCCCATCAATTGGAGAATGGCTAAACAAGTTGTGGTAGATGATTGTTATAGAATACTACTGTGCTATAAGAAATGATGAACTGATTGGTTATAGAAAAACATGGAAAGACTTGCGTGAAATAACGAAGAGTGACATTAGTAGAAGCAAGAGAACAGTGTACATAGTAACAACAATATTGTTCTAAGAACCCTGAATGACTAAGTTATTTTGAGTATTATAAATACAAAGGACCTATAAAGGAAGATGTTATTCACATCCAGAGCAAGAACTATTACGCAGAAATGTGTAGAGTGTGGTTTTACATATATATATGTATATGTTTCATATATACATATGTGTATATGTGTGTATGCACAAACATACATATGTATGTATTTGAGTCTAAAGGTAACCTCCTCTAGGGTAGGGTGAGGAGGAAGAAAATAAAAAAGTTCACAGCAGAGAACAAGAGAAAACTTAGAAGGAAGGGCAGAAAAGCAGGGCAGCTTTGAAAAATATGTGCTGTATTTATTACATCATTTTTCAAGAAAAGGAAGCAGCATGAAATGGAAATTTATGATTTTGTATTGAATCCTCTTTTTATGTTGTGCTGTGTACATGGAAATGTTCTCTTTTTTTTGTATTTACGTTCAAAGTGAATAAAAAAAAAATCTTAAGAAAGAAAAGAAAAAATGACACTGGGCAGCTAAGTGGTACAGTGGCTAGAGTGCCTGACCTAGAGTCAGTTAGATGGAAGTCCATCTTTTACCAATTTTTTGTCTTGGGGCAGGTTTATATCCCCAACATTTCTCTCAGTATCCCTCCACCTACTCTAGAAAGAAGAGAAGAAGAAAAGAGAAAACATCATCCAAACCAAATGATCCAACAAATGTATTAAACACCCTACCAGTAGTTTAGGGGTAGCTAGGGAGCACAGTGGATAAAGCATCTGGCCTCAAAAACTTACTAGCTATGAGACCCTGAGCAAGTCACTTAACACTGTTGGCCTCAATTTCATCATCTGTCAAGTGAGCTGGAGAAGGAAATGGCAAACCACTCCAATATCTTTACCAAGAAAACCCCAAATGGGGTCAACAAGAATCAGACAGTATTGAAGAACCGCAAAACACACTGATTGTGGGAACTCTTGAGGGGTGGTACCTGTCCATGAGCATGTTCTACCCAGCCCAGGGCTTCAACTGAGGTATTCTCAGCTCATGAAAATTTCTGGTGCACAATGTCATTGTATCATAAGACTAAGGCAATACAATGAATATTTATTGTTCACATTTTTAAATGATGTATGCTTTTTCACATCATATTAACTGAAAATTGGTTTCATTTCTTTACATGCATTGCAGAATTTATTTTTACTGTGCTTTTTTAGTGTGTGTATGTGTGTGTGTATGTGTGTGTAATGTGGCATGTTTGGTAGGGTGTTAACTTATTATGTAGTACTCTTTTTGAAATCTGTTTTGTGTACATCTACATTTAATAGTTTGGTACAACTAAACTCATTACAGTATTGAAAATTATTTTGTTCTGTTTTAAAGATTAATTGAAATAAAAATAAAATATCTATTGTCAGGTGAATCTCAGTCACTATCCAAGAATGACATAGTAAGTGGATTTTTTTTGGAACAGGGAAATGAAATAGGAGTTTTTCTTTGTTCATTCTTCCCATGACCCTGCTTCCTTCCCTCAAAGTAAATTCTTTGGTTGGAGGGAGGGAGTTTATCATTTATATAAGGATGTGTGTAAGTATAAAGGAGTGATAGGGGTGATAAAAGCTCTTAAAATTCCTGTAAGAGTGAGTCATATGTAAATTTCTTTTCTTTTCCTTCTAGTCTTGAAGCTTTTGTTTCCAGCTATGGAGGAACTTATTTCAATAAAAAAAGAGGGAAAAATAAAAAGACTAGGTTGACTTTCTTTAAGTCTATATCCTTCAATTATTAACTCTTCTTTTACCCTTGGTTTGTAATTTTATTTCAGCGTATGGGAGAGCCACGTCCAGTAACAATAAGGGACTATTGTTCTTCGAACATTAGAGATTAGGGTGGTAAATCCCATTATCTACCTTGACAGATGCCCTGTGACCTTGGGCAAGGAACTCAGCCTTTCTGGGACAGTGAGGTTCCTTCCATATCTGTCTTTCCATTTTCTATCTGTGGCTATACTTGGTTTGGACTGCACAGAACAGGGGTGGGGAATCTGTGGTCTTGAGGACATGTGGCCTTCTAGGTCCTTGGGTGTGGCCTTTTGACCAAGTCCAAGTTTTACGGAACAAATCCTTTTATTAAGGAGATTTGTTCTGTGTGGTCAAAGGGCCACACTTGAGGACCCAGAGGGTCACATGTGGCCTCGAGGCCACAGGTACCCCATCCCTGGTATAGAACATCACTGCTTCCCCAGGGAAAATCTCATCACCATGTTTTTGATACCCAACACCTCAGTTCCCTCAGTTGTCTTTTCCCTCTGATTGGAGGACAGAAGGGTGGACCAGTAAACTTCTCCCTAACTCTTACTTTATGGAGGGCTCAGAAATTTCCAGGCAACAGAAAAATCTTTTGCTTGATTGCTCATTTATAACCAATATCAAATGGCTTACTGTCTCAAGGATGGGGGAAGTGAAAAAGGAAAGGAGAAAATTTGGAACCCCAATTTTTTTAAATGAATGTTAAAAATTGTCTTTACAAATAATTGGGGAAAAAATAAAATATTATTCAGAAAAATAAAAAGAACTTTCCAGGTAATGGAAATGTGATTTGTCTGATTGCACATGTATAACATATCAAATTGTATACTGTCTCAGGAGGGAGAGAGAGGTGAGAGAGAGGAGAAAATTTAGAACTCAATTTTTTTTTTAAAATGAGTGTTAAAAATTTTCTTTACAAGTAATTGGGAAAAAATAAAATGTCACTTAGGAACAAAAAAAGAAGTTTTCAAGTAATTCCATTTTCTATCAGTGACTTTGCTTGGTTTTGACTCTGCCAAGCTGGTGCCTCATCCCCCTTTTCAGTCTCCTTTTGTGTATTGCCTTTCTTCATTAAGTTTTAGGCTCCTTGAGAGCAGAGACTATTTTGCTGCTTTTTTTAATATCTGAGGCACACAGCACACTCTCTGGTACATAATACATATTTAATAAACAATCATTGAATTGAATTGATCCTCCAAGAGGTGTACAAGAAAAAGATACTAATACCACACTCTATGCTTAAGACTTAAGTCAACTAGAAATAATTTTACATTTTTTATCCAAGCATTTGGGGAGAGGGAAGGGGCACAGGGTGGGGAGAGAGACAGACAGACAGAGAATGTCAAGGAGAGACAGATTCAAACTGGCATAGTCCCCTAAATCCTTTGACATAACCCTCAACTCCAAGGTGATTTTAAGTAACACAGGAATCTTGAATGAAGAAAATATCATAATATATTTTTCAAAAATAGTATTGGGATTAATAGTCCAAAATAACTGAATAAGAGAAGGTGGAACCAAGATGGCAGAGAAAAGACAGGAAATTGCCTGAGCTCTCCCCAGTTTCCCTCAAAACAATTTTAAAACACAGCTCAAAATGAATTTTGGAGTGACAGAACCCACAAAGGGGTAGGGTGAAACCAATTTTCAGCCTAACGTAACTTAGAAGTACTACAAGAGAGGTCTGTCTCATCTGGGTAAAAGAGAAGCTCAGTCCTGCACTGGAGGTGTCCAGGCAAGCCAGAGGAAAGCCCTTGCTATTTGTCCTTTCTTCTTGAAGAGGACTGTGACATCAGAGAGGTGATGCCATGACATGCAAGTGAATTGGATTTAAGTGAGGGAAGGCTGTGCAAAGTCACCAGCCTCACTTTCTCCTCTGGAACCATAGATCAGAATGACTGGAGATGGTCCTGGATGCAATGGGAGGCATTGATCTTTTTAAGCTAAGTTCTTTAATAGGTCTCAGTTTGACAGAGGCAACACCCATTCAGTGATTAAGGCTAGGTAAGAAATGAGGCAAAAAATATCCTCTTTACCCAATCAAAAAAAATCAAACTGGGAGGGGGAGACCCTTAGGGTTTCTGGCCAAAACAGAAACAATTGCTATTTACATTAATTTGGAACCAATTGGGGCCCAACAATGACTGAGTAGGGTTTGGCCTGGGCCCTATTGTTGGCCAATCAATGAGAGTCAAGTGGGAAACCTTTAGCCGCAATACTGGGCCCCAGGGTCTGGACTCAATATGCTAGTGCACAAAAGACCAGCTGTGAGGTTTCAGCAGGCAAGTGGTCAGGTCTGGCAGGCCTAGCTCAGTTGACTAGACTAAGCAGGGTAACCCCAGTAGAACAGGTAAGTTGCCAGCCCTAGATACCTGGGTACAGAAAGCTAGCGACCAGCTCCTTGTCCTCAGTGAAAGAAGCTTGAGACAGTGCCCCCTGTACCCCAGGAGTAGAGCTCAGCTAAAGTCATAAAATAGACTGGAAAATGAGAAAAAAACAAACTTTTACAAAACCCTGACCATAGAAAGCTAATAAGATGACAGGGAAGATCAAAACACAAACTCAGAAGAGGGCAATAATGTCAAAACATCTACATGCAAAGCTTCAAAGAGGAATATGAGTTGGTCTTAGTTCAAAAAAAGTACTTTTGGAAAGCACAAAAAGGATTTTAAAAGTTAAATTAAAAAGATAAAAGAAAAATTGGGAAAAGAAATGAGAGTTATGAAAGCGCATCATGAAAAAAGAATCAACAACTTGGAAAGCAAAGAACAAAAAAATGGAAAAAGAAAACAACTCCTTAAAAAGTAGAACTGGTCAAATTGAAAAGGATGTTCAAAAGCTAACTGAAGAAAACAATCCCTTAAAGATTAGAATTAGGCAAGTGGAAGCTAATGACTCTATAAAACGGCAAGGATTAATCAAACAAAGTCAAAAGAATGAAAAAAAAAAGAAGAAAATATAAAATACCTCATTTGAAAAACAACCGACTTGGAAAACAGATCTAGGTGGGATAATTTAAGAATTGTTAGATTACCTGAAAGCTATGATTTAAAAAATAGTTTGGATAGCATCTTTCAAGAAACTATCAAAGAAAACTATCCTGATATCCTAGAACCAGAGAGTAAAATACGAATTTTAAAATCTACTAAGCACCTCCTGAAAGAGATCCCAAAATGAAAATGCCCAGGAATATTATTGCCAAATTCCAGAGCTCTCAGGTCAAGGAGAAAATCCTGCAAGCAGTCAGAAAGAAACAATTTTAACATCATGGAGATATAGTAAGGATTACACAAAATTTAGCAGCTTCTACATTAAAAGATTAGAGGGCTTAGAATATGATATTTTGGAAGACAGAGGAGCTTGGATTACAACCAAAATAATTGAATAAGGGTCATCATCCTCTCCTGGACCAGTTCTCTCACTCCTGAAGAAAACAAAGTGACCATCTCTTTTTGACCATTTTCATTTCTTAATTCTTTCAACTGAAGCAGGAGGATGGGAAGACAATGATTCTAGACAAGAGTTAGGTCTGGGCATCACCCATAATCTGTTACCCTAAGAAAGGTCAAGGACCAAAGAGATTTTCAGTTTTACTACTACTCCTACCAGTAATAACAACAAAATGTTTTTCTTTCTTCCACAGAGGGCACCAGATTTCTGTGGCTTTGAATACCAAACAGGATTTTATTCAGAATCAAACTGGGAAACAATTTAAGATCCAGGAAATGAAGACTGGCAAGAGTGGATAAATGAAAAGGGAATATTAATTTGGCAGCAAAGTCTAAGAACATCAGTTAGCGTGGGGAGAATAAAAATCAGACTAGTTGCCTTTGATCATCATTCTACACTTTCCTGGAAGGGAAATAGCCAGAATTGTTGAGCGCCCCATTCTTCTTTCTGGACTTTTATCTCCTCACTTGACTTCCCAACATTGGGTTCCCTGGAATCTCCTCCAACATTCTCATTCTTCTTTGCAGATTCTTTGTGTCAAGATTCCTTTCATTGACCTTCTTATAATCATAGTGTATCCTGTTTCCCTGGACCTACCTTTTTCACTCACCATCAGCACTCATACAAGCCTTGGCCTATTTCTCTAAATTCTGATAACCTTGGTTCAGCCCTCCTTTTTGGGGAGTTGTCTGCAATATCCAACACTGTTAACCACAGCTTCCTACCTGATTCTCTACCTGTTTTCAATCTTCCTCATCTCCATCAGCTGCTTCCTATTGCCTACAAACATGCTCATGTATCCTCAAAAAGTCATTTGATTCTTCTATCCCCAGTAACTATCATCCCATATCTCTCCTGCCTTTTCTAACTAATCTCCTAGGAAGGCCTCCACTTCTTATATTCTCATTCTTCTTTACTCTCTACTGGCTACTTCCAACCTCATCATTCAATGAAACTGCTCTTTCCAAAATTACCAGTGTTCTCTTAATCATCAGATCAAATGGACTTTCCTCAAACTTCATCCTTCTTGACCTCTCCGCAACCTCTGACACTATGTTGATTACCCTCTTCTCCTTGATACTCTCTTCTGTGCAGGTTTTCTCCTGGCTCTCCTCCACCCTATCTGACCATTCTTTTTCAGTCTCTTTTGCTGGATCTTCATCTAGGTCATGCTCACTAACCAATATGTCCCATAGGGCTCTGTTCTGGGTCTTCTTTTTTCCCTCTATCCTATTTGACTTGGCAATCTCATCAACTCCCATGAATTTAATGATCATCTCTATACAGATAATTCTGGGATGTGTTTACCCAACCCAAACCACTTTCCTCATCTCCCATTTCCAACTTACTAGTATATATCTTAAGCTCAATAGACCAAAACTAGATTCTTTATCTTTCCTACAAAAACCTCTTCCTAATTTTCCTATTACTGTTGAGGGGACCACCATTCTTTAGGTCCCACAAACTCACAACCAAGGTGTCATCTTTGACTCCACAAGCCCCACCAAATCAATCTGTCATCGAGTTTTGTCAATTCTACTCCACAAATACCTCCAATAATGTGACTGGGTGAAGAATATTTCATCTCCTGTTCCTCCAATGATCATCCTTTTACCTGCTGCTGCTTCCACCATCTCCTCATCCTTCATCTAGCTTCTCTATCCCTCCACCCCAACTACTTACATTCCATATTCCCAGGGCTTTGATATAAGAGCAACGCAAAATGGCATCTGGACCCTCCTGCTAACTCTCTACTTCTTAGTCTCTTTTCCTTCATTTCACTACCAGTTGCCACCAACAACAGCAAAGTAGGTCTACCTTCTGAGCAATCCATTTCACCCACTAATACCTCCAAGAGATTGCCTGACCTTGACCTTGCCACATTATGAGCAACTAGGCCTCTACTCTCAACTTGGCTCCAGCTCTTAGACTTAAGTACTACTCGCTCCCTGGCTCAAAAATACTGGGTAACTCCCAACTATTGCCAGTATCAAGTATAAACTCCAGTCTTTGGCATGTCTAGCATGACATAAGCAATCTTACCTCAGCCTCCCTTTCTAGTCTGCTTACACATGGCTTCCCCTCATGCATTCCACTCTCCAGACAAAACAAACTCCCTGCCTGACCTTCCCTGGTCACAAAAACTTTATCTCCCCCTTTGCACATGGCCCCTCCTCATCTACTGAAATGTTCTCCCTCTTGATTTGGGCCAACCTCTTGGAACCCCAGGCTCCCATAATGTCTCAGCCCAAGTGCAGGGTCCACAAGAGGCCTTTCCCCATTTTCCCCATGGGAGTAATCCCAAGCTCTCTTCTCTCCTTTGTGCATTGATTCTCAGTGATCCATGGGTTTCCATTTTCTTCTTTGAAGAAGGGAAGCGTCTCAATGACACGGTGTGTGTGTTTCATGATGGATTATGGATTTGGACTATACATCTCCACCTACATTCTAGATGCTTAACAATGTTGATTGATTGGTTGATTGATTGACTGATTGATTGTGGTAGTTTTGGACTGTGTACTTTCACCCAGGTTCCACTTGTCAAAGGTCAGGGTGTGAGTCTGAATTCATCAATTCCTCAACTCCTGAAGGTGACTGCCTGAAAGGAGGGAATATGTAAATGAGGAAGAGTGTGACTTGGTCTTCCACTTGGGGGAATGGAGCTGCTATTGACCCTTGGCTGTGTGTGCAGGGGTTGGGGATGCCCGTGGTGTGTATCGGCTGGTGCTGGGTGTGTTTTGGGTCAAGGCAGTGGAGTGTGTCCAGGTGGGCGTGAGTGGAAAGGTGGTGGGCTTGGCAGTGATGGTGTGAGGTTGGCCTAGCTGGCTAAGACTATACTTTCAGGGATCATTTTTATAGTATGTTACTAGAGAATTATGGCTGAAAGTGTATCACAGAGGTAACCATAAGGATGAGCTGTAGCATTCTCTTCTGAGCATGAAGCTCATTTGTGACACTGCTTGTTGAAAGTTGTTGCTTACCATTGATGATTGTTGTTCCTTTTTTTTGTGAAGGGTGACAGGGAGAGAATGCAGGCTGAGTGGTTCCTTCTACCTTTTTTGTTTGGTGACACAAGATTAGAATAAATGGCTTTGTTATTTGTTAGAAAGTGACATCCTCACTTTAATTCTAGACTTTATTTCCTCTACTGTCTAGCATTCCTTAAGTGCAATATCATTTGATTTTGCTGATTTTACTTTTCCAGAGTAAGTGCAGCAACACTGGCGGAAGCAAAACCCTGGGGACTAAAACCTACCATGCTGTGTACTCCCCTGATCTTCTCTAAAAAATATGGGAATTCTTGAACAGCAGGATGGGAGGTAGCTTTAGAACTGGCTTATGCCCTCAGAACATTCTGAAACACTTTTCCTTTATGTAATTTCCCATTTAGTTTCTGCTACCCTTCCCTCTACACTTATAACCAAAATATAATCATGGGGATTTCCATCTTTTGTTAATTATATAAACATATATATATATATGTATGTATGTATACATATGGATGTGTGAAAAATAAAGGGAAAAAAGTCAACAAAACCAAATGATAGAGTGAAGACATTTAATAGTTTGCCAGTAGTTTAATGGAAACGAGGTGGTGCAGATGTGAGCCAAGACCTGATGTCAGGAAGATGCATCTTCCTTCTTAATTTCAAACTTGGCCTCAGATACTAACTGGGCAAGTCACTTAAACCTATTGTCCTTATAGAAAAATGCAATCGGAGTACTGTGTGGGGACATGTTTGCTGTAGGTGAGAGAGGGCCAGAAAGTCAAAACCAAACTCTTCTCTTCCTCAGGAACATCACAAACCTGCACATGGATACAAACACAGACACACGTTACCATCATATCTAGACATACATGTATACATTTCCCTCCAGGCTCCAGTGCTGCTCCTCTTTCTCACCCACTATGAAGCTTCTTTTGTAGGAAAAGAGAAAACCATTTCATCCACTGAACTTTGTGGACTCACTCTCCTCTAGCTCTCCAAAGAAAAGGAGGAGGCTGCCTCTCCTTAATTCCCAAGCTAACATTGGTCATCTCAAAGATGAAGCACAATCCTTGCCTTTAACAGGCATTTCTGGAGCATCCCCTCTGCACAGGGGCCAAGTTAGAACTCAGGTGGAGATATACAATCCAAAACCAACACAAACACAGACACATGTGCGAGCACGTGTGCGCACACGAGTTTCTTTCAGAAGTTTCACTTCTGTAAGGGAAAAGAACTGGAATCCAATACCTGGTTTTGACCCATCAATCCTTTCACTCACCTCCGTCTACACAAGATGAGACTCTTTTTACTATCCCTGCTTTCCTTACCCCTTCTCTCTCAAACAGTACCCCTCTACCCTCTTACTCCTCCATACCAACACAGAGTCATCTTAGCCACAGTCTTAAGGCAAAATGACATTCCCCCCACCCAAACCCTATTTCTGGACGTTTGTCCCTTGGACCAGGAGGATTTTGGTCCCATTTGTCTGAAGGGCCCCAGAGAGCCTGGCCTTTGGGGGGCTCCTTGGATTCCCCTGATTTGACTTAGCATTCTCATGAGGTCCATATCGCCCAGTCCTGATTGTCTGGACTACTAGCCACTCCCATCAGGATCCTCCCTGGACTTGATCTACATTCCACCCTGACTTTCCCAATCAAGACCATCCTTGCGGCCCCAGACTACTTGGCCACACCTGGACTCTTCCCTCAGTCTTTCTCTGTATTGAAGTTCCCTCTCGCCTGCAGGAAGGGGCTCAGACAGAATCCAGACTCTGACTGAGATTCTATCTGACCCACTTATCAATATGAACATTACCAATGGTTAAGCTCCTTAAGTCAACCCACTGTGGCGAATCATTAATAAACTTTGTTTTCCTTTGGTTTTGAGAAGGTTTGTCTTGAACAAATTCCAGCAGGACCCGGCACGTTGGTATTTTGGGGGTTCCCAGAATCCCTAACCTCAACAAGCCCACAATGTTCAGTGGACGAACCAGTTTTCTCTTTTCCTACAAAGCAGGTTCACAGGGGGTGAGATAGAGGAGCAGGGCTGGAGCCTGGAGGGAAGTGTATATGTCTATGTATGTCTGCATATGGCTGTAACGCGTGTGTATGTTTGTATCTATGTGTATGTTTGTAATGTTCCTGAGGAAGAGAAGAGTTTGGTTTTGGCTTTCTAGCCCTCTCTCACCTACAGTAGAGCTTATCCAAAATGAATAAAAGGGTTTTGTTGAAATTCAGGATGCCAGGGAGGAGACCACCTGGTGTTCTGACTGCTCTGATCCTCCCATCCTCCCTATTTGCTAGAAGTGTGGTGGACCAGTTAGGGCTCCAAACCCTTCAGTCTCCCTTCTGGTCAGTCAGTGCTAAGGGAACTTATAGCCTCAGTGGACCCCAGCTCTTTGACACTGTCCTAGATGCAGCCACTGCTCCTAATGCCTTGTCCAGTCCCTCCTCCTTGTCTAAAGTCCTTTGTTCCTCTCCAACACAATCCTCACTGTGGAGTGGGGATGTGTGTGATTATCTTTCCTTCCTCTCTCTATAGCAGGTAGAAGGATACTGATTTGAACCCACCGCAAAGAATTAAAATGAACAAAATATGATATTTTGCCTATAAACAGAGAGAACCAAGGGCAACATTTTGTCGATAAGACAGTCAAGAACACATGTGGTTCTGAACTTCCTTCCTTCGTGCAGCTCACAGAGATTTCTGCATTTAACTAACATTTTTTGACTGAGTGGTAAGTGTGAGAAGGGGTTTCCTTAAGATTTTCTCTAGTATCACTCCACCAGGACTAGAGAGAAAGTAGTGAAAGTCAATGAAAGCAAACTGCAATGGCAGCTTGGAGACATTAAAGAGCGCAGCAGACAAAAAAAAAAGGACCCGAAGAACCGTGACAGGACCTCACCTCCCAGATGCTAACAAAGACATTTGTTTGAAGTTTATATCACCAGGCAAAAGAGCAAAGAGGAACTGCTCTGCTGCATTCTATTCCTCTTAACCTTTCTAAATGAAGGGAGGACTAATCATAGATGGTAGGTAACAATTGCCAACAAGTAGCATCAGAAACCAACTTCACACTTGGAGAATGCTGCAACTCCTCATGGTTACCTCTGTGATACACTTTCAGCCACAATTCCCTGGTAACAAAATAAAAATAACCCTCAAAGTATAGTCTTAACCACCTAAGCCCACCACCCTTCCACTCATGCCCACGTGGACACACTTCCCTGCCTTGACCCAAAACACACCCAGCACTAGTCAATCCACATCATAGGCATCCCCAACCCCTGCACATACAGTCAAGGGTGAATGGCAGCCCCATTCCCCCAACTAGAAGACCTCTATCTGAATCCTTCAAGCCACACTCTTCCTCATTTACATGCTCCCTCCTTCCAAACAGGCACCTTGATGAAATGAATTCAAACCCACATCCTGACCTTTCATAAGCATTTTTGAAGCATCTGTTCTGCACGTGACACTCAGAAGAACTGGGTGAAAATATAGAGTCCCGATACACACACACACACACACACTCACACTCACACTCACACACTGCTGTGTCATTGGGAAGCCTCCCTTCTACAAAGGAGAAAATGGAAACCCATGGAGCACTGAGAATCAATGCACAAAGGAGAGAAGAGAGTTCAGGGTGACTCCCAATTCGAAGGCCTCTTGTGGACTTGCATTTGGGCTGAGCCATTGTGGGAGCCTGTGGTTCCAAGAATCTGTCCCTACTCAAGAAGGAGAGCACTGAAGGAGATGAGGAGAGGCCCTGTGCAAAGGTAGGGGGAAATGGAGTTTTGTGACCAGGGAAGGTCAGGCAGGGAGTTTGTTCTGTCTGGAGTGTGGAGAGCATGAGTGGGAAGCCATGTGCAGTCAGGGTGAAAAGGGAGGCTGAGGTAAGGTCGATCATGTCATGGTAGATGTGCCCAAGACTGGAGTTGAGATTTGATGCTGCCAGTCATTGGGAATATCTGAATCTTCTTGAGCCACAAAGCAAGGAATGACGGCCTGGGAACTGGGGCCAGGTTGTGAGGCAGGGGCCCATATTGGTGGAGGGGAAGGCCAGGCGACCTCTTGGACTTATCAGTGGGGCAGAAGGACTAAACAGAAGCCTAACCTAATGGTCCTGCTGTAGGTGGAGAAGAGCATAGGAAGGGAGAACATTTAATGGGAAGGCCCAGCTGACAATTTATTCTATCATGATGGCAAAAATGCAGAGTATGGTTTGTGTGAGAGGAGTAAGAGGGGAGCTATGTGTGGGAGGGGAAGGGGTGAGGGAAGCAGGGGTCGGGAAAAAGGGGCCCATCATGTCTAGATCCAGGGGAATGAAAGGATGGGTGAGACAAAGTCAGATGCTGGCTTCCATTTATTTTCCTTTCTTCCTCTTGCAGTAGTGAAGTTTCTCAAAGAAACTCTGTGTGTGTGTGTGTGTGTGTGTGTGTGTGTGTGTGCGTGGTTGTGTTTGTGTTGGTTTTGGATTGTGTATCTCTTCCTAAGAAATGCCCTGTCAGAGAGGATGCTCCAAAAGCGCTTGTTAAAGGCCAGGATTGTGCTTCATTACTGAGATGACCAATGTCAGGTGGGGAGTTGGGGAGAGGCCACCCCCTCCCTTTTTCTGGAGACCTGAAGGACAGTGAATCCACAAAGTTCAGCGGATGATACAGTTTTCTCTCTTACCACTCAGGAAGGTTCATAGTGGGTGAGGTAGAGGAGCAGCGCTTGACCTGGAGAAAAACGTGTACATCTATGGATGTCTAGATATCCAGACATCATAGATGTACACATTTTTCTTTCTCTATGTGCACATTGTGATGTCCCTGAGAAAGAGAAGGGGTGGGTTTTGGCTTTCTGGTCCTTTTTCACCTATAATATAAACATGTCCCAAAACAGGTTTTGAGAAAACTCAGAATGTGTTTATTACATTATTACATTACTTCCCAACACATAACAATGCCATTCATTCTAATTTTGTGTCACCAAATAAGAAAAATAGAAAGAACCACTCAGCCTGCATTCTCTTCCTCTCACCCTTCCTGAAGGAAAGGAAGAACAATCATCAATGGCAAGCAACAACTGCTAACAAGCAGCATCACAAACCAGTTTCATGCTCAGAAGAGAACACCACAGCTCTTCCTCGTGGTTACCTCTGTGATACACTTTCAGCCACAATTCTCTAGTAACATACTATAGAAATGATCCCTGAAAGTATAGTCTTAACCAGCTAGGCCAACCTCACACCATCACTGCCAAGCCCACCACCTTTCCACTCACGCCCACCTGGACATACTCCACTGCCTTGACCCAAAACACACCCAGCACCAGCCGATACACACCACGGGCATCCCCAACCCCTGCACACACAGCCAAGGGTCAATGGCAGCTCCATTCCCCCAAGTGGAAGACCAAGTCACACTCTTCCTCATTTACATACTCTCTCCTTTCAGGCAGTCTCCTTCAGGAGTTGAGGAATTGATGAATTCAGACTCACACCCTGACCTTTGACAAGTGGAACCTGGGTGAAAGTACACAGTCCAAAACCACCATAATCAATCAATCAATCAATCAACATTGTTAAGTGTCTAGAACATAGATGGAGATGTACAGTCCAAATCCATCATGAAACACACACACGTGTC
The DNA here is from genome assembly GCA_028658325.1 of Potorous gilbertii. Taxonomy (NCBI): domain Eukaryota; kingdom Metazoa; phylum Chordata; class Mammalia; order Diprotodontia; family Potoroidae; genus Potorous; species Potorous gilbertii. The sequence goes on from CM053770.1 coordinate 542,282,425, forward strand.
ATTGAGAAGCGGGCCAGATAGAATCTCAGCCAGACAGAGTCTGGATTCTATCTGAGCCCCTTCCTGGAGGCGAGATGGAACTTCACAATAGAGACTGAGGGAAGAATCCAAGTAGTCTGGGGCCCCAAGGATGATCTTGATAGGGGAAGTCAGGGTAGAATGTAGATCAAGTCCAGGGAGGATCCTGATGGAAGTGGCCAATAGTCCAGACAATCAGGACTGGGCAATATGGACCTCATGAGAATGCTAAGTCAAATCAGGGGAATCCAAGGAGCCCCACAAAGGCCAGGCTCTCTGGGGCCCTTCAGACAAATGGGACCAAAACCCTCCTGGATCCAAGGGACAAAGGTCTTGGTTTGGGCTAGTACACCATCAGGCTCACTGTCCTCCAGCTCTCCAAAGAAAGGGAAGAAGTCACCTTTCCCCATCTCCCAAGCAGACATTGGTCATCTCAATGATGGACAATCCTGATCTTTAAGAAGCACTTTTGGAGAACCCACTCTGCACAGGGCACTGGTTAGAACCCAGGAAGAGATACGCAATCCAAAACTGACACAAACACAAACACACACACGCACACCATCCTGTGTCTTTGAGAAACTTCATTTGTATGAGGAAAAATATAAACAAGTGGAATAAAGTATCTGGCTTTGTCTCCCCCATCCTTTCATTCACCTTGATCTAAACATGATGGGCCCTCTTTTCCTACCCCTGCTTCCCTCACTTCCCATCCCCTCCCTCACACAGCTCCCTTCATAATCCTCCCATGCCAACCACCCACTGCATCTTTGCCATATTGTTAGGGTAAAATGCCATCTGGGCCCCCCCTCAAAACCTCCTCCTTCCTATTACAACCTCTCTCCCATCTGCTCCTATCTCTAACCCACATAAACACTACCCTGCTTAAAGCTTTGATCACCTCTTGCCTAGACTTTTACAATGTCCTCCTGACTTGCCTCCCCGCTCTCAAGTCTATCCCCTTTTCAATCGGTTAGGCTTTTGTTTAGTCCCTCTGCCCCACTGATCACTCCAAGAGGCCTCCTGTCACTCCCCTCCCATAGTATGGTACTGTCCAGTGGAAGCAAGGGCCCTGCCTCCCAAATTAGCCTCAGGAGCAAAAAGATAACAGGTTTCTTCCAGAAAGGAAATGAAAAGAAGGAAATGACTGTGATGAGAGTTTGACTCTGACTGGTCCGCACCTTGCCACTGCATCCCTGTCTACGTGCTTCTACATATAGTAGGAGTGAGGTGTGTGTGTCTGGGGAAGTGGCAATGGGGAGAAAGTGAGTGGCAGCCTGGAGCAAAAGGGGACAGAGTAGATGATGGAGCCTTGAAGGAATTGGGGAAGGGAATTTGTCTGAGGTGCTGAATGACTTCCTAGGCTTGCTTAGAATTGAAGCAGGTGTTGGAGAAAGAAACCTAGTAACTATGAAAGATAAGAATAGTAAGAAAGCACAAGACTTTCTCCTGATATGACTGACAGGCAAGAGGCACTCTTATTTCAGAGTTCCTGCCTGAAACCAGAGAGACCTGTCTCTTAAACTCTAGTACAGCTTGAAGGAAAAGGAAGTAACTGATAGGCAGAAAAAATATGATTGATTTTTATACACAACAAGAAAAGAAAAAGAACCACCCAGCCTACCCTCTTTCTCTCACCCTTCCCAAAAGAAAAGAAGAACAATCATCAATGGTAACAACTGCTAAAGAGCAGCATTGCAAACCAACTTCATGCTGAGAAAAGAACACTACAACTCCTTCTTATGGTTACCTCCATAACACACTTTCAGCCACAATTCTCTAGTAACTAGTAATATACCTAAAAGTATAGTCTTAATAAGCTAGGCCAACCTCACACCATCACTGCCAAGCCCACCACCTTTCCACTCACGCCCACCTGGACACACTCCACTGCCTTGACCCAAAACACACCCAGCACCAGCCGATACACACCATGGGCATCCCCAACCCCTGCACACACAGCCAAGGGTCAATGGCAGCTCCATTCCCCCAAGTGGAAGACCAAGTCACACTCTTCCTCATTTACATACTCTCTCCTTTCAGGCAGTCACCTTCAGGAGTTGAGGAATTGATGAATTCAGACTCACACCCTGACCTTTGACAAGTGGAACCTGGGTGAAAGTACACAGTCCAAAACCACCATAATCAATCAATCAATCAATCAACATTGTTAAGTGTGTACTATGTGTCTAGAATGTAGGTAGAAATGCACAACCCAAAACCACCATGAAACACACACACACACACACACACACACACACACACACACACTGCTGTGTCATTGGGAAGCCTCCCTTCTACAAAGGGGAAAATGGAAAGCCATGGATTACTGAGAATCAAAGCACAAAGGAGAGAAGAGAGCTCAGGATTATTCCCATGGGGAAAATGGGGAAAGGCCTCTTGTGGACCCTGCACTTGGGCTGAGCCATTGCCCGGCCCTAATCAAGAGGGGCCGCATTGAAGGAGATGAGGAGGGACCATATTCAAAGGCAGAGGGAGATGGAGTTTTGTGACCAGGGTCGTCAAGCAGGTAGTTTGTTTTGTCTGGAGTGTGGAGAACATGAGGGGAAGTCTTGTGCAATCAGGCTGGAAAGGGAAGCTGAGGTAAGATTGTTCATGTCATGCTAGATGTGCATGAAAAAAGACTGGAGTTGGTACTTGATACTGGCAGTAGTTGGGAGTTGCTGCATCTTCTTTAGCCAGGGAGCAAGGTGTGGTGGGGCCTGGTAGCTTTCAGTTTTCATTCCTCTAGTATATTGGTTGGTTGCTTGGTTGGTTGTTGTCCTTCATCTTTGAAGAGGACCAAAATGACATCACCATTGTAAAGTGAAATTTCAATGTATTTGAGTGAGGCTGATCAGACTAATACGTGCTTGGAATGCTCTACCACAGGTTAGGCACAGATAGTTCATGGGAATATTTGGGGTGAATATCCCAAATTTGTGCATCCTGTGTTTACTTTGTGCTATCTCAATTCTGCTTTGCTCAAAGAGCACAGTATCATTTCTTATGTGGGCACTCCATGCTGAGCAGTCCTGTGCCAGTATCTCCCATGTTGCACAGTCAAATCCAAAGTTCTTAAGAAAGACCTTGAGAGTGTCCTTGCATCATTTCTTCTGGCCACCATGTGATTGCCTGCTGCACGCAAGTTCTCCATGAAATAGCCTTTTGGCAGGCGTACATTTGGCATTAAAACAACGTGGCCAGCCCATCAGAGTTGTGCTCTCTGGGGCATCGTTTGAATACTTGGCAGTTCAGCTCAAGCAAGGACTTCAGTGTCTGGTTGGTACCTTATCCTGCCAGGTGATCTTCAGAATCTTCCTAAGACAGTTCAAATGGAAACAATTCAGTTTCCATGGCACTGGTAGACTGTCCGTGTTTCACAGGCATACAGTGAGGTCAACACAACAGCTCTGTAGACCTTCAATTTGGTAGTCAGTCTAATATCTCTTCTCTCCCAAACTTTTCTTCAGAGCCTCCCAAACACTGAGTTACCTCTGGTAATGCGTGCATCAACCTCTTTGTCAATGTATACATCCCTGAAAAGTACACTACCAAGGTAAGTGAACTTATCCACAGCATTCAAAACTTCTCCATTTGTTGAAACCGATGGTTCCATACATGGATGGTGTGGCAGAGGCTGATGGAGCACCTGTGTTTTTTTGGTGTTAATTATTAGGCCAAAATTAGTACAGGCAGCAGAGAATTGATCCATACTTGGTTGCATTTCAGCTTCAGAGGCTGCTTTGAGTGCACAATCATCTACAAACTGAAAATCAAGCACCAATACTCCTTCCATTTTGGTCTTGGCTTGTAGCCTTTTCAAACTGAAGAACTTAACATCAGTATGGTAGTTGACCTTGATGCCGTGTTCGTCTTCATTGAAAGCATTTGTCAACATGGCTGAAAACATCATGCTAAAAAGCATGGGAGCAAACACACAGCCCTGTTTCATTTCATTGGTGACTGGGAAGGAAGGCATGAGAGCTTTGTTTATTATCCAGAACCCAGGCAAACCTGCCATCATGAAATTGATATACAGTATTGATGAACTCTAGGCAACCACATTTTGACATAATTTTCCATAAGCCCTCACAACCAACAGTGTCAGAGACCTTGGTCAGATCTACAAACGTTGAACGCAGACCTCTGTTCTGCTCCTGGCATTTCTCCTGGAGTTGTTGGGCAGCAGACACTATATTGCCTGTTCCTCAGCCCTTTCTGAAGCCACATTGGCTCTCAGGTATGTATCATCTTCCAGGTGAAGGATCAGCCTATTAAGGAGGACTCTAGGAAGAATTTTGCCAGTAGTGACTAAGAGAGAGATCCCCCTGTGATTGTTGCAGGACAAACTATTACCTTGACCCTTATAGAGATGGACAATGGAGGCATCCTTGAACCCCAGGGGAATAACCTCCTCTTCCCATATAACCTGGAAAATTTCAGTCAGCTTTTGTATGAGCAATGGTCCCCCTACCTTGTAAATCTCAGCTGGAATAGAATTAGCACCAGGTGCTTTACCACAGGAAAGGAGCCTGATGGCCCTCAAAACCTCTTCTTCAGTCAGAAGTTCAGATAAGGAGGGATTGACTAAAACCTGAGGTAAACAATCAGTGGTCTCAGCATTGATTGATGATGTTCGGTTGAGAACACTATGGAAGTGTTCGGCCCATCTCTGTAGGATCATGTCTTTATCACTAATCAATGTAGCTCCATCAGCACTGAGAAGTTGTGATACACCATTGGTTTTTTGGTCCATAAATACCTTTCAGGGAATCATTAAAGTGCTTTGGATTGTATCACGGAGATAACCACGAGGAGGAGCTGTAGTCTTCTTTTCTGAGCGTGAAGCTGGTTTGTGATGCTGCTTGTCAGCAGCTGTTGCCTACCATTGATGATCGTTCTTCCTTTCCTTCGGGGAAAGGTGAGAGGAAGAGGACGCAGACTGAGTGGCTCCTTCTTTTTTCATATTGGGATAAAAAATTACATCTTATCCTTTTATCAACTATTTTTCTTCTTTTTCAGCCATGTTTGAGATTGTCTTTGATTTGAACTTGAGAAATAACTCTTTGATTTCAGGAATTAGTACTTCCAGCACCACCTGACTTTCAGTTGTGTAAGCAGAGAATTCTGTGCTTTCTTATAGATCTTAATCTACTAAGTTTTTCTTGCTCCAAAAACTGTTTTTCCACTTGATTCTAAGATAGCTAGGAAGTCATTCAGCCCTTCAGAAAAAGTCCCTTCCCCAATGTCTTCAGGGTTTCACGCTCTAGTCTGCCTTCCTTCTTTACTTTAATAGCTCTTTTCTTCACCCTCTTTCTTCATGGTGCCCCTCATGCCTGTTGCCACTTCCTTGAGACAACTCATCTCACTACACCTAGTGGCAGTCCTCATTATACAGAGAACTCACTGGGGACAGAGACGCAGGGGCAAGGTGGTGACCAATAATATAATCATGGTCATTTCCATCTTTGAATTTCCTTTTTGGAATAAACCTTTGTTATCTTTTGGATTTTTTTCACATCAGTTAAGTGTCTGGAAACTGGACATCTCCTCCCCGTAAAGGCCCAAATGATGATTTATTGAGTAGTTTGCTCTCTAGTGACAAGGAAAAGGGCAACATGTCTACCCAATTGCTAGAAAAGGCTAATTGTTTAAATTTTTTTCCTCCCGCAAAAGTCTTACAGGGAAATCCTGACCGGTTGGGCACAGGTAAACTAAATGTTCAGCTTTGGTGGTATTAGGTGAAAGCTCTTTTTTTGACTCCTAGATCAGGGTGCAGCAACATAATTTTCTGATTGTAACCTGACTACAGAACACCCTGAGCTGTGAAGAGGCTCAGTGATGACAAGAATTATTGAGGGCTGATGGGCTGTTACCCCTAACCTAGTAACCCCCTCCACTATCTGTTACCTCCAGGACCCCCCCCTCCTTCCCACTCTTGATCCTATCTAGACTCCATTCTCCCTTGGTCACATGGTCCAGGTCCCTGGCATTCCTGGCCCTTCTCTATTACCTCCCAGTCACCCCAGCCTACTAGTCACTTCTGCCAAGATCCTCCTTAGACCCCTTCGCACAGATCTTTTTCCTACAAGACCCACAGAGTTTTAGAATCACGCCCACCCACTATTGGTGTTTTAATAAACCCTGTCTTTGGCTGAAAGAAGGCTTGGGTTGAATTCATTCAGGCAGGACCTGAGTATTATTCTTTTGGGTTCCAGCACCCCTCAACCTCAACAGTATCATCATCTTCAAGGCAGCCCAGTTTCTCTTGCTCCTGGTCACCTTTTCATATCAAGATTCCTAAATTTCACAACTTACCATATTCAAGGGACTCTTTTCACTTCCTTGTGCAGTCTCCCTACCCTCATCCTTTGGACAGTACCGCTCTATCAACCACTGGCTCTTAGTAGACTTCGGATCAGAAGAGAAGGAACTTTCTTGCCCTCAATCTGACCTCCCAGGAGCTGCAAGTAGGACGTTAGATTTTTTTCTTTAAATGATCAAAGTACCTCAGACTACAAATTTACAAACACTTTTGATGAGTAATTCTACAGATATAATGCAGGCTACCCTAGCAAATTAACATTCTTCAAAGTCAAACATAGATGATTTAATTATGGGTACCGGAGCTCTTGGGGCTAAATTTGTATAAACTATTTGTATAAACTATTAGAAAATGGTTATGGCTATCTTTCTTCAACTCTTCCTTTAGAGTTTGTTCCTCTAACTTGGTGAGACAGCATGCCTCTACACCATCCACTGTCCTACATGTGCTCCATTGGCTGTATCTTCACAACTCACCACAGTACTGAAAAATCTAAAAACCACTCTGCCATTTTGATGGCTCTGCCTCTGCCTCTTGGACAAGTCTTGATTTGCAAGCCTGGCCTGCACCAGGAGGCCAACAACTGCCCTACCACTGAAGGCCATAGGTGCCCAAAGTGGGCAATGCCGCCCCCTGGAGGGGCTAGAATGATCCAGCGGTACCATGGTTGCCTCAGGTGCAATTGGTGGGGAGTTGAATAAAAATAAGGGGGCTAAGGGAGCCGTGGAAGCATAAAGAAATAAGAGAAGAAAATTTTGAAAAGCCATTTGTATGTATTTCATCTGTTCTGCAACAGCTAAAGGGGTGGTGATTACCTTACTTTCCAAATAAACATACAAAATGCAAATTATAGACAATTAGGGTTCAAGTCTCCCACTTAACAAGCAAGTGTTGGTAGGCAAGCATTTCACACATTTCTGGAAAGTACAGCATGCGTTAGCAGGAATATGTGTGTTCAATGACTTGTTTACTATAAGATTCTATTGACTACATGATGCAATAGTGCATCATCAAAATTTCAATGCAGGAAAAACCTCCATAAATCTAAATTTAAGATTTATCATTTTAAAAATTTTATATTTTTTTTGAAATGACACAAATTTTTAAAAAACTGTTAAAGGATTCAAGAAAGTAGATTTCCAGTGGAGGTGTTAATTTTTTTTTTTTAAGAGGATAGTAGGCCAGGTAAGTTTGAGAACCTCTGCTTAGGGTTTCCTCATCTTCATTCCTAGCTAGATAGGAGGAGGACTCAGATGCCAGAGACTCGCTCATCTTTTCTCTTCATGGGTAGGGAAGCACAAGGCTCTAGCTTCTGGGGTGCCCAACACTTCCTCAGGGCCACAAGAAAAAGAAAAGACTGGAGAGGAAAAGAGTGAGGATACAGTATGGCTAAGACAGCTGCTCGGAGGTAGAAATTGGTGGAGAGGAGGTGTGGGCTTGGAAATGTCTGGGAAGTCAATGACAAAAGGCTTCAATTAAAATATTTGTTATTATCCTAATTAACCTATAAACAAAATAAGTTTATAATGAAAACACGTCTCTGCCCTGTCTTTCCTTCTACCCTCTCCAGGGAACCAAGGTTAAGGAGCTTTCTTCTCCTGGCTCACTAAGGGCTCTTTCCTGGATTTTATGCTCTAAGAAATCAAGTCTCTCTGTTAGTAGGATCCAGCTTGATTTCTTCATTTTCTCTCCTGCCACAAGTGCATTCAAGAAGCCATTAGTCTACTCTGTTCTAGGGGGTGAATGGGATGTTCAAGGAGGACTAGAATCTCTGGTGTAAGGGCAACTTGCCTTTTTCATGGCTGCTCATCCACCTCTGGGGTCTACCTGGCGCTTAACTCTCACTGTGGCTCCAAGAAGCTGTAGCATGCACAGAGGTCACACTATAGTAAACCAGTAGAAGTCAAACCAGTTTAAGAGTAACTAAGGAACCTCAAACCCATCAGTGAACTGGAAGAGGGAAGTGTCTGTCCCAAGGGAAGACTCCTGCTGGTGGAATGGACCAAGGGTCATGAACATGGCTAAAGCAGGTGCTACGGAGCTCTTAAAAGGTGGTCAGACATGGAAGATGTCAGTCATCCACTGCATCATAAGCTATCACCAGTCAAACTGACTTTTCTCTTGTCACTGGGCTTTGATGACTCTGGAAGAGAGAGGTTGACAACTTCATGAAATTCAGCTTCATTTAAATCCAATTCACCCCCGAGTTATGACATCACTCTGTGATGACACTGATCGTCTCCTAAAGGAAGGACAAACATGATCGGTGAAAAATTGGGCGGGATATGCAAATCAGGTATTGACCAAGAGATATAGCAAACCAGTCACTGTTTCTAGGTCCAAGTAGTACTGGAATTGAGGAGGGAATCCATTTAATTTGTATTAGCTGGAAATCTTAATATGCTCTGGTACAGAAATTAGCATCAAGAGAAGGGAAAGAAACAGTAGGAGGTGTTATGGGAGACTCCTCCTTTGTAATCACCCTGTCTTATAGAAGAGACTTGATTCAATCTTCTTTCTTAAACTGAACTATTAAGATTTAAGCAATTCCTGGTGTTTTAAATTATTTAGTTTACATTTAAGAAGTATCAGCTGTTTTACCTGGAGTTTAGAGTGTTTGACTCCTGTAAGAATTCTATAAAATGAAGTTGGACTTCATTTTACACAAACTCTCTTATGAAGAGATTTGATCTTGGAAGTAGCCAGGCCTAAGGTCTTGCCAAAATTTCTTAAGCTGTGGGAAGAAGGACTTAACAGGTCCTGGAGCCAAGTTATGAGGAACTGGCCTTTCCTTATGGAGCAGTTGCCTTCTGGAAGACAGCATTACCAGGTACCTCTCAGGGTGTATCGTGAGGAAAATGGCCTGCTCTTCCTGTTAGTGTCAACAGGCAATACCTAGGAGGCAAGGAAAGATTGTATAGGCTTTGAAATTTCAAATAAGGCTTTGTATTTGAACATCCAAGCAGACAGGAGCCAAGGCTGAAGTTTCTTTTCAATTCATTTTTTAAAATTTCTATTTTCTCTCCCTCTCATCCCCCCACTTCCTCCTCGAGAAAGGAAAACAAAACAAAACAAAAAAACTGTTACAAATGTTTATAGTCAAGAAAAGCAAATTCCCATGTTGACTGGGTTAAAAAAACTGCCCTCTCAGTTTGTCATCTGTCCATGTGGAAGTAGGTCATATGTTTCAACACGAGTCCTCAGTCCTCAATTAAAACTTTGTAGAGGCTCTTTGTCTCTATTAAACCAACCCCTCCAACATTCATGACCAGAAGTATGCTGGACAAGCAAGTGTCCATGTGTTGTTTTGGTAACAGAACAGAATATCGGGAATACTCTGTATAATTCCCCTGTAACAACAAATTCTCTCACACCCTTAAACCCTAGACTCTCACTGGTCAGTTCCCCCATTACATTAGCACACCAAAGCTCAACTCGGCATTAACATACAAGCTACTATCATTGTCAGTACTGTGAAAATCTATATTTTATATGAGAAATATCTATAGAAAAATGAAAAAAAATTTCCCAGAAACATGTTTCCAATGTCCTCAGTGTTGAGAAGAAGTATTAGCTAAATAAACTGATGGGGTCTGGGCATGTGCCAGACCCCCATTACATATATATATACAGATATACAAATATATTTATATTTATATATATAAACATGTACATAATGTATTTTCAATACTTGAGCATTTTATTGCTTGAGTGTATTTTACACAAATCATTTAACATTACTGATAAATTTATGACATTTTTCTGATGGATTGATTTTTATTAATATTGATTATGATTTTTAAAAATTAGAGCCTTACCACTATGGTAATTTTAATCTGCTATGTGGTAGAATTCCTACCATGGTACTGTCAGATTATGCTTTCTTAGCTATGATTTAGTCATTATTTTAAAATTATTTTAAATATGTGCTACAAAAGTCATAAATATATCTATTCATAACAGTTTAATATGATATCTCTATCTCTGGACAATAATGGATTTTAGGAACAGAGATGTAGAATAAGAATTTGCTTCATATCATTTAGCTATTTATCTGTCTGTCCAGTGGAAGCAGGGTAGCATTTTTAGCATAAGCATTTATATCTTGGAAACTGACAAATGCTACAGATCAAAGTTTCTTTGTTGAATTCTAGACCTAAGAAAGTGATGGAGAAAATGTCAATAATGAGAATTATACTTAAAAGTATGTTGTATATACCCTTCCTCCCAAGAGCTGGTTGTTAAACATTAACCAGCACACCACTGGATATGGAAGTTATCTATACAAAACTGTGCATTGGCAAGCATGCTAGCACACCCAGGATGGCCGGCTAGCACAGCTTCTTAGATCTACTTTGCTAAAGGAAAGACAATTTTTAAAGGGATCAACAACCTTACTTTAATTACATTCACCAGTTCAGTGGAAAGGTCAGCACCTTGACTGTGAAGAAAATACAAACAGAGAAAATACAAGTGGAGAAATTAGCACAAAGATCAACAGACAGGGTTCCTACCGTCTAAACAAAGTAATACAAGCATTTACACGCCCCACTTGTCTTGGAGAGCACAAACCTCTGTGGGTGTTGGGGGCGGCTCAGAGTCCAATACAGGGAATCAAAAGGTCCTTCTCATAAGCAAACCTCCAAAGCAAAATGCCATCCTCCTGGAAAATATAACAAAGACTTGGCCCTTGATTAGCTCAGAGTCAGTAGGCATGAATCTACATGACTCAGGGCAGTTATGAATTCTCAAGATCAATCCTGCTAATGTTTTCAATGAGCCTGGGAAACTGAACTCCAGAAAGAAAACAACAAACAAAAAAATCCCACTTTACTTGGGTTTACAAACTGCTAACTGGATCCATGAGAACTGATGAAATCATATAGAACAGGGGTTATCAACCTTTTTTTTTTTAATATATCATGGACCCTTTTGGCAGGCTGGCAAAGCCTGTAGTGAAGTCTATCCTTAGAATGATGTTTTTAAATACTGTAATTGAAGGAAATATTAAATTTCAGTTAGAAGTTACTGAAAATAAAAACAGAGTTTTTCTTTGTCATCTAAGTTCACAGGCCCTTGGGAATCCCTCCCTAGATTAAGAATCCCTGACTTAGAAAAAGAGTAGAAGGGTGAGAAGAGGTACCAGGACAGAGCCTTGGGCTATACCCACACTTTCTGGCAAAGATAAGGATCCAGCAAAGGGATGGGGCAACTGGGTGCAAACTGGATAGAGTGTTGGGCCTGGAGTTAGGAAAACTCATCTGCCTGAATTCAAATCCAGCTCAGTGACCCTGGGCAGGTCACTTAGCCCTGTTTGCCTCAGTTTCCTCATCTGGAGAAGGAAATGGAGAACCTCTCCAGTAGCTTTGCCAAGAAAACCCCAAATAGGACATGAAGAGCTGGATACCACTAAGGGATCAGCAAGATGAGAAACAGGAAAAAAAAGCAGTGCCCTGAAAATCTTTGGAGTACAAAAGTAAAATACTGTTGATTGAGATCTGTGCTTTAGGAAAATCAAATTGACAGCTATGCAGCAAATGGATTGAAGAGGGTATGGAAAATCCTTAATTGCTGCTGCAAAAGTCCAGGAGACAACCATTGGGGGTAGATAGCTCTAATTAGAGTTCAATTAGAGCCATGCCAAGAGAATCATAGGATGTTAGGGCTGGCAGAGATTTTACTGACCTTCTGTATCAACCCCTCCATTTTACATAACAGGTCAAACTAGGGCCCAAAGAGGTCACAGAATCACAGAATTTGAAAGGTCAAATCATTTTGTTCATATCCCTTATTTTATAGAACAAACTAAGAGTTTGGAATTGGGACTTAATTTGTTATTATCAATACTGTTCTGGTTTAGGGTTAGTGTTGGGATTCTAATTAAGGTTATCCTGAAAATGTAGGCATGAGTGAAATCTACTATCTAGATTAGGCTAGGTTTTCCTTAAAAGTTACTGAAATTGTCTGGAAGATTTTATTAACTCAGTATTAACTCTTGCTTGAACCTAATGTCACTTTCCTGTGGCCTAAATCTAAGTCAGCCTGGGAGGAGGCAGGAAGTACTCTGGGAATCCAAAGGGCTATGGAGATAGTTCAATAATATAAATTGGACTCTGTCTCTCTGTCTATCGGTCTGATTCTCACATTGTGGGCAACAAAGAGGCAAGGAAACTGAGGTCAACTAAATCAACCCTGTGTCCTTGCCGAGTATCCTTTCTATGACATAACTAAGAAAAGCTCTGAACCCAAAGAGTAGACCAGCCTGAAATGGGTGTATGACAGCCCCTGTTTTACAGATGAGGAAAGCAAGACTGGATTTCCCCAAGGCTACAGAAGTCACAACTTGTAGTTCATGTTCCACTTCTCATCTCCTACACTGTAGGCAGGTCATGTAATTTAATTTCAACTAACCTTAGTTTCCTTATCTGTAAAATGAGGATGATAGCAGTATCTACTTTAGAAGGTTGTTGTGAACATCCAATAAGATACACATACACACACACACAATCTCTTACCTCCTTATTCCTCATTCACCTTGGATTTTGAATGGGGTTACAATTAGTATTAGGATTGGGTTTGAGTTTGAGGTCAGGGTTCACTATGGAGTTTTCCTTAGGTTTGAAGTTAGCATTATAAGGGTTAATATCAGGGTTAATATCAAATTTAGGGATGTTTTGGGGTTAGGACTAAGGTTGGAACTGAGACTGTGTTTTTGGTTGATGCTGTCCCCAGAGGCAAATAGTGCAAATAAAAATTATGTACATTTTAAAGCTCACAAACCTTATTGCCTACAGCCTGCCTCCTATCCTTTACCTACACCACCACCCATATCTCATTTCCTATAACACTTTGCAACTCTGCTCCATTTTGATGTTTATTTTTATCCTATTTATATGTATATACATGTTATCTCCATATAATAGAATGAAATAAGAATATGTTCCAAGCAGCATATTAGTGTGCCTGACTTCTTCCTATAGCATCACCAAAACTGATGGTTGTATATTTTATCATCCTGACCAACTTGATGTGAAACCTCAGAGCTAATTTAATTTACAAACTGAAGTTGTGAACCTACTTTTTACTGGGACTGAAACTGCAGAGATGGGAAATGAGTCACAAAGAAAACTGAGAAATTACACACACACACACACAGTCCAAAATGAAACTCAGTCCAGGTAAGTTAGCGATTGGGAGAACAGAAAGTGAGCTTAAGAAGTGGTTGACGGACTGAACAGAGTGCTGGCCTTGGCGTGTGGAAGACCAGGGCTCAAGTCCTTCCTTCCTTATCTTCTTATTATCTTTGCCAAGTGTGTAAGAGTATAAGTTGCAAATGAATTGTGTGTGTGTGTGTGTGTGTGTGAGAGAGAGAGAGAGAGAAAGAAAGAGAGAGAGAGAGAGAGAGAGAGAGAGAGAGAGAGAGAGAGAGAGGGAGGGAGGGAGAGAGAGGCAGAGGGAGAGGGAGAGGGGGAGAGGGAGAGAGAGAGAGAGAGAGAGGGAGGGAGAGAGAGGCAGAGAGAGACAGAGGGAGAGGGAGAGAGAGAAGGAGAGGGAGAGAGAGAGAGAGAGGGAGGGAGAGAGAGACAGAGGGAGAGGGAGAGGGAGAGAGAGAGGGAGAGGGAGGGAGGGAGAGAGAGGCAGAGAGAGAGAGGGAGAGGGAGAGAGAGAGAGACAGAGGGAGGAGACTGATACAGAGAGAGTTGCACACCTCCGACTCCGACTCCAAATTCCGCAGACTTATAGCTGGCAAAGAAACCACGTGATAGGGACCCCCAGAAGTTGCCCAGAGCCGCGCAAGCGTGTGCGTGAGTGGGGGGTGGAGCGGAAACGGGGTGTCTGCGTGTGAACGTGCGGACGTGCGGACGTGTGACGGGGCGCGTCTCTTCTCAGCCCGCCGGAGGACCGCACGGGATCGGGCGCTCGGGCCAGTCTCTCCGGCTCCCTCGGAAGCCCCCCAGCACTGCCCCGGGTCTGGCTGGGCTCCGCCCTCCGCGCTAGGGCTCGCTGGGGCCGGGCTGGAACCGCTTGGTTGCTGGGATTCCCGCCCTTCCCGGTCAGTCTGGCCATGGGCTCCTGGCTCACGCCACTCCTGCTGCTGCCGTCCCTGGGACTCGTGTTCCTGGGCCTAGGTCCGGAGCCAGGTCAGTGCCGGTTCCCCAGGCTGCGGCAGGCGGGAGGGAGGGCAGTGGGAGGTTTAGAGCCTCAATGCGAGAGGTGCCTGCGGACCCCGGCCCCGCCCTGGGCTCCCCTGCCCCTCTCTCTACTCCCCTCAACCCCCACATACGATCTGAAATTGGGAGAAGCCTTGGATCTAGAGCTGGAAAGGGACCTTAGAGGTCCTCAAGGCCCACTCCATTTTACAGATGAGGAAACTGAGGCCCAGAGAGGCACAATCACTTGCCTGAGTCCGCACTAGTTGAGCCAGATTTGAAACCCTAGCCGCAGAGTCCAAATCCAGCCCTTTTCTTCACTGTACCTTGGCTGCTTCCCTTGAATTTGGCTGAAACCCTCGTGTAAAGGAGCTCAGCCCCAAGCCGACCTCAGACGCAGCTAGCAGGGTGACTGGCCCAGACGAGTAATGGAATGGGACTATTGCTAGCGCCTACCTCCCAGGGTTGTTGTGAGGATAAAATGAAATAGATTTGAACCTTAATGTTTGCATGTTCTCCTTTTCTCTCATTTAAAGATACTGTGGCTTTGGATATTGTTACTTTGTATTTAACAGAAGGAATAGAATATGGAGAGACAGTTTAAACTAGGGTTATAGGTGTATATTCAGATTCCTTTGCCTTGGCATTCAAGGTCCTCTGCCGAACCCTTCCAGGGACATCTCATCTCACTCCTCTTCTCCCTAACTGGTTTTTCCACGTTGACAAACACTCCCTTTTATTAAACTGTTCCTTCTTTATGCCTGGAACAGCCTTTTTCCTTTCTCCCTACCCCTTTGCATGCTTTAAAGTACCCGTCAAGAGCCCCTCTCCTCCAGGAAGTTTTTCCTAATTTCCTCTGTCACTTTCACCTTTACTTTCCCCCTATCTCAAATAACATTTTTTTGGGAAACTCTCAAGGCAATCATATAAATACGATCTATTATAATTATCTGTTTGTGCTTTTTGGATAGTGAGTTCCCTGGTACATGTCTCATCTACATTGTATTTTTCTTCTAAACAACATTTTTTATTGATAATCTCTCATATTCCTGCCTGTCATTTCCCCATGACTCCTTCCATAGAAACATTCTTTGTAACAAATTTTGTTGTTTCAGTTGTGTTTGAGTGTGTGCCCACAAGTAAGTACAGCTACGTATAATGGATATTATATTGCTTGCTTTCTCACTAGGTGAGGAAGGTTAGAGGGAGGGAACCTGGAACTCAGAATAAAAAAAATGAATGTTAGAAAAATAAACAGAATTTTTTTTTAAAGAGTAGGGACAAATAGAATTAAATTTTGTACCTCTCCCAGCACCTAACACAGTACTTATGCATACTGTAAGCATTGAATAAATGTTTACAAATGTATGAATGAATAAGTGAATTGCCTCTTGCATTATATTTATTTGATTAGAGCCCAGGTTAGCTCTGTTTTTCATCTTGCAGGCAATGGGCAAGATAACAGCATGGTCCAGCTGCCAGGTGGGACATTCCAGATGGGGACAAATTCCCCAGATGGAAAAGATGGGGAAGGACCTACTCGGCAAGTAACTGTGAAACCCTTTGCCATTGACAAATACCCCGTCACCAACAGAGATTTCAGGTACAGTGCCCACTCTCCTGGTCAGCATACTCCTCTCACTAATCCTCCTATTTTTTAACCTACACATCTGTCAGCAAAAGACATTTAAGATTTTTTTAAAAGCACTTTCACATTTACCATTTCATTTTACCTTTATTTTCATAACAGCAGAAGGTTGCTCTTGTTTTCCCCTTTTTATGAGACAAAAATATAAACTCAGGAAGAATAAAGCAAAGAAAGAACTATAGACCATTATCATTGATGCCTACAATTCAAAAATTTTAGGATTTGGATAAGGAAGTTGGAAGGTTTAAGGGACTTGAATGAATACAAGAATGGAAAAAAGTATTTCTTAAGTGTTTGTTGTACCAAGTGTGGGAAAAAACTTCCAAAGTGAAAATCTTGTCATCTTCCAGCTTACATTCTAATGGGGAAAATGACATAGAAAAGGAAATGATGGTCAGGAAAGGGAGTTTTGTTCTGAGGAATGACAGGCATACTAAGTAGAACTATAGGACATAGACATTTTCAGAAGCAGTGGTGACAACCATTCACTGACACTTCCTGAGAGCAGGAGATGGGAGGGCGCATGCTCCACAGTGGAAGAATAGGTGGCAAGATGTCCCAGATGGGTGGCTGGGTGGGATGTGAAATATTATCTGGTCTGGTGCCTTCTGGGTAGTGTCGGTAAGGTGAGTTTTCACTTATTCACCAATCAACACAGCTTAAGCCCCCAAGGTGGAGATTTTGAAATAGAGTGGATTAACTGCCATAGGGTCTGGAGGTCACTTTGGATTTACCCACTGTCACACAGAGAATTCTTAAGAAAGAAGTCAAGCGTCCTGCCTGATTGGCTGGCACTGAGGGACCAAGGCAAAGGACAGTCTGCCAAGCAGAAAGTCCCTGCTAGCCCAGAAGTCAGGTGGATTGAGAAGGAATACCAAGAGACACTAACTTCTGGACTGAGGGGTTGATGGGCTTTGGCTCCATCAGAAGCTTCTCTAGCTTTCAGAAAGCCTCTCTAGGAAGAAGGAAAAAGGTCACATCAAGATTATACAAAGGATTCAAAGATGGATCAACAGAAGGTTAAACAAGTAGCATATTTGATCATAGTAAAAAAAAATATACAAAATACCCTCATGTTTTCTTTTTCAAATAATACCCTTCCCCACACATATATAATGCCTAAAGTTTACTGAATTCTTTCCTCTTGTTCTGTTGTCCAGATAATGAAATTGTTTAGCTTAAATAGGGGAAGAGACTTGCCAAGGCCAAAAACAGCTATCAAATTACTGGGCTGGAGCTTGAATCTAGAGTTCTCCTAATGTTCAGTCTAGCCATTCTGTCCACCAGTAATATCTTAATGGAGTGCTACTCAGCCTTTGAGAACCAGCTCAAATGTTACCTCCTCCACGGAGCTTTTCCTAATCCCCTTTTCTGTACCCTACCCCTAGCAAACATGACACACAGGGAATTACAGATACTCCCCTTCCTCACAAAAAACATGTTTGTGGTTGTTCAGTTATATCTAATTCTTTGCATAGACCATACTGCACCGATACTAGTCCGTGGGGTTTTCTTGGCAAAGATACTGGAGTGGTTTGCCAGTTTTTTCTCCAGAGGCAAATGGGTTAAGTGACTTGCCCAGGGTCACACCTAGTAAGTGTCAGAGGCCAGATTTGAACTTGGGGCTTCCTGACTCCAGGTCCAGCATTTTATCCACCGCAACACCTAGCTGCCTCTAAAAAACAAACCTAATAAATTTTATAGTCTTCTAAAATGTTTTGTACCTCTTATGATTCTTCTACTGTGTCATACATCTCTTTTGCTCCTATGATCCCTTATTTTGTGCTATAACTATTTATGTACATTCTCTCCTGTACCAGACTATAAGCTGCTTGAGGGCAGAAACCAGGTCTTAATCCTATTTGGAGCCTCTCACTGGATTCAGCACTGTACCTTACATTTAGAAGGCACTCAGGAAATGTCTGTGGGACAAATGAATTCAGGAACATGGATGATGATCCAGGCAACATTTCTCCTCCTAGGGAATTTGTGAGGCAGAAGAAGTACCAGACAGAAGCTGAATCATTTGGGTGGAGTTTTGTCTTTGAAGACTTAGTATCTGATGAGCTGAAAAAGAAAGTGACCCAGAAGCTGGAGGTAAGGTGGATTAGCGGTGGTGTGGCGGGTGAGTGGGTGGGAAATGGGGCAGGACTCCATGAGCAGAGCAGGAACTGGGGAGGAGAATGGCAGCAGGTCTGGGCCTGGAACTAGCCCATCATGAAGTGTCAGGTCTTAGAATCAGGTACAGGGGCAGCAGCTGAAACCCTAGGCTTCAGTTCTTCATTTGCGCATCACATCATGGGAAGCCAAGGGTTACAAAGGGAAATCACAGGTATACCCAAGAGCTTCCTGAGCCCATCCCTATTTTTCTCAACTTGGAAGGGAGAAAGTAGCTCAGTGAGAAGCAAAGAATTCTTTGGGATTTGAAAATGACAAGGCCTTTTAGTGTCTAGACCCTTTATGGAGACAAGCCTGTCTTTAGGGAAGCCTATACAAATGTAGAGAAGGAGAAGCTGACTTCTTTAAAAGATCTTCAGGAAAGTGGATTCTTAAGCCTTGCTCAGCACCATCAGCACTTCCATATTGAGTTCTCATGGTTTTTGCCCCATGTCCTTGGTTTTGAGATAGGCAGGGTCAGGGGTGGGGATGGGAGGTGGGAAGACAGTATGTTGGAAACCAGGCCAGCTCAGCTTAGGAGCGGGACACTCTGTAGCTCAACTCCTCCTCTTGTCTGTTTGCAGTCTGCACCTTGGTGGCTCCCGGTGGAGAAGGCATTTTGGAGGCAGGTGAGCTTGGTTTCTGAGTTCCCAGCCTTCTAGCCTTTGCCCTTTATTGGTCCCATTCTGGAGGCCTGACTTTCTCCTGTCCCTGCACACAAAAACCAAATGTGGATGACAGAATAATTCAGGGGACACATCTGAGCCAAAGGATCTGGGTTTGAATTGTAGCAGTTTGTTGATTAGCTGTGTGATCTGAGGCAAGGAGATTGAAGCAGATGGTCTTTAGGGTTCCTGCCAGCTTTAAATCCTCTTATTCTCTGCCTGCATAGCCAGAGCTTCCCTGAGACAAACATTAGTCTTTCTCATCCTCATCTCCTGGTATCCTAGTTTGGATCCCAGCTGTGCCACTTGATGCCAGTGTGACTTTGGTGAGTCACTGTGTTTTTCGAGGTCCCACATTCATCATCTGTCAAATGAGAGCATCACCCTCAGTGTCCCCTAAGTTCTGAAGCTTCAATGCTGTGAAGCTCCCTTTTCTCCGTTTCTTCATCTGCAAAATGGAACAGAATACTCTCATGGCCTGCTAGCAACCGAGAAAGGCTATGGAAATGGCTTCTTAGTATCGCCTCTCATCCCCCTTCACCGTTCTTTGGGATAGGGAAGGTCATCCTAGGGATCCTGTCCATCTCTAGGTGTCTCCCCTTCCCCTTCCTGCCTAATCAGCCTGCAGGTCCAGGCTCTGGCATCCGAGACCGACTAGACTTCCCCGTGCTGCATGTGAGCTGGAATGACGCCCAAGCTTTCTGTGCCTGGCGAGGCAAGCGGCTGCCCACAGAGGAGGAATGGGAGTTTGCTGCCCGGGGAGGGCTGAAGGGTATGTCAGTAGTCTCTCCCTATACAGTGACAAGGCTTGACAAGGGGTGAGAAGCAATGGAAAGAGGACTGGGTTTGGGTCAGAGTAGCTATGTAACCTCTCTGCAGCTCTTGTCTGGACTATTGAAATAGCCTCATAATTGCTTCCATTTGTTCCCTCTCCAAGCATTCACAAACAGCTGGCAAAAATAATCTTCATAAGGCACCAGTCTGAGCATGTCACTCTGCTACTCAAACACCTTCACTGGCACCCCGCTGCCTACAGAAAAAAAAAAATCTGCTTAGCCTGGCAGTGAAGGCCCTCCACAATCTCCAGCTGAAGTGAATGAAGAACCAGGACAAATAACATCCTCTCTCCCCTTCCCTCTTTTTCTACTTCTACCTCTCCTTCCTTTTACCTTCCTCTCTACCTCCCTCTTCTCCCCATCCTCTCCCCTTACCCCTTCCTTCCCCCACTACTTGCTCATTACTTCCCTTCTCTCACCTTTACCTTCCTCTTTCCTTCCCCCCTTTCACCATTTCCTTCCCTTGTCCTCTGCTTTCTTCCTCTTCTTCCTCTCCTGATTTTTTCTTTTGTCCCTTTCCTCATCTCCCCTCTGACAGGTCGAGTGTACCCCTGGGGGAACCAGTTCCAGGTGAACCGCACCAATCTGTGGCAGGTAAGGCTCCCAATACTCCCCTCTCCTACATCAGGGGCTCCTGCAGCCTGGGGTCAAGGTCTCCCGTTTGGTTCTCCTTGTTCACTCCCAGCATATCAGGGAGGTGGCAGCCAAGGGAGTACTGAGGCGTGAACAGAGGAGATCTAAACTTAACCCCCCTCCCAGAGAATGACCGAGCTGACCTGGTCCTAACCAGTCTATTCACTCATGGGAAAGCCCTGATCCCTGACTTCTTTCTTCCCAGGGCAAGTTCCCCCAGGCTGATACAGCTGAGGATGGTTTCCATGGAGCCTCGCCTGTGGATGCTTTCCCTCCCCAAAACAACTATGGTAAAGCTAGTCATTATGCCACTCCAAATCCTGGCACATTGTACCACAGAGTCTTAAGCTTTCTTCCCCACATGGGTTAGGCTTACTCTTAATCTTGGGGCCCCCAAGTTATTCCAGGAAGAGAAAATCCTCAAACTTTCTTTCCTTTCCCTTTGTCAGATGGTGGGTTGGGGGTGGTGTTGGGCTGCCAGACAGTCTTGACCACTGAGCTGAGTCTGCCACCATTCATCAGGACTCTATGACCTCATGGGCAATGTGTGGGAGTGGACAGCATCAATGTATGGATCTCCCATCCCTGGCCAAGACAGGAAAGTTTTGAGGGGAGCATCCTGGATTGACACAGCAGAAGGTTCAGCCAACCACCGGGCCCGAGTCACCACCAGGTAACAACATGAACCCTGTTCCAGGGAAGGAAGAAAGGGGCCAGGAGTTTCTTGTAGGGAGGTAGCGGAAAGGGTGCTAAACTTGGAGATAAGAGACCAAAGTATGAACCTTGGATTAGGCCCTTACTACCTGGTTCACCTCTCTGGGCCTTGGTTTTTTTTCATTTGCAAAATGAGGGGCCTGTGCTGGATGATGGCTACTGAGGTCTCTTCCAGCCCCAGAACCATGATCCTGGAGAGCTGGCTTCCCTGGTCAGTCTAGTCGGCACCAATCTTCCAATGAAGTTGGGGAGAAAAACAGTTTTACAACTAACTTAGAATGCAGGCTATGTTCATGTTATTCAGACTTTGGCTGTTTTTTTTTTTCAAAATTGACCTTAATGGATTTTTTTTTTAAATTCCACACTACTGTGAATCAGATATAATTCACTCTGTTGTGATAGTTACTCTTGTGCTCAATACCTAAGCAGCCAGCATGTTTGAGAGGGAAGTTTAATTATCCCTATACAAGTGACACATCAAATGTGGTCAGTGAGAGACAATGAGGTCCTTTGAATCCACCTTGAGCATTTCACATATGTGTATGGTCAGGACCCCGAGAAAAGCAGTCCCCAAAAAGTCTTCTGTCCCTAGACCATAAGATTGAAAAAATAGCTTGTCTTTCTTAAATTTGCCATTGGTATTTGGCACTCAGTCCAGAATCAGACACCAGTCGGTGGCCCGAAGTAGCCCCACGGCACCAAGAGCACCCCATGTGCCTGATTCCTTGTAGTTTGGCTCCAGGAACTTGTTCAGCACTGCTGCCCCACTTGGCTCCGCCCGCTTGTTGGGTCGCACCCATCCACAACCACTAGAAGCTTTGGCTTTTTTGTCTTGCTTTCTGATTCTCCTCTTTGCTCTTGTACAAGACAAGGGTGAGGGAGGGAAAATCCCACAGTAATATGCTCAGGTAAGTCAGGGCTTCCACTAAGGGTTTGATTTGGTTAATGGTCATAAAACCATCAAAATTAGGGTTAGAAGGAGCCTAAAGAGCATTTAGTTTGACCTCCTCATTTTACAAATGAAACTGAAACCCAGGGAGGTTAATGTGATTTATATCTTACATCTGTAGGGGGAAGGGGAAGGGCCCTTAGAGGTCATCTAGTCCAACATCCTTATTTTACAGATAAGGAAATTGAGGCCCAGGGAAGCCAAGGGATTTCCCTGAGGACACACAGAAGTGAGATTTGTTCCTAGGTCCTCTGACCTGAAGTGATTTGCCCAAAATCATATGGTTAATTCTCTCTTAATATACTGTGTAATACTTAATACTTTTCTAAGCCCTTTTCCATACTTCTATCCTGGGAGGCATTTACTGTTGATATCATTTTATAAATGAAATGAGTCCTGGAAAGGGGGAAGGGATGAGTCTAAGGTTGCAGTTAGTGACAGAACCATGCTTAGGAACTTGTGGAGTCCTGACCAAGCCTTCCACTCCCCATCTCCCAGCTGATGGATTTCCTTTAAGAGTTGACCATTTCTGTGACCCCATTATGTTGACGTTTTTAAAAATTGCAACTACCAGAAAAAGTCCACAGCCTCCACAACTTCCTAGCGGATCTTAGCTCTTTCGACCTGAGCCTGTGCAAGATAGCACTCCTTCCCTGGAGGCCAGAGAGTTGGGTTCCAGGCTTGACCCCAACAAGAACTAACTGGGTGATCTCAGGTGGGGCTTTGGGCTTCTTTATCTGTCCAATGGGATGAATATCTGCCTCACAGGGTGGTTGTGTGAGTGTGAAGTTATAGAGTATTGCTACTATTTCATAGAATATCATACCTCAGATGTTATCTGGTACAGCTGAGGGAAAATGAGGCCCAAGGAGGAGAGGACTTGCCGAAGTCATAGAAAAAGTCAATTGAGTGTGTTCTTTTGAACACCCTGAGCTTAAATGAATTGAATGACAATCTCTCAGTGCAGTCCCTCTTTTCCTGCTCTCACTGTTCAGGTGAGAGGGGAAGTGCTATCTCAGGTCTTGATCCATTGACTCTTCTTCCCACTCTCTCTGGTGGCAGGATGGGCAACACTCCAGACTCTGCCTCGGACAACTTGGGCTTCCGCTGTGCGGCTAGCCCAGGCCGGCCTCCTGGGGAACTGTGAACAAAGACCAACAGACAAGGGGAAGAATCCCCTGTGACCCTGCCCCTATGGCCAGCTGGGACTCTCGACTCAGCCAGTGTCTTGTCAACAACACATCAGGCTGACAGGATCAGCTGGAGTAACTCCAAACTCTACCATGACCACATCAACCACTCTCCCTTTCTTGATCCCCACCCCCCAGTCCTCCACTGAGTCCTCCTCTGTCAAGAATAATGGCTGAGAAGGTGAGAATAATCGGGCCCTAAAGGTTAGGACCATTGCCAACTCAGGGAACCAAAGCGCTCAGTGTTAATTATAGTTTAGGTGTGGCAAACACACCCCTCTCACATTAGATGGAGAAACAAAGCTTTTACAAGAATTATGGAATGTTGTAAATGGGATGGACTTGCAGTACCACAGAGTATAGAAGTTCTCAAACTAATTTAGCCACAGAACACAGATTTGAGCCTTGAAAGGAACCCCAAAATACTGGTCCAGAGGATAGGGGTAGGAAGATAGGAGGCTATGACATTGTTGTATGGAAAATTGTATATTTTAAATACTTTATTAATTTACACTAATATTTTAGATCAGTATATCTTATTTAAGAGAGAATGCGATTTCTGATGGAACGTCTAGTGGTATTGTGTCATTTCTTAGGTTCTAGCATCTACCTCCCAGGATTGTTGTGAGGATCCGATCAAAGTGCTTAACACAGTTCCTAGCACACAGTAGGCACTATATAAATACTCATTCCCTTCCTTTACCTTTCTGGGGAACCCCTTGTGGGAATCACTGGTCTTGTACAAGCCCCTTATTTGATAGGTGTAGAAACTGAAACTCAGAAGTGACTAGCCCAGCGCCACACGGTCAGAAGCAGTCAGGACTAACACTTGCTTTTTTATTTACTCCAGGGCAGTTTCCTCTACTAGGCAATAGTTCCGAAGCATTACTGGAGACTGGAGGAGGGCAGAGGTTGGCAATGCCTGGGCATACAGAGAGGCCAGGGCAGGAAGCACAGCCCACACTTGCCCTTGCTTACCCTCCATCTGGGACCTCAGGATGAGCTCCTGATTAGCACAGAGATGACACCCTGCCCCTCCCCTGGAAGACCCAACAAGAGGGTGCCTGGAGTTGTTAACTGAGATAGGGACTTAGAACCACTCTCAGTCTCAAGTGTATCTAGCAGTAAAAAGCTCTGCTCTGAAAAATAAACACTTTCCTCTAGGCATGTCCTTAGACTGCAACGTATTGGTATCACTGGGGAGGTAAGAGGCTGCCAGGTCATGCCTCAGAGCCCCTGATGTTCAGAGGGTAAGTGATGGTTAGAATCACTTTCGAAGTCTAGGCTTGGAGCCAGGAAAACCTGGGTTGAAGCCCTGCCGCTACCATTTTTTGGCTGTGTGACCCAGAACAAGTCACTTAACCTCAGTGCTCTGAGCAACTCTGAGACTGGAAATCACAGAGAAGATGCTGACCTGCATTGGTAGAAGGATTTTCCTCACTAGAATTCTCAATTCCACTAAAATCACTGATCCAGTCTCTCCCTTACCTGAGTTTCTATGGTTTCAGTAGCCCTGTGAGTTTGGAGCATTAAGTATCATTATCACTTGTTTACACATAAAGACAGAAAATTAAGGTTCCCACATAAGGGAAATAACCTCATATTCACCCAGCTAATATGTCACAAAACTCTCAAGAGGCGCCAAGGATCCCAGAGGCATCTCTTGTATTCCAGCTTGTACCTTGGCAACATTTCTAAGCAACAGGTAAGGCAAATCCAGCCTTCACCTGGAGTTCTGTGGTCTTCCACTGTCACAAATGGGCACAGCCAATTTCACTCTGAGACTGCTCTAACTGGCAACAAGTTTTTTCCCAGCAAAAGTTTAAATTTGCCTCTTAGCAAGTTCCACAGCTCCTGGTGCTGTTGTCTAGGGTCCAGTGTGGCTCTACTTCAACAGGACAGCCCTTTAAGCATTTGTAGACAACTCTCTTGTCCCTCTTTCTCTGGTTTCAAGGTGCTTCATTATCCTGCACAACATATACCTCGTTGATGGCCTTCCTAAAATGTGTCCGGAAGTCAAACATAATGCACCTACTCTGTGCCAAGCATTGTGCTCAGCACTGGGGATGCAAAGAACAGCAAGGAGCCCTGAAGGAGTTAAAGAGCCATGCACAAATAAGAGAGATACTGGATAAGCTGGAGATAATTTCAAGAGGGAAGGCAGTAGTTTTAGGGAGACTATGAAAGAAGCTTTTTCAAAAAGAAAAAAAGTGTTTTTTGGTTTTTACATCAACACTTTTTCTCAATACCTTCCTTATCTAAGGGAGCCATTTCATATAACAGTATTTTTTAAAGACAAAAAAGGAAAAAAATTCAACAAAACTGATAAATACTGAATAAAATACAGTTCATTTAAAAAGACTTGAAAACAGATGTAACATACAATCCTCATGGGCTTCCCATTTCAGTCAAGGGATGGGAGTGTCTTCTATCTTTTGAGCCATTCTTGTTTTTTTTCCCAACATTCACTTTTTTCTGGTGGGCTATTTACACTATTGTAGTTGCGTATATTGTTTTCTTGGCTCTGTTTATTCCCTCTGCATCAGTACCAGCTGATTTTTCGATGCTTCTCTACACTTTCTTATAGCACAAGTAATATTCATCACATTAATGTATCATCATTTTTTGGGCCATTCCTCAAACAGAGGGAGTCTGCTTTGTCTCCAATTCTTTGCTATCACAAAAATGCTGCTCTTTACATTTCAGTGTATATGGGCCATTTTTTTCTTTTCAGTGGGGGTATGAACCTAATCTTTAGGTCAGACTATGGACATTTTAGTTAATTTATTTGCTAATTCCAAATTCTTTTCCAAAATGACAGTTCTGATCTGCAGTTTCACTAACAATGTACTAATACCTTGAACGCTGACTTCCCATTTATCATCCATGCCAATTTGCTGGGTGTGAGAAAAAACCTCAAGGCTGTTTTGATTTGTACTTCTCTTAGTGCTCTCGAGCATTCTTTTATATAGTTAACGGTTCTCTTGGGAACAATCTGTTCATATTCTTTGACTACTTATCGGGGTTTTGGTCTTATTTACCTATATATCTATGCAGATTGTCTCTCTATACATCCCAATTTTGTATCTTATACTAAATTCACCCATCTTTTCAGTTCTGAACTTGGGTCCTCTGTTAGCTAGCCTTGACAGTTTCTCATCTATCTGTAATTTTGACAAGCATAGCATCTATGCCTTTATCCAGCTTATCCAGTTAAATGATTTTAAAGATTGAATAGCACAGGGCCAAGGGTTACAACTGGGAGTCAAACTTGTGACTCAATCACTGCGTTGTTTTCAATTTGTTTTTCTGTCATTTTCATCCCATTCCCCAAACTCAGCCATAGTAACATTTGTCACTAACATTTGTGTGCCACTTACAGGCACTGTGCTAAGTGATGAACAAACCAGACCCTCACAACACCCTTGGGAAGTAGGCGCCGTTGTTACCCTCATTTTACAGTTGAGAAAACTGAGGCAAACCGAGCTGAGGTGACTCACCCAATGGTGTCACAGCTAGTGAGAGTCTGAGGGAGGGTTTGAACTCTTCCTGTCTCCAGGCCCAATGCTTTATATACGTCACTACCTTCCTTCCCCCTAAAATTCATATATCCATCTCCTCATGGTTGGGAGTCACAGAACTCATGCAGAGGCAGTTAGAGGAAGGGATGTTAAGGGAAAAGTCTAGTTGGGAGAGGTGGAGGAAAGACCTCAGAAACAACATAGTTGGAGCAGAAAGGAAAGGTTGGTCCTGTCTCAGCCAATGACTAACTCCATAGGAGAGTAGGGAGGCAGGAGGCTGGTTAGGTAGCTCTGTTCGGGGTAAAAAGGGGGACCTGGGGCCCAGAGGAGTCAAGGGAAGGATTGTAGGACATTCTTGATTATTGATAATCCTATTCCCTGACATCTCTATCCCAGACTGTCTGGAATACAATTTGTAAAGAAGAGGGAAGGGGGGAATAAACATCTTTGTTACAGGAAGTTAAAGCTATGACTTCCTCAACAGACCTGACGGTTGTGTAGGTGGGGTGCAAAATTCCATCTTCAAGAAGGTGGCAGGGGATTTCTGGCTTCTAAAACAGCTAACCTTAATGATGACACTATTCATTAAACCTAACCCTATCCATAATCTCAACCTCAGATATTATAACTAGGATGGTAATCTTGGTAAATTCCTTATCATGAGAGCTGTGGAACATGCTTCTTTGAAAGACCAAAGATTCTCTTCATTGGTTGAAGTATCACTTTCTTGGTATGTAGTTGATTCTGTTTCAGGTGTAGGTCAGACTAGCTGGCCAGTGAGGCCCCTTGATTGATTGGCTCTGATTCTTTGGGACATTAATGTGTATATTGTTCTCTGGGCTCTACTTCCTTCACTCCCCCTTCTTATTCAAGGAGTAGCTTGCAGTCCAAGCCATGGCTCAGAAGGGGCAGACCTTGAAAAGTTTCTGACAATCCTAAGTTAAGGGTCTCTGCCCTTTCCCAAAGAGCTCATTAGCATTCCAGCCAAAAAGATCTCTGTACTAACACCTTAAAGCTGAAGGTACAAGTTAACATCTAGCTGAGTTTGAGGCCTAGAAAAGGTAGACTGCACTTGCTCACTGTCAATGGAGCCCAAAGAGTCCATCAGATCAATACCTTATACTGAGCCCTGGGAGGAGCTAGCAACCCACTACTGATGCCACAACTCACATGAGCTTGATGAGGACTCTCCTGAGGCACTGTAGTCTTAGAGTTGCAAATTGCCTGGGCCACATGTGTCATAAGAACCTGTCCCAACATTTTAGGGTAGGGCTGGTCATGGTACCTTTTTTTTTTTTTTTGTGAGTAATTCCCTTTGCTAAATGATAACTAAGACGACTGGATGACTGTTATGGAAACACTCACAGGCCAGTGTTGGGAGGATGTCCCTCAGAGTTACCCTTAGGCCTAAAGCTAGCAATCACCTCTGTGGAGACCCAACCTTTCAGTGACAGATGGTTGGGGGAGTATTCCTAGAGGGGATGCTGTACCTCTTTTAGAATATTTCCTGCTTTGTCTTTTTGTTACTAGTACGTATCTTTTTCTCTTATGCAAACTTCTCTTTCTGTGAATTTGTTGGGGTCAGGGACTACTTTGTCTCCCCATGATGTTGTAGAAGATTCATCAATGTAAGAATGGCCACAAGGAAAACATTTTTGGGGGGTCCCATAAGTGCCTGTTTATGGATTCGTCTTTTAGGTAATGTTCCAGTAACACAATTATATAACATTACTTGCCTAAAAACCTTCTGTTTATTTGGTACTCTTATAGCTACCCTCTTTGTAGCATCCAAACTTTGGAAATTCCGTAAATCTGACCAACTTCACAACTCAGTTGTTATAAGTGAAGTCCCACTACTCTTTCATCAAGACAGGTATCAGATGGCTATCTAGTCAGTGCTGTTGACAGCTTATATTCAAACATAAAGGGGAAGCAAGTCAGGAAAATACCATCCTCTAATAACATGTACCCAGGCTAACCTCCCAGAAGAGTGAATTACAATATATGATGGAGATGTTAGTCTTACCCTGTATATCATTCATAAGCTCACTCCTTTGACATCAAACATGAGCTATATAGTGCTGAAATACATAGTCTCACTAAATTTCCTTTTGAGGAGCTTGTACCCTTCCCTGTGAAACTTCTATCCCTCCACATCCCCATATTCCAGGCTACATATGGAATAACACTGAGCCTTTTTCCTTGTTAAATGGGTATCAACCAGAACTTGAGACAAGCAGTGTGAGAATGAGCAGTAACTCAAAACAAAAGCTATGTCTCAGTTATAAAATGCTGATTCTCATTTTCTACATGAGGTAGTGACCAGATATTGTTTTCACTTGACAAGCTCCCAAAATAAAAAAGAAGTGTTTTGTGTTGAAGTCCTTGAAAAGTCCAGACGTCCAGTCTTTGGTACCTGGAGTAACTAGCAGGCACAGCAGAGTATCTTACACAACTGAAACCAAACAGATCTAACAAGGAACATTTATTACACATCAACCAACAGTAAATGTTTTATTCATCCCTTCATAATAAAACCATGAGCCACTGGCCAGGCACAGTATCGAATTTACAGACCCACAAGAAAACTGTTATGCTCCAAACTCTCTTTCACCAGTAGACTGAGACTAAAGAACAAGGCTCTGTGCACCAGTAAAGGGATCCAGGCACATCCCTCATGTCTGTAATCATAGTGAAGACAGAAGTCCAAGTACCACCAACTGCAAGAGGATTTCATGAAGGTTGTAAGGATCATGGCCGGCCAGTGGCAGGCAGCATGTAACAGGGAGAACACAAAAACATACTTATCTATTATCTAATTCAGGTTAGTCTGAGTTGTTGCTCTGATCCAGAACGATTATCCTGTATTCATTTTTTTAAGGAGAGAGGAGATTAAAAAAAATAATTACTTTAAAATAACTTATAAATGGAATACTTCAATTGAGGTAAAAAAGAGATGTGCATTATTAGGGAAACTTGGATGGTGGGGTACTGTCTTGTCCTTTGGAGAACACCAAGAGAACTACAATTAAAACCACTCTCTATGATGCATTTAACCTATGCTAAACTCAACTGTCAATTTTCATTTTTATCAGCCCTCAACACAGAAACTTTAAATATAATACAATGCTGAAATCTCCACCTGTATGTAGGTGATTTTTGATATTTCTGCTAATGCTGTGTGAAACTGGGGGAGCTTAACATACAAATGCATCTGATGCCAAATTACCTGGATGGCTGGGTCCAACCCAGGCAATGCCACAAACCAGGTTTCAGTTCTTCCTGATCTGGAACAAAAATCCACAAGTAAATTAGCAGGTAATACCAGTCAAAGCCCCTAAACATTTTTATATTCACTAGGGCTGTGGCAACTCAGCCTCCCTAGTTTTGAGTCAAATTGTTTAGTTTGTAGGTGGTGCTACAAAAGGTTCCCTCCCTCCCCCACAGAGACATATTCACTTTAGAACGGACTCCAGTCCTTAATTTTTATGTCTATTTGTACTGCTCCATGCTATTTTTAAAGGGCAAAACACTTCAGGGTCTCATATGATGAAAACTAGATCTATATGCATTGACTAAGAAAATATATGATGACAGAAGACTGCTATGAATTCAATACAACTTTAAGTGAATTTGTATTTTATTCACTTCAACAGCAAGCTCCACACTTTGGAAAAACCATAATACTTATATATGTGAGCCACATCATTTATTCAGTCAACAGAAGGTTTGTTTATTGATTAAACCAATTATGTAATGAAATAGATCCATTGCAAAAACTCTTCTGTGCTCCCTGGGGTATTTGAAGCTCACAGGTGGTGGATCCAACAAATTAACTCATAAACCAAACCCAGGCAGGCCATTCTTGTTAAGATTCATGAAAATGCTGGTCAGGTCTCTATCCTACACAGAACCTATCATTTCTTTGAAGGAGCATGGGGCTATAAGGAATCAGTTAATGCCATGGTGGCCTGAAAAAAATGAACCTACCTCCAACCAAACAGTTAATATTCTGCCAGGGAGGAATCTATGTATGGAAAGGAATCATCTGTGAATGCTGTCACAGGCATGCAAAGCTTTCTAAAGCAGTTTTAAAGTCAAAGTTAGTTGAAGACTTTCCTAAAACATGTGCTGCCCATTTTAATTCCACAACTAATTGTTTTGATTGATTCTATAACCCTTTTACGAGCTGCCAGACCACCAAAAAATAAACCTTGGTTTTCTGTCAACTGTCCTTATCCAGATGCAAAAACAACCTAATAATTTTGGGCTGAAAGCTCACTTTAGAAGCAGAACTGGGTGTTAATGAAAAGTCTTTACCATAAACTAGAGGGAAAATAATAAGTTAACAAAAGCAATCTAAATGAGTTTGATTATTGGTAGGTAACCACTTCTGAATAAACTCTGTACCCCTTAAGACACAGGCCTACAAAATAAATATACTGTAGATTCATTAAGTAGGACCTATTAAAAGAAAAATACCTTCAGGGCTCCCAGGAAGGCTGTCTGTTTTCCTTTTCTCTGTCTTGGCTCCTTCCCCCTTTTTCTTCTTTTCACCAGCTTCTTGAGCTGTTACACTTGTCTCCCTTCAACAACAAGAATTTTGACAGCAGACCATGAGGAGAGGGGTCAGAAGAGTAGTATCCGAAGGGCAAAGTATATAATGTCAGGCTATGGGTAGGAGCCAGTTTCTTGTTCACAATCTCATGTTATGTGAATACTTAAGATTCCCTCCTAAGATTCCTTCTAAATAGTTAACTAAAGTAAGAATATTGAGGTTAGGGGTTTAGGGGTGCTCAGGACCCCAAAATACCAACATGCTGGGTCCTGCCTGAATAAATTCAACTCAAGCCTTCTTTCAGTCAAAGAAAAACGAAGTTTATTAAAGCTCAGCTATACTGGGTTGAAGCTTGTATTGATAAACAGTGCAGACTGAATCTGAGCTAGTTTGAATTTGAGCACCTTCATGGAGTGGGGGAATGGGTCTTATATACAGGAAGACTGTGGGAAGGATTTAGGGGTGGTATAGTAGTCTGGGAGGAGGGGTTAAGGGAGGGCCTTGAGCAGGACTCTAAGGAGGATCTTGATGGGACTGGGTGACTAGAAATCAGACTCAAGAGGGTAGAAAGCAGTCTGAGGTCATCAGGAGGTAACAGACAATGCAGGGAAAGGCTAGTTTAAGGGGCACAGATTTGGAGGTAGATATTCTGATAGGATTAAGGATGGGAAACAGCCAGATCAAGTGGGAAGATTCAAGGAGAGTAACTATGTATATTCAGGGAGATTGCTATTGACTTAGCTGTTTGCTGACCAGAAGGACACTTCAGATGTCCATGCTCTCCAATCTGGTGCTGTGTATAAATATTTGTATTACTCTGTTAAGCTTTGTTTTTCTATATTTCTATAATGATATTTTATATTGTCCTAGTGTGCAGAATAAATGTTCTGATGATTTACTTTTGAGTGAAGAGTGCTTATTACACTATGTGATTCAATCCTCAAAACATATATAATATATTCATAGCAACTGCTCACATGGCATTGGCGATACACACAGCCTAACATGTTGGCCACTATGGATAATGATAAAGGAACAATGGGCCTCAGCTAAGGAAGGAAGGGCTGCCACTCTGAGGCCTGAGGACCCAGAACAGAATGGAGTCACAGTATATTCTGGCTAAAATATAGTCCTATGTCAAGATTTCACTAAGCAGCTACTAATTGCTTACTAACCAGCTACTGCTTACCAACCACACTTTACCAAAAAGCATTTTTGTCAGTCACTCTCCCTCTTCCCTCTGACTGGCTAGCTGTAGCCATAGCCAGCTTCTTCTCTGGGACCAGACTGAATACTGACCATGAAATTTGTAGCCAACTGAATCTAACATTAAAGTTTCTCACAGAATCCTTATTCATATCACACAAAATACCACAAAGGTTGAGAAATGCTGTTTTCCCTTTTTTCTCTCACAGAGATTATTTATAACTCTATGAGAATTTCAAGTTTTAGAACTTTCCATCCTTCTTAAACCAAAAAACTATTTTAATTATAGACAGAATCACAGGATTTAGATCTAAAATGAGTATGTGCAGTTCACCTACTCCAATCTCCTCCTTTAATGATGAAATTATACCTGGCTTTTCCCTGAGTCAAAAAGTCTAAGGTTTTAACCAATGGGTCTAGCATTTGCTTCCTTCATCATTACACACTCCAGGATGACACATCATTTTTCTCCTAAGATGCCCATCACTAACTAGTTATCCCTTTTTGGTCAAAATAATAAAAACATTTAATACTATCACAAATAAATACCACTTTACATTTGTATAGCACTTTCAACTTCTCAAAGTCTTCTTATGCTTATTTATTTGATTTTCATAATGGCCGTGGAAAGTATGTGGGAGGGACAGTATGGTAGAGCAGAAAGAACCTACTGTGACCTGCATTCAGACAAGTTCCACCATTGGCTATCTGGGCTAGATTACTTAGCAGCCTGTTATGAAAGGCTCTACCTGTCCTAAATCTAGGGTCCCTAGGAAGGGGAGGTGAGGACAGTCAAGCCTACTTCACAGAAGTGAAGCATCTTGCCAATATTATCTATTAGTTGACAAACCAGGACCAGAACTCAATATACCACAAACCTTTATTAAACATCTACTCTGTGTGAGACACTGTACTCAATGGGGAGGGCATAATGACAAAAATAAATTAAAATGATCCTTATTCAAGAGGAGCTCACATTCTACCTGTGACACAACAGGTACCTAGTCAAGGACATGGTACCAAAACTGCAAAACCTGATGCCACTAAAATCAGGATTCAGCACACTATTCAACTTCCAAACTTGCCCCAATCCTATCCCAATCAAATCTCAAAGACATTCTTATTCTAAATAACAACTTCGAACCTAATTTAATATGTTCATTTCTTCTTATCTTCTATAAAATCATTCTGGGGCTGACATCTGCTCACTTGCAACAATGCAACCTTATCACTAGACGAGTTTTCCAAAGATCCCAGATAACCTTAAGTGGAAAATGACAATTAGACCCACTTCATATAATAAATGAATAATCCCTTAGTGGCGAACAATGACCTTGCAGAGCTCTCTGTAAGGTCTTCTTGAAGCTTCTTCTTCTCAGATGAGTCACACAGCCATCTTTCCAAGTCCTCATCCAGAGTAGAATGAGCCCTGCCCAGAGGTAAAATGACCAAGATCAGGTTCAACTTTTACATTTTCTTCTGACTTCATAATGGTTCAACTCATTCACTTTATTGATGAAGTGACTAGTCTAAGTCCATATAATTTTAGAGTTCTAAGAAAACTTAAAGTGTCATAGAGCCTAACGTTTTACCTGGTGTAGGGATCACTTCGACATTATTCCTGGTAAGATGGCCATTACTCTCTGAATACCGCCCATGACAAGTTTCCTCATCAGTAAAATGGTAAAAGAAATAATGGAGAGATCACCAGATTTGGAGTCAAAAGACCTGGGTTCAAATCTTGACCCCTAACTATTTGTGATGCTGGGTAAGTCACTTCTCCTCTCTAGGTTTCAGTTTCCAGTTGGGTCATGAAGAGAATCTTCTAATAAAGTAGAGAGCCTAACAAGAGGTTTTGTTTTGATGATTTTAAAAGAAAAATGAAAAAAAAAGTGGAAAGGGAAGAGAAAAGAAATACATACTAGAGGGAAAAATGAAGAGAAAAATTACTTTATACAGTATATAAAGTAGAAAACCAAAGGAGGAAGGGGTAAGGGCAAACTGGTACCCTTGAACCTCATTTCATCTGAACTGGTCAAAGGAGGGAAGAAAATAAAGCTGGGTAAAGAAATATGTTTCATTCAAAAGAGAAACAGAAGAGAAAGGGGAGATGTAAGGAGAATAAGAGAGGAGGCAGGTTAAGGTAGAGACTCGTCCTAAGTGCTGGATCTTAAAGAGGGTTTTAAAAAATAGGTAAGGACTTGTGACTGGGTTCAAGGTGAAGGAAAGAGAAGGGCGGGGGAGGAGAAGCAGCCAGCAGCAAACCTCTAATACTGGAGCTGAGCTCACCACCTCTCTCATCACTTTGCTCTTTTTTTTTTCCTCATTCACATAGAGAAAGAAAAGTATGAGAACAGGAAGAAGGGAAATGCACAGCTAAGAATCATAACTATGGATGTGAATATAATGAACTCATTCATAAAACAGAAGAGGATAGTAAAATGTATTAGAAAGCAAAATCCAAGAATAAGTTATTTACAAGGAATGCACTTGATCTCAATTGATACATGGTCAAATGATATGAATAGGCAATTTTCAGAGGAAGGAATTAAAGATATCTATAGTCATATGAAAAAATGCTCTAAATCACTTTTGATTAGAGAGTTGCAAAGCAAAACAACTCTGAGGTACCACATCACACCTATCAGATTGGCAAACATGACAGAATAGGAAGATGATAAATGTTAGTGAGGATGTGGGAGAATTGGAACACTAATACACTGTTGGTGGAGCTGTGAGCTGATCCAATGATTCTGGGGAGCAATTTGGAACTATAAGCAAAGGGCTACAAAAATGTGCATAGCCTTTGACCCATCAATATCGTTTCTAGGACTGTATCCCCAAGAGATCACAAAAATGGAAAAAGGTCCCACATGTACAAAAATATTTATAGCAGCACTCTTTATGGAGAACAAAAACTGGAAATCAAGGGGATGGCCATCAACTGGGGAGTGGGTGAATAAATTGTGGTATATGAATGTAATGGAATACTATTGTGCTATAAGAAATGATGAACAGGAAGACGTCAGAGAGGCCTGGAAAGACTTATATGATCTGATGCTGAGTGAAAGGAGCAGAACCAGGAGAAATGTGTGCACAGCAACGACCACAGTGTGTGAGAGTTTTTTCTGGTAGACTTGGAACTTCATAGCAATGCAAGGACTTAAAAAAAATTCCCAGTGGTCTTCTGAGGCAAACTGCCTTCCATATCAAGAGAAAGAACTATGGAATTCAATCGCAGAATGTAACAGATTGTGTGTGTGTGTATGTGTGTGTTTTGCTTTCTTAGATGATTTTTCCCCACCCATTTTAGTTCTTCAACACAGCATGACTATAGTGAAAATGTATTTAATAGGATGTATGTGTACAACCTATATAAAACTGTATGTCATCTCAGGGAAGGAGGGCGGAGGGAGGGGAAAATAATAATCTAAGTTATATGGTAGTGATTGTAGAACACTGAAAATAAATAAAATTAATTAATTAAAAAAAGACAAATGCACTTCAAAGAAAGATTGATACAGAGTTAAAGTAAGAGGCTGGAGGAAAATCTAACGTTTTTCAGCTAAAGAAATGACTCAATACCTGATCAAGCTAATGACTAACCAGGATCCAGGCGCATTATGATGATAGAGAGGTGGGAAAGAAAGTACAGAAGAGATGTGTATCTTTGGACAATGTGAGGATTTGCACTGCTTGACTATGCATATGTAGTATGAGTTTTGTTTTCCCTTTTATTCAATGGGGAAGAAGAAAGTGGGAAGGAAGATAAAAGCTATTATCATTATTAAAGCACAATGATAACTGATAGATGATGCTTCAAAGTTTACAAAGTGCCTTCTACATATTAACTCATTTTACCCTCCCAACAATACAGTGAGGTCGGTACTACAGATATTATCAGCATTTAACGATGAAGGATGCTGAGGTTCAGGATTATAGCCAGACTTCTCATCCACAGCACAAAAGGAAAAGGTAGTGTTTCTTCTCCATGAGTATGTGCTTTAAGACTGCACTCTGCTATGGAATGTAAGCACAATGACACTGCCAACAGCCTGGCACTGTTGTCCATCCCCCTCATAACACAGATGGGGAACTGAAGTTTAGAGAAGTGACTTGACATAGTAAGAAAGTCATAGTGTTGAAACCAAATCCCCTGACTCCCAGTTCAACATTTTTTCCATTATATCAGAGTAGGTTGAGATGTATATTTTAAATAGTCCTCAAAACAGTCTATATGTTCACTTTTGGCCTTATCATATTTTAATTTGGCTATATTTATTACTACTGGGTATACCTGGGAAAATTATTCCCTTCTCCCGTCATATGGGTAGAGTTCTAGTGAATTCTTTGATTCTGTGAGTTCACTCCCCTTCTGGAACACAGCTTTCCTTTAATCTACCTCTATCCCCACCATATAGGCAAGGAAAGTAAAAGCTGCCAACTTGCTCCCTTAACTACTCCATGGTTATTGGCTCACTTATTACGAGCAATTTCTGGAGAATGTTTTTTTTCTGGGTCTCTCAATTTGGTTTTATGAAATTTCAGTAATTTAGATCTCCTTTCGAAAGGATGTCATTCAAAAAAGTAAAATTGGCAAGAATTTGATATTTGGTTTCAATATAGTTTCAAACACATAAAACAAGCAACTAAAAATACCATTTAAAGAGAGAAAACTTCTAGATGCTCAGTCAAGAGGGGCTTTCTCTCTTTTTAGGAAGGATAAAAAGCTTGAAGTAAATGAAAGCAGATAAAGAAGAAGTAGGTTTCTACTCTAGAATACAGGGAGAATATTCTTAATCTCACCATGAGTCACTCAAGTACCTGAGGATGGCAGATTGATGCTCTGTAATGTTTCTTCTATACTAACTGTATCCCTAGTGCCTGTACTATCTCCCTTAAGAAATTATAATCTCTTTAAAGGTCTATGTCTTAGTCATTTTTGTTTCTCCTTTAGCTAAAAAGACTAAATCACAGAATCTCAAGAGTTTAAAGGGCCCATGGAGGCAAATTAGTTCTAACCTATACTTAAAAAAGGATCTCTTGTATAGCATACTAAATAAGGCTCAATTCAGCCTTTGCATGTTCCAGTGAGGAATAATATAGTTACTACTCCCCTGCCCTTCTCCTTCCCCCAAGCAACCTTTAGAAAAGTTCTAATTGTCAAGGAGTTTTTCTTAAATCAAGCCAAAATTTACTTCTTTGCAACTTCCATCTACTGTTCCCAGTTCTGTTCTGTGGATTCTACAAAATAAAATTAAACCTTCCATGTGACAGTTTTTCATTTACTTGAAGACAGAAACTCACATTCCCATTAATTATATTCCAGGCTAAATATCCCTAGTTCCTTCAACCAGTCTAGTGACTTCAGGTCTGCTCAGAGTCTTTTGCTTTTACAGCCAAGTCCCCAGAAGAATGTCTTCACTCCCTCGCTCCATATTCTTACCTCCCACACTCAGTTCTCAGTCTCCAGCAATCTGACATCATTCAAATGGCAGCTACACTCTCTGAAGTTACCAAGATCTCTTTCTTTTTTCTTTTTTGATTCTAGATCTGATTTCAGTGGTGTGGTTTTCTATGTGGAAACTCTCTTCACGAATACAGATCAGCAACACTTCCAAACCTACAAGACCTAAGAGTTGCCTGGGATCATCAACAATTTATAGCTAGTTCCCAATTGATGAATTCCCTGAAATGATCCCATTATTCAAATGTGAACTATTTCCATTGGATTGATATGGAACTAATTACCATATTTTACAAAATTGTAACCTCAAATACTGTAAATATTCATATATGTAACAACTTCGGGGAATTCATTATTTGCACTAATCAGGACACACCTGCCCAAGGACATACAACTGATGTCAGAGGCATCTTAAACCTAGGATTTCCTGAATCCAAGGCTAGTCTTCTCTTCACTAAATCCTACTGCCTTTAACTACCAATAGATCTCTTAATGGCTAAGGCCAGTGTCTTTTTTTTTTAAGTCCTTATTCTTTGTAACTTCCCTCGAGTATTTGACACTGCTGACCCCATCCTCCTTCACTCTCTTCTCCCTGGATTTTTGTGACATTGCTCACTTTTGCCTCTTGTACTTCACTGGTATTCCTCATCTAGATATCATCCCCAACATGTGGGTAAATGCCAAGGTCCTATCCTGGGCTTTCTTCCCTTCCTTCTCTGCACCTTCTCCTGGAAATCTCAAAAGGTTCCCCCGGTGTAGCAGGGCCAGCAAAACTTTAACTGCTGTGATGATTTCCCTAACATCTTGCTTGGTGCTATGTAAATGAATTAATATTGCTTACTCTAGAAAATACACACATTTTACTAACACACATCATACTAAGTTATATTAATAAGGAAGGTCTTTCTCCCTTGTTAACATCTTTGAGTACATAAGTTTATTCCCCCTCCCATATGGAATGTGAGTTAGTATTTCACATGTATAATCCCAAGAGAGAAAAAAATCATAAGCACATGCAGGGGGACTTGATTCTTTACATCAGAGAATAATCCTAGACCATTCTCTTGGCAC
The DNA here is from genome assembly GCA_028658325.1 of Potorous gilbertii. Classification (NCBI taxonomy): domain Eukaryota; kingdom Metazoa; phylum Chordata; class Mammalia; order Diprotodontia; family Potoroidae; genus Potorous; species Potorous gilbertii. The sequence continues at coordinate 542,321,536 of CM053770.1, forward strand.
TTGCCAAGTATATCCACATATAAGGAAAATGCTTTTTGCTTTCACCCTTAAAGTCAACTGAAAAGGTTTTCATTCTTTTCCCAAAGATAAATTCCATGAATCTTTCTTCATCAGTTTGGGTCCAGAACTGGTACCTCCTCACTCCCTTGTTAGGGAACTTGGAGTGAAAGTGAATAGTGGAACATTCAACCCTCATACTCCTAACCCCCTTCACCAAATTGTTGTAGCCCTACTAGCCTACTTGTGGTTTCCCCTATAAATGACATACCTTTGCCCATGTCTTTCATGTCTGGAATGCACTCCCTCTTCCATCTCTTTGGAAGTCTTAGCTTCCTTCAAGGCAGAATTCAATTGCCACCTCTTACAGGCAACCTATCCATCTTGAGTTTTCCATTTGCTAGTACTTTCCTTTCTCTAACCCTCAAATTACTTCCAATTTACTTTTCTGTATATGTATTGTTTTCCTCTAACTGCATGTAACCTCTGAGGAAAGGGATCATTTTTTATCTTTGTATTTCCAGTGCCTTGGACAGGGCCCAGTCCTTAATAAGTGACTGTTGAATGAATTAATGAATCCTTGATGACCTCCTCTGGACACTCTCTAGCTTACTGATATCCTTCGTAATCCTGGTGTTAAGGATTTAACACAATAGTACAGACAGATGTGTTCTGGGCAAGGCAGAGTATAAGGACATCATTATTTCTCTGACCCTGCTTCTAGACATACCTCTCTTAATGTAGCCTAAGACCACATTAGCTTTCTAGGTCCACTTTGTACAGTCTTCTGTCTCTCTAAAATACACTGAAAGAAGCCCATCAAGCCACTGTACTGTAAGGACAGAATATGTAGTGTGTATGTAATGACAAGGACACAAATCCTCTGGAAAGTACAATTTCTTCACTAACCTGTCCGTCTCTTCTGTTAGGTACAGGGTTTCTTTGGTCCAAAGTATGCTGCCATCTTCTGCTTTATTTGGAATTAGCTTTTCTTCTAAATGCCTCTGATCTAGAGTTAATTAATAAGATTTACTTAAACAGAATAGCAAAAGATTTAAGAAGACTATTGGAAGACAGGCTGAAAAGCATTTAACACATTGCTTTCTAATCCTTCTGTCCCAGGAAAGTATTTCTTATTCTTCAATTCAATTTCTAGAAAATCAAACTGTCCTCTTTAAGCACATTTTCCTGATGGTCTTTTTAAAAAAAAGATATAGGCAATATCAAAACACTTTGGAAGCATGAGAGTTTTGGACCATGTTCAAAGGGTCTTGCAGATAAAGCACTTGTCACTCACTCACTTGAGTATTAGTGATGCTTAATACAGCTGGGGCTGCTTCATGCTTTGGCATCTCCTTCTCGAATGTTCCAGGCTGCAAACTCAACTCATCCAAGAAGATGAAGAGCATGTTGCAGAACCCCTTCAGGGATCAATAGCAGCATCAGCCCATGGGGCAAAGACAGCTTTATATTTTAATGACTGATTCTTGAAGTTGTCCTAAGACAACCAAAGACAATGGGGACTGGGAAGGCATTTCAATTTTACTCTCAGTCCCAAGGACACAAAGTCCTCTCATACGGTTTGTTGATTTTTTGAGAACATAATTCAAGGTCCAGTGACCTTCTAGGGCACAGTGAGCGCAGATGCAACAAGGTCTATCAGATCACATTTGTGCAGGGCAAATCTACCCATTGGAACTTCTCTGTCTCTCAGACTTTTCCACAGAACATATCATGTGCTATTTGTTCTTAGACTAAAATACTATCAAAACCATGCTGTAAAGGGCTCCCAGTCAAAGGCCAGATTTCTAAGTAGACAGAGCTGGCAGCCCCCTCCACAGTGTGACTTTGGGGAAGGTTTCTTTGATCATTTTCCTCAAAATCTCTTCTACAAGTTCAACCATAGTCAAGCAGAAAAAAGGAAAAACTGAAAATACACATGCCCTTGGGAGAGGGAACACCTTGACTTAAGTTCATACTAAGGTAAAATGACTGAGATTGACTCCTTTCCTGGGAGTATAGTTTGTCATGGCAGAACTAATGTGTCTGAAAGATGGGGGTGGGACAAAGAGAAGAGAACAAAGAGGCTAAGAATTTCCAAAATAAATTTCATGATCACACTTTAGTTTAGGCTACCTTGACTTCGCCTGTGAGATGGCTCCACTGTACACACTTTTAAGACAGGATCACCATATTGCAGAAAGGTCTTCAGGACAATCCACTTACCATTTAATGTCAGATCACAGTAACTCGACTGGTTCTCATCAAACATTGAGGAAGAAGCACTTTGTTGCTTCAAGTGCTCTGTCAAAACATAAAAGCAAGAAGATTCAAGGCAGCCTGCCTCTCTGTGGCTGTTGTACTACCTTCTAGAAGACCAGGCCCCGAGGAGAGATTCTCTCTAACCAATCCATTCCACACAGCATCATCTCAGGACAAGTATGGCCTTCTCTTACTCCAACAACATTCCTCATCTTTTCACCTCTGGGTTCTCAGGGGAATGGATTTTCAATTCCTAAATAACTGATTTCTAGACCACTAACTTAATTTGATATGTTACTTCTAATTCAGAAATTTGGCACAATTAGTTACTGTAATGGTGAAGTGAATGAAGTAGGGCATCTGTATAGTGATTGGGATTACAGAAGCATTATGAGAAATGAATGCAGTACAGGCTAACCCTGCAGGGGAGTCACCATGTGGCATATGTAACTAGACCTAGTTCGTGAAAAAAATGCCCATCTATCATGAGGTAAAGCCCCCAAACAGCAAGAAGATCTACGAGAATATGTTATGATCCAAGACCAAGGAAGAAACTTCACTATCTATATGACCAGTCTTATGAACTATATCTCTGTCCAACTCCTCGCACCACTCTATCAGCAGCACACTTTTCAAATAAAAAGTGGTCTAGACAGAGTCTGCAAGGATGTTATAACTGCAAATATGAATCTTACTATATCTGCTGCTGCCACTTCAAGGCTCAACAATTGTAATATGTGTAGGAAAGTCTGTACAGCTGAGCTACAGAGGCATGAAGGCATCAGTGAGTTCTTTCCCCTGCTCTGACTAACAGGCCCACATCATTTCCCTTACCTATTTCATCAAGGAATTCCTGGGAAGGTGGAGGTAGTTCATCAGTACATTCTGGTGAAGGAGAATCTGCTATCTCTTAAAAGATTAAAAAGAAAGGAGAAGGGGAAAGTGATTTAATTTAATCTGTTGGTCTGAACAGAGAACCAAGAGTCAAGCTGAAATGATATTCCTTTAGGCACTAATCCTTCAATGATTGGCAGGCCTATACTCTATATTCTCGTTCACAATGAATGGCCCAACAATGAAATAATGAACAATAGAAAAAGATTCTCTTTCTCAAGAAAGCCCAGCTGAGGCTCAGATAGACCATGTGGGAGTGGTTATTATATTCCAGAGCAGATACTTTTGAATTGTCAGGGTGTAGTAAAAAGAGTAATAAATGAGAGCCAAGAAACCTGGGTTCCAATCAAGTCTCATACACTTATATTTTATTGTCTGTGCGATCAATGCAAAGTAATTTAACCTCCCAAATCCTCACTGTCCTCATCAATACAATGGGGATAATAATACATTCATGATTTAACTTACAGGTTTGTCATGAGGAAGGACTTTGTGTTGGGGTTGTGTTTATACAAGTAGTGGGAGGGCCTAGGTCTATTATTTCTTATAGGAAACTCCTACTAATGCAAATCAGCACTTCCTCTGCAACTTAAGAGTCACTGGACATTGAAAGGTTAAATGCTGTGGAGGAAATGGACAAAACTGGGTGTTGGGAACTTGGGGAAAAAAATCTTCCAAGAAATAGTAGCCTTGGAGGTCAAAGAAAAGTGGCCTGTAGGGCTATGTAAGGCAAACTGATTCCACCCTTCATTATCTTAGGCCTTAACCTGACAAGAGGATTTGATGAAATGGACTACTGGGAAACACTCATACCCCAACAGACCTGATCTTGGGCAACCCCAAGTTCAGAGTTCTCCCTCTCTTTATCCCTAGTTATCTGACATCCTGTTCTTTTTACTCAGCCTCCCACATAAAGGGAAGTAGCTAAGTAGCCTCACCTGAAAGCCTCCTTTTGTTGTCTGTCCTAAGGCTGCTAAAATCCTCTATGGGTTTGTATCTCCATCTGCTCTGCTATCCGCCTGGCAATTGCCCTTCAACTGGTGATAATTTACCTTTTTTGTCACCTAGTCTTGCCTCTTGATTTATTGACCTCCAGTCCAAGAGACCTGGGTAGGAGAAAGTCCTCTGCAGGAGGATCTCAGGATCTCTGGGCTGAGGAACTCTGCTTAGTGTTACCTAGCCAGTATGTGTCAGAGGAAAGGCCTTAATCCAGGTCTTTCTGGCTCTTATGTTAGCTCTTTTCACTACATAAACTGCTTCTACAGAAATATGAGTTAATTGAAATTTACATGAAGAGTCTTAGAAGAATGAAACACTGATTATGTGGGAAGAAAGTTCTGTTGTCCACATTCCTAGGTGATAAGGGTTGTGACCTAGTACGGACAGGTTAGAAGTCAGAAACTAATGCGCAGGCCCAAGGAGCTGTGTGAGGAAGGGCCTATCAGAGAGGAGAACATGGAGTCACATAGATAGAGGACGGTATCACAGGAGATCTAAAGTTAGGAAAATAGTATAAGAAGCCCCATTTTTCTGCATGTGTTGTAGGCATCCTGTAACCTTAATGGGGAAGCTACCCGTCCATTCAGGGGGAATGGACATAAAGATTAATGAAAGCTTTCCAGTTTTCACAACAGGTATTGCTCTTTGTTTAAGGTAAGCATGTTTCTCACTGTTGGCGGCTTGTTAGACAGGCTCACTTCTTACAGATTATAATTTTAGTGTGATCCTTCTTTAATTTAGTTGCTCAAGAACTTGTATTATTTTTAGGATCTATTTCCAAAGGAATATTAAAGGAGAACTAAACAGAGATGAAGAAACTGAGGCTGAGAGAAACAAAATGACCTACTCAGGAATACATAGTGACTATGAGAGATGGGCTAGAATGAAGATCCTCCTGACTCAGAGTCCAGCACTCTATAAAATACACAAAACTGCCCCTTCACAGAAGTGGAAGGCACAAAACAAGGGAAGAATCTGAATAGTGCTTACTTGAAGTCACAAGAAGAAATAAAACATAAGATGCATACTCATTCAAAACTGGCAAAAATAAAGGAAGTCCATGGATTCTACTTTTCTCTAGGGTCTAACTCATTCCTTTGTAGTAAAATATATGTCTGTAATCATTCAGGCCACTGGGGGTATCAATAATGTTGTAAAATCCTGCAACTACTGATGACTTGTAGTCATTTTAGAAATTATATTGAATTATATGACCCAATCAAAAGATGGAGAATCTAAGTAAATTACATTTATTAAATTTATTAAATTACATAAATTAATATGTCTCAATCATATTGAGTCATATGAATAAAATATTTTCTGCTCTTTTCCTCCCTTTTTTAATCTATTTGAGGAAGATTTTATTTACAAGAAACATATCATAGATAATGCCGGTCACTGACGTTTAATATCTGAGGCCCTAGGAGAAACCTTCGAAAATATGCTAGTCTCCTCACAGATGGTACTTTAATTTCCCTCTTCATGCCTTTAAACTGGTTATTCTAGGTGCGTAGAGAGTTCATTTTTCCTCTTCATCGCTGTTCTTAGAATCTCTGGAATTCTTTAAGACTCAGATCTAATGTCACCCTTCAGCAGCAGAACTTTCCCAGTAATCCCACGCCAACCCACTCAGATGCTGGTCCCTTTCCGTATAAGATTACTTTCCTTCTACTCTGCACATATCCGGTATCTACCTATTAATGTATAGATCATCTCTCTATTAGAATAAAAGTTCCTTGAGGTAAAAAAAAGAAAAATAAGTATGAGTTACTGTTGTCATTCCCTCCATGAGGATATTCCTCATGCTCCCAGGTTCTAGGTGCCTTTCCCTCCTAGAAATTCACTCTCAGGGGTTTCAGGGGAAGAGAAAGGAATGTTTGCTTTGAAATTAAGATTGGATCTGAGGTCAGGATGCTAGAGAAGTAGACTAGCATAAATTGACCAGGACATCAGCAAGGACTAGCAAATACTTAACAGGTCATTGTTCTATGGGGCAGTTCCAATTAAAGCTGACTCACAACAATAATAAAAAAAATCTCTAAAGGTCACAAAAGCCTCATCCTTTCCAGTAAACTTCTAAGCGGCTTTACCAAATACTCTAATCTTTTAAAGCAGAATATTGTTCTAAAGGACATGCAATATGAGAACTCACTCAGTATTCTTTAATACTTTGTCTTGCATTGGTCAGTCAACTAGCATGTGCCAGGCACTGCACTAGGCATTTCAAGTTTAAGCATAATACCTTTCTGTGGTCTGCTTTGCTGAGTAGCAGGAAGTTTCCTAGATTCGGCTTTGACCTTGGTGATGGAAGAACCAGGTCCACTGAATGTGGACAAACTACTCTGTAAATGATCAAAGAAATACAGCATTGGCTTCATGCATACTAAGCTAAATAAAGTAAAATATAATAAAGTAAACTCATGTAGGACAGTTCCGAGATTTAACTCATATTACCACAAATTTAATAGGACAACCTGGAATCAGACCAGTCTATCCTTTACCTCAAAAAGTAGCCTTCTCAATGCCAAAGGACCAGGGATGCATTAACAACACAGTTAATACTGTCTTATCATGTCTGGTTTCCCATAGTGGCGAGTCCCCACAACTCTTAACAAGCACATAAGGATAGCTTTGCCATCTAGCATTTTTAATTTGGCAAGTACTATCCTTCCTATTTAAATGTAAATAGACACATATTTCTGGTTAAAGAATGAAAGTATGCAAATACATCCATATACAGTGAAACTGCCAAATTGAGGTCCCAGTTTCCCTAACAATAGAATATTTGTGAAGCTCCTCCCTCTCCTAATCTAGGTCAATACTCATATACAGACTCTAGGAAAAGTTGCTCCCCACCAAGGAGCAGCCTCACAGTCAGTTCCTTTGATGAGGGAAAAATCCATTTGGAAGACAAAGAAAACCATAACATACTCTGAATGGTGTTCCCTCTCCACCCCACTACCCCAAGTGCCTATCACTATTTTCCACAAAATTCTAAATACTGGGAAGATCTCTTACTGGTTCCAAATTATACACAGAACTGATCTCAGGCTGAATGGAACAGTTTTTCATTGCATCCCAGTTCCTAGGGCTAACAGATTTTCAAATGCTGAGAGAAAAGAAAGATGAATACTCTTATTCCAGGCTTGCCATGTCATCTAGCCAGTCCCTACTCTAATATTACTAGGAACAAGAAACCTGAAGCATGACTATAAGCATCTGAGAAGGGGATCATTTTTTATACAGAAAGGGAAAGCTGGTGAGCTTATCTTTGGTGCTAGTACTCTTTCTGAGGTGCTTAAAAGGTGCCATCTGTAGTTCTGCCACTTTATTATTGGTGCTGCAACCCCAAAAGCCATCTGGGAGTTGACAATTCTTGCAATACCAACCAAGGGTTTCTGAGCTGTCTAGACAGCTGGTAGAGAACCCAAGTACTAGAGGAACCAAAGCACTCCTGTAATATCTCCAGCCCTCCCTGAACCTTTGCTGACTGCAAAGAATATCCTTTAACAAACCTCATTAGGACACATAAGTTTGATGTCTGCAGTTTATTTCTTTCCTTTTTGTGTGTGATGGTTAATTAACCACAAAATCAGTCATTTAGAGAAAGAATGACTGTAAATGTGGGCAGATAGAAGAATTGGATCAATTTCTCTTTTCAATTCTTTATTATGGACCCCCAAAATAACCCTACCTAATATGAATTAATAAAATAAGGAATCAATGCTGATTTCTGGAACAATACAGAAATAAATACCCAGTGAAGAAACATGACAAAAGAATGATTAAACTACCAAATATAAAGTATATGGCCTATAATTTAATTGGGAGATATGGAAAAATAAGATATGAACTCTGCCTTCAAAGAACTCATAATTTACTGGGGAAGACCCAACTAGAACACATGAATTAGCAGTAAATGACAGAAGTCTATATGACTGTAGCCAATCACCATTTGTGGCCTGTCTTCTTTCTTACATGGTGAGGTGGTCTAGCCCCTCCAGCTGTACAAGGGACCCCATTCCATTCTGCCTCTTCCAACAAACTGGCCCCTCTGTTATCCCCATTCTTTCACTTATTATCAATCTCTCCCTGTCTACTGGCTCATTTAATACTGTCACAAACATGCCCATCCTTCCCCCGTCCTCAAAAAACTCTCACTTAACCCCTGAAATCACATCTCCTTTGCAGCTAAACTCCTTAACGAGGCTGTCCACACTAGTTGCCTCTGCTATCTTTACTCACTCTCTTCTTAACCCCTTGAAATCTGGCTCTCTCCAAAGTGCCAGCCAAATCCAACTAAGCTCTTGCTTAGTCCTCATTCTCCATGACCTCTCTGCAGTCTCTGACATTGCTGATCACTCTCCTCCTTGATATTCTCTTCCCTCTAGGTTTTTAGGACAGCTCAGTCTCCTGCTTGTCCTCCTATCTATGTGACCACTCCTTCTCTCCGTCCTAGGCTGGACTCTCGTCCAGGGCACACCCTCTAACCACAGGTTTCCCTCAGGGTTTGATTCTGGGCCCTCTTCCCTCCCCCCTCTATATTACTTTACTTGGTGATTTCATTAGCTCCCATAAACTTAATTACCATCTTTGCACTGAGGATTCTCAAAATCTAACCCGCCTCATACTCTCTGCTGACCTCCAAACACACATCTCTAGTCCAAAAGATATCTGGCAGACATTATAAATTTATCAAGTCTAAATCAAACCCATTAGCATTTCCCCTAATCCTTCCCTCTTGCTCCCTTCCCAGTTACTGTAGAGCCCCTCAGGCTCACACCCTAGAACTCATACTATCTCACACCCTCCACCCACACACCCAGATCCAAGGCCTGTTGATTTCACCTTGGTAAAATCTTGAGTATACACTCCCTTCTAGCTACTGCCACTGCCACCAGTCTAGTGAAGACTCACTCTCATCACCTCACAACTGGATTACTGCAATAGCTTAGTGGGTTTGCCTGCTTCAAGTGCCTTCCTACTCAAATCCATCCTCTAGCTACTAAAGTGATTTTCTTAAAGCACATATGTGAATATGTCATGCACACCTTCCCCTATCCCACAATAAACTCCAGTGGTTCTCTATTGCCTCCAGAAGCAAAAATAAAATGCCCTTCATAACCTAGCTCCCTCCTTACCTTTCCAGTGTTCTTGTTTCCAGTCTACTTTATTCCCAGAAATATACTCCTATCCAGTGACACTGGCCTTTCGGCTATTTCATGAACAAGATAATTCATCTATTGGCTTTGATGTTTTCTCTAGCCAATTCTTATGCCTAGAACATGCTCCATCTTCATTTATGCCTAATGGCTTCCCTGGCTTCCTTTATGCCCCAACTAAAATACCATCTTCTATAGGAAACACTTCTTAATTCTAGTGCCTTCCCTCAGTTAGCTATTTCTTATTTATCCTGTATATGGTCTGCTTTGTGTATATTTGTTTGCACATTGTCTCCTCCATTAAAATGTGAGTTCTATGAAGGCAAAGATTGTTTTTTGCCTTTTTTTATATCCCCCAGAGCTTAGCACAGTGCCTGGTACACAGCAGGCACCTAATAAATGTACACTGATTTAACAGACCTTTCTATCTAACTTGCAGCTGAAACTCTGGGTATGTCTTATCTTCCAGGAGAATGTGAGTAAAGTCTATCTTCTTTTTCTATTAGTATTCCCAGCACTTAAGACACTACTCTGCAGAGTATTCAATAAATGCTTCATTCGTTCATTTCCCTGAGGAAGAATGACTTCCAGACAATTGCTTTATTAATGTTAATTTTACTTTAAGACAGGATTTCTAATCCCTAATAGGAAAAAAAGCATGGAACCAGGTTTGATTTTGGCATAAGAATGTACAATAAATACACACTCCTCCTACTTACATGGTCTGTACATCCAAAGGAAGGCATTTCAGAGGAGAAGGAGAAGGAATCAGTTCTCCTGCCCTTTATACTGCTGGCTCTTGTGAATGCATTTGATATTGTCCTAATGGACTTCTGACTGTCCCAGCAAGAGGTTTTCCCTGCTATTGAAAAGGAATCATAAGAGTTAACAGAAGATCTTCTCACAGGAGATTATGATGGATCTAGAACCCTAGCTAGGGTTTTTTCTTTTTTTGGAATTAAATATACCAGATAGTTTCCATTGTGTTCAGTACTCAGATCCATTAAGTGTCTAGCCTGAGCCCAAATAACACATTTTAAAACAAGAATCAAGGACTAAGGCCATCAGACTAAAGGAAAATCATCTGATGTATGCTATGCTAAAAATGCAATATTTAGCAAATATTAAAAAGCATCTAATCCTGAATGCAACAACATCACCTTTTGCAAACTATGAAAAAACCTGACATTTTCTCATCACATTAGGCAGGTCTCTATAATTGCACTTGTAAAACTTGCACTGGAAACTTAATGACCTACTTCCTCCCCCAGAACACACATTTCTTTTATTTATTATAATCATCTCTGTATGCTTTGGCCCAAGCGAATACTCCAAACGTCAGAAACAAAATAGCAACTGAGCTCACTGGCCAGGTATGGTTAACTTTTGACTTTCCATGGGTGAAATGTCTTGTAGTTACCTGGACTGAGTGGAGTGCTGACACTGGCTGGTCCATGGTTTGTTCTAGGTGTTTTGCAGGGGATTTCCTTACAAGGGCTTCCTTGTTCCCATGAGATACTGGACAATTCCTGAATATCTGTCAATGATCTAAAGAATTGAAAAGGAAACACTGAATTAGGAAAGGCTATTAAAAAAAATAATAACAATCAAAAAACTCCTATTGATTTTTCTGTAAATTTGAAAGTACATTCATTTACTTATTTATGATACTGTTCACAGTATCATTTTCATCATATTAAAAAGGACCCTCCTCCCAACACTTTCTGATATAACTCCCTAGAGGCGATAGATGCATTATCATACGGTCCAACATCACTTATAGATAACTAATTCTTTTTTGATTATGTCCTTATGATAATTACTGTAACATAACACTTATATGAAGATGTATGATTATGGATTACTTTCATTACAAAAACCCAAAGAGGCATGTAGTGTAAACATTATGTCCCCATTTCACAGAGAAGAGCAGTGAGGCATACAAATAGCTAGAAGTCATCTGAGCTGAAATTAGGAACTCAGGTTTTCTGGTTCCAATCTCAGAATTCTATTTTACTAATTGTCAAGGATAATCACAAGAGTAATCACTTGTTCAATAATGCTTCTTAAGCTTAGAAGAGTGCGGTACTTCCCTCCTGTACAGAGGGTGGAACCCTGGGTTTCTGAGTTACTTCTTCACTTTTTTCTGCAGCCTGGCGGAGTTTGAACCCCACTCCTTTCCAGTCGGCTTTGTATGCCGTCTTCCCCCATTAGATTGTTTGCTCCTTCAGGGCAGGTATTTTCTCTTATTTGTACTCTCAGCCCTTAACGCAGTGCCCAGTACACAGCAGGTGCTCGATGTAAGTTTATTGAATCACTGAGCTGAATAATGTTTTTATAACTATTTTAGAGAAAGGAAACTGAGGCTCCAAGAAGTCTGAAGTGACTTGAGTGAGGTCAGGCATTCAGATAGGTATATAGGACACTTTATAAAACCTTGAGTTATCAAAATACCACAATATGTTGAAGCAGCAGCTTAGAATCAGAGAAATTCTAGCATTAAAAATGATCTCCACAAATAAAAACAACTACCTTCCATCATTATCGAGGTCTTCATACCAAAAATAGATTTTACTACAAATCTTTTCCTACAATTATGCCACACTAAGTTCTTATCTGATCAAAACAGTCTTTGAAATCTTTTTGTCTATGTTATATACAGGATAAAGCCACTTAGACAACTAAAGAATGTACATGTGAGAATGCATGAAGTAATTATGTGGCAGCAGAGGTTCCAACTTTCTAAGTGAATAATTATAAAAATGACTTGCCCCAGTGTGACCATGATTCAATGTTTTTTCTTTTCTTAATTTTTATAGACAGACTGCTTTTATTTTTATATTATCTCTATTTCCCAATGCATCCTCCTTCCCCTCCCAAAAAGCCATTCTTTACAAAGAATAAAAAAAAGGAAAAAGAAATTCCATATTATACGCAGTTTGATATTACATACAATGTTTCATAGTGATGGGATTTAATGGTTTTGAGACCATTTTAAGGCTTGACCCTTTATGTTCATATGTTAGAGAACATGGATTGGGATTAACTATAAAATATTCCCATCTTAATCAAGAATTGACACTAGTCTCTCTATGGAAAAAAAGTACTCTAACATACATATCCTTTTCTTTCAATTTTTTTGAGAATTCTTTTAACGTTTCTTCTTTTTCTCCAAGACTGAGTAGAAAAGGTTATTTGAATCAGTTTAAATTAAAAAGCATTAAATTCACTAAATCAACAGTACTTGGATTTTTTCAGGTTGATCTATCAAAATACAAAATCTCAGAGCATCTTAGTATCTGTCTATTCTAAATTGTACAAGAATCACCATGTGACACACTAGACAAGGGATCAGCTAGTCTTTCCTTGAAGACGTCAGGGAGGGGAAATCTACTGCCTCTGGAGATAACCAACCCCACTTGGATACAATTATAATTGTTAGAAAATTTTTCCTTATATTGAGCCTAACTTTGCCTTTCTGTAACTTCCACTCACTGTTCCTGGCTCTGTAATCAGGAATTAGACAGAACAAATTTAATCACGCTTCCACGTGGCAGTCCTTCCAATTCTTGATGACAGCTCCTATCCCTTTTGTTTTCCCTTCAATGGCCTCACTGCTTCCTTAGTTCAGGACATTACACTCGCAGCCTAAGATCACATCAGCTTCTTTTGAATGCCATATCATACTTGTAAAGTTGAGTTTTTAAAACCAAATGTAAGACTCTCCATTTATCCCTAATAAATTTTATCTAATTCTCTATGAAGCCATCGTACTAATCTGTTTCGATCCTTCTGGATCCTAACTTTGTCACCCAAAGTGTTCCTTGTCCCTCCTGGTCCTGTTGGTTCTGGAGAAGAGATGACTGTATAGGAACATGATAGTTATGTGAGGGCCATCATGTGGAGAGGGGAATCAAACGTGTTCTGCTTGAGTCCAGAGGGCCAAATAAGAAGCAAAGGGAGGAAGGTATAAAGTGGCCAATTAAGGCTTGATATTGAAACACATTTTCTCAACAAAAAGGCTATCCAAAAGTGGAATGGACTGAGAGGTGATGGGTCCAAGCAGAGGTTGAAGTATGTGAATATGCTACTGGAGGTGGAGGAGGGCAATCCTCACTTATAGGGTAGACTCCCAAATTCTATGATTCTGACCTGAACGCCCTGCCCTCTATACCTTTATTTGTTCAAGTCATTAAGAGAAAGTGAGTTTTCCTACGATGTGAATTTCTCTAAAATACAGTTCATCAAATCCTAACCCATTAATACCTTCTCATCTTTTACTGAGCTACCTGTCCTCTTCATTTCTTTTCCCTTCTGACCTGTACAGAGGTAGTTAGGTGGCAAGTGGATAGAGTTTGAATCTGGACTCACTTATTAGTGGTAATGACCCTGGGCAAATAAGTCCCTTTATCTGTCTGCCTTGGTTTACCCATCTGCAAAATATAGATAATAAATAATAGTACCTACTTCTTAGTGTTATTGAGCATAAAAAATGGTATTTGTAAATCACTTTGCAAACTTTACAGTGCCTTATAAATGTTAGTCATGATAATGATGAGAAAGAAGATATGTCCCCTAAGGTTTAGGGTTCAACCTGTGCTCATGTATGAGGCATAGTGACTGGTAACACTTTCCACACTAGGGACTAGCTAGAAATCAGTCTGTTTCCTAAAAATACATAGTAACTTCCTTTAACATCCAAGGTGAAAGATATCCAGAAGCAGAGACAGTAGTAACTCAGAGTCCAGAATTCCTAAGTGATTTACTGACTAAGTCTGCTCCTTTCTCCTCTGCTCTTCAGGCTGAAAAAAGCCTCTGTTCTAAAGAGGAGGAACACCAAGAATAGATTATTCAACACTTCTTTCCATTCTTATGTGTGCAGTATCTAATGGGATGATTGAAATGATATCACTCAGAGGTGGAGACTATACAGGTCTTACAAGTAAGCAGAGTAGATAGACAATTCTATGAAGGGTGAATTGAGGAACCTTGAACAAAAGCTTACTGAAAAATCTCCCCTTGGCCTGCCTTAGTGGCTGAAATGATCACCCTCAGGCCTTCATTACTTCTTGGTTAAACTCCTTCACCAGTCACCTGATTTCTGTCTCCTGTCATCACTTACACTCCTTCTAATTCTTCCTATAAACTTCTATCAGAATTCTTTTCTTAAAGTAGAAAGACAGCTCTTAGGCCAGAAGCCAAAGCAGTTTTCTCTGAGGTCAGCCATTCCAGGAAAGACCTATCCTCTGTACAGATCTTGGTGCCTCTTTATGAAAGGAAACTGGAAGGAAGAAATCTGGAGCTTGAAGTGGTGACTGCTATTCCTGGAGCCCCAGACAGGCTTCACTCTATTCCCTACTCTTCGACTACCTCCCTATTCCTCATAGCTGCCTCACCAGCATACCCTTTCCTCTAATCTCCTGGGTGGGTTGTGTCATTCTTCACTGTCCAGGGTAACTTTCTGAACCAGAGTACCCCTCCCTGGCCACTACTCCTTTATGTCACTTGTTTCCCCCATTACAATGTAAGCTCAAAAGAGAAAATCATGTTTGATGCTGTGGGAAACAAGTACCCTGATGCACTGTTAGTGGGGCTATGAATTCCAGAGCTTCTGTAAAGCAGGTCGGAAAGAAAGTTACCAAACCATGCATACCCTATAAGCTATTTGTACCACTACTAGGCCTATACCCCAAAGAAATCAAGGAGGAAAAGGATCCACATGTACAAAATTGTAGATGGCAGTTCTTTTCGAGGTAGCCAAAACCTAGAAATCAAGGGAATATTTTATTCCAGAATGTTGAAATAAATTGTGGTATATGAGTATCACAGAATATTCCTGTGCCAAACAAACGATGAAATGGACAACTTTGGAGGAAACTGGAAGACGTATAAACTGATGCAAGGCAAAATAAATAGAACTAGGATAACAACTTACACAATTACAACAATATCATAGAGGAAAAAAACTTTAAAACTCTAAGGAATACAATGATAAATCAGAGTCCAAAAGAACGAAGATAAAACACTCCACTTCCCAAAAGAGATGATAAACACAATGCAGAGAGATATAAAATTTTGGACATGGCTGATGTGAGAATTTGTTTTGCTAGAATATGTTGGTGATTGTTTTTTAATTTGCTTAATGGGGGGAAGGAATGGGAAAGTCAGATAAATGAAAAAGCTCTTGCTACTTTAAAAAAAAACAGAATGGTAAGATGCTTGAGAGCAAGTACTATTTTTGCTTTTGTATTTTGTCTCTGTAGCACTCAGCTAGGGATGTAGTGCTTGAGATGTAAGTGCTTAATAAGTAATTTTCATTCATTTACAGATCACTCCACTGTACAAAAACTTTCCATGGTTCCCCACTGCCTTCTGAATACAGACTACACTTACTACCCTGACAATAAAGGCTCTTTACAATTTCATTTTCACCCAGTCTGACCTTGAAAAAACACCTACACACTCAATGCTCCAGTCATAACGGATCATTTGGTGCTTTCTTAGTGCTTCCATCTCAGTGCCTTTGCTCATGCCATGCCCTATTCCCAGAATGCCCTCCGTATACCCGTTAACATCCTACCCACACTTCAATGTCCAGCTCAAATGTCATTTCTTCTAAAAAGTCTTCCCTAATCCCCTTTAGATTGAAATGATCTGGTTATATTACATTTATGTACTACTATAAAATAAATAACCAATATACTAGTGTATTAGTATCATATTTAATTGCATATATGTCTTATTATTTCTACTGGATTAAACTTATCAGGGACAGGGACCAGTCATTTATCTTTGAATCTCCCTCAGTAGCCTAGAATAGCGTTATATATAATATGGCTTAGTATTTGTAGAATGAATGAATGAACTGGGTAAAGCTATTATATTATTCGGAAGGAAAAAAATATACTTGTTATCTAAACAGATCAGTAGATATTTGTTTATATAGCACCAATTATGGAGAACAAACATGTGACCCTGAAGAAATGGGTTAAGTACTTTACTGTTAGAGACAATAGCTTCAGAAGAATGGAAGGTAAGTATTACTCAAGGTAACTCTTAATGATACTATGTTCTTCTGGGCCAAGTACTTTTGACTAAGTAGATGGAGAATTTTGAACACAAGCACTTCATCAATGTGGGATATTACTTTTGAACCTAAAGGAACAACTAACTCATTAATAACTCAAACCTTATGGGTGTGAACTGAAGTTCTGTTACACACTCAAACTTATTTCCAAGGATTTTTTCAATCATGTGATACCTTTCTCCACCTGAAAGAAAAAGGAAATGTTTAATCATTGAACTCTATGAACATAAATTAATATTTTTTTATACCTAATTCTTATTTATTTTCAGATCCACATTCTCTACCCCTCACCTCCCCCTTCCCCTTTCATCATGAATTCCCTAGAACTGAGAATGGTCATTGTGTTGTTTAGGGTTCCTAAGTCTTTCAGAGTTGACTACCCTAACAATACTGTTCTTATGATATAAATTATTCTCCTGGTTCTGCTCACTTTACTCTGTATCAATTCATTCAAGTCTTCCCAGGATTCTCTGAAATCATCCCCTTCACTATTTCTTTTAGCATTCCATCACATTCATATACTATAACCTGTTTGGCATTCTCCAAGTGACTGGCACTCCCTTAGTTTCCAACTCTTTGCTACCACAAAAAAAAAGCTGTTACAAATTTTTTTGCACACAAGTTTTTGGTTTCTCTTTTCTTGATTCTCTTCCTCTTTCTTTGTTCTTATTAGGGTACAGACCTATTAGTGGCATCATTGGGTCAATGGCTATATACAAGTTAATACCTTTCAAGGCATAGTTCCTATTTGCTTTCCAGAATGGCTGGGGCAGCTCACAGTTCTACCACCAGTGTATGTTCCTGTTTTCCCACAGTCCCTGCAACATTTGACATTTTCCTTTCTATCAGTTTTGCCAATCTGCAAGGCATTATAATTTGCGTATTTTTAATTATTACTAATTTAAGGCATTTTTTAATATGGCTATTTAGAACTTGTATTTCTTCCTCTATAAACTGTCTATTCTTGTCCCTTGACCCTTTATTAATTGGAGAATGGCTTTCTTCTTATAAATTTGAATTAGCTTCCTACGTGTTTAGAAATGAGATCTTTATCAGGAAAACTTGCATTATGTGCTTAAATTATATTATTCTGTAGAAAGACTCCTTGAGCCTGACCCTGGGAAGATGAGTAATTTCAACAAGCACTTTTCAGGGTTGAGTAGTTTAAGTGTTAAATAGATTCTATCTGTCTCCGAGGTCCTTTCCAGCTCTAATATTCTTTGGTTCTAAAATTCTAAGCCCAATACTACCCAGGCCAATGGAAGCAGCAGCACAGTGTAGTACAAAGAACTCTGGATTTGGAATCAAATGACCAGAGTGTAAATCATAGTTCTTTCACACAATTCCATGGGTGATAAAAGTTCTGGGCTTCAATTTACTCCTCTGTACAATGAGGGAAATAGATTAGATGCTGTCTAAAGTATCTTCCAAGGCAGTCTTATGAAACCAATGAATATTCCAGAAAAAGACTTGAGAGATCATTGATTTTTTACAAATGTAGGAACTGAGAACCAGAGAGAGAAAGTGACTTGTCTTAAGTTATATAAGTAATAAGTATCAAAGCCAAGATCTGAATGTAGGTCCCTTCACTCCAAATCCAACCTTGTTTCCATTGCACCATGTGTTCACATAAGCATATAATATGCAAAGATAGTTTGGCTGGGTCCAAGTCTAACCCTCTTTTAATTATGCTATGCAGCAGGCTGGAGGATCTAAGCAACCCAATATAACAATCTACTCTTCTCCTTGGTTATAACTACTTGAAACCAAAATTTTAGGATTTAGAGCCAAAAGAGCTTCTTTTCTCTCTACCCCATGCCCCAATTTTACAGAGGAAAAAAATTAAGCAACAGTACCTTTGTGGCTGCTTGAAGTCACAAAGGAGGCAAGCTGCAGAGATGGGATTTGAACCTGACTTGGAATACAATGCTATTTCCACTGTCATATGTTACACTGTACTACTACGCAATTTCTCAGACAAAAGATTTTCAATTAGAAAATCATTTAAAAGCAGACCATTCAAAGATAAGTCAGTCAAAGTAAGTCATCATTTTTTCTGGGTTTGCTTTTACTAAGCATGGAGAAGGGAATGATAAATCAAACAGTGACTTCTCCCATTTCACATACCATATTTTAGAATGACTTCGGCATGGATGTATCCTGAGATGTATTTAAAGAGCATTGAGAATGTTCTTCCTAAAATATCTCCCCTACCCAGGTACTTAAAATTTAATTGCTGGATATTTATTTCTTTGAGTTCTCCTCCTTCAGAACCTATTTCAAAATCCAATTGTGGGGAGGGGAGTTGTTTCTCAAAACTGATTTACATTAATATATTTAGGGACATCAGAGAAATGGATATCTGGAAAAGGTAAAGAATGAAAAAAAGAGGAAAAAGACATAAAGGAAGGAGTGGCCCTGGCTTTCTGTTTCTGCTTGCTAGCCTCCTTTGCCTTCCAATCAGCAACAAACAACTGGTAGCCTGTGGAAAGGTATGCAACTCAGGACTAAGGGTCAAAATTTTTAAATGTCTCATTCTGGGATAGAGATAAGGGAACCATGGGTGGAAGGAAAAGAGAACAGATTCAAAAACTACATTTTACCTCCTGTTCAGGACTACTGAAGCATGATTCTGGATAGTTCTAAGGGTTAGCAAATGGAGATATAAATACACACACACACATGTATATATTAGATATATCTAACATATATATTTTTTAGTAGGCAGGGTGCATGCCTTTGAAGGACTTTAATATATAGTGTTTCAGAACTTGTATTAAAACCAATAATTCACGCATGTGAAAACAAGTTCCATGCTCCAAGCTGCTGATTGTGGGGTAATTGGAAGCAAATTTCAAATAACCTTTGGAAAGGGAACCAAACATTTGGATACTCAGTTTTGTTCCTAGTTCTCCTAATTGTCCCTGTAGCCTTGGACAAGTCAATGAATCTCACTGAGAGGAGGGTTGGACTAAATAATTCCTAAGATTTTCCATCCCAAAGACTCAGACAGAGAAGTTGATAGAGGGCTGTTGTGTTGTGAAAAAAAAAAATAATGGGCCTGGAGTTGAAGGACCTAGAATCCAACATCAGCTACACAACTGACTAGCTGTGTAACTTTATGTGCCTCACCCTAGAACTAGGGAACTGGACTTGGATCTTCGAAGTCCCTTTCTGCTCTAAATCCTATGAATCTGGGATATTTCTTCCAAAAATGTTAATTAAAAAGTATGTTTTCTTTTCATGCAATCTGTATCATCCAGGTATGCTGGTCACTCTTCTAACCTTCCAGGACTTTATATAGGAGGAAAGTAAGTGATTTCTGACCTGACCATATATTACCAGATTCTTGTTTTTGGACACCACAGACTTCTTGTGTGATTTCCAAGTCATCTTTTTCATGAGTTAAAGTCTGCAAAGAAAATAAGATGATTAAAAAACAGCAAATACATGGCACCTAGCTCAACTAAGTCTAAGCCAATTCAGCAAGCATTTAATTCTTCAGTCAATCAAGCATTCATGAAGCACCTGTTCCAGGAATTGTGCCACACATTAGAACAAAGACAAAAATGGAACATTCTCTTCCTTTAAGGAGTTTGTATTCTATTCAGAGAAACTAGACATACACATTTTTAATGAAAATACATCTGTGAACTTAAGGATTTAGGCATTCTTTCCAATAATGCAAATTATGACCCATCTCTGCCAGCTATCCAGCTCAACTCCTGTCCATCTCTTACGATGTTTGCCACAAGGTATCCACACAAAGTGCTGAAGGTCCCCCACCAAGTTTCTTGACATTGTGAGTACCAGTGGACAGCTGGGATGTCCACTCTTATCCCCCACCCACATATCGTTCCCTTCCTTAATGAAATCTTTTATTCTGCTCTTCTCATTTCCTCACTGACTATATGTATGACTGCTTATATGCACAATATATTTCTCTATTACCCTCATCATACAAAAGATAGGTCAAGTGAATGAAGCATGTTTATTGTCTCGATTATGACATGCATTTGGATGGCTGGCTACCCTTTATTCATCAATATGCATACCTGGGACAGGCAATTTAGGATAACACAAAATTGGGACAGGAATTGAACAGGAGGAGAGTGAGCTGAATTGCCTTCAGGAAACGGCAAAGCTCTTTTGATTATCTCCAGGCTTCCCACAGGTTGAGTGTTGTTAATAAAAAAAAAATACCATGCAAATCGGGTTTTCTCACGATAAAGCCTCTGGGTTCTAGTCCCACTAAAGTAGCATGACTGAGACAAGCTGCTGACTGGTTTTAGTTCAGTTTCTCCATGGGGTTAAGAAATGAGATGGGAGTGAAGGAAGAGAGAGAATTACTTTTCTTTCTTATTTCACAAGATGTCAGTAAGGTTGTTGTATTTGTCCTTCATGGATCACAACATCAAGATGATGACATGACTTGCAGTTTACTTTGATTTGAGGGAGGGAGGGCTGTACAATTTACTTTGATTTGAGGGAGGGAGGGCTGTACAAGGTCACTAGCCTCACTTTCTCCTAACTGGGAGCATCTGGGTCCAGTGGCCTGATATTCATCAGAACAACTGGAGATGGCCCAGGCTACAAAGTGGAACTTTGGCCATTTTAGGCTAAAGAGTCTTATCAGACTCTCAGTTTGAGTGAGATACACCCATTCAATGAACAGACCTCTTTAAGTAGTTACTCAAGGGATGGCCCCTTTTAAGAAAAAAAAAAACAATAAAAACAAACAAAAAATCCAACTGGGAGGGGAAGACCCTCAGGGTTCTTGGGTAAAAGAGAAACAAGTTACTATTTAGTCAATAAGAGAATGTATGTGAAAGGGAGATACTACTCTTAGAATGGTAATTTTTGGAGAAAGACTCACAGCCTTCAATTTTCTAAGGCTTTTCCCCCCCAAACAAGTACTACCCAGAAGTCATAAATGCAAAAGAAGCTCTAGGGAAACTATGGCTGTAGAATGTCAAAATATACATTACCAGGAACTTAACTTTTACCTTAACTTCTGAATGCTCTTGAACAGGTGGGGTATAAAAGTAATCAGGATCCGGGGTTAGAAATTCATCTGTTACATCTTCAGAAGAATCTATTGAGCAAGGTGATTCCATAGAACGCTCCTATTAAGGTAATGGTGTTAGAAAGGATTTTTCTCAGAAAATTAAAAAAAATTGAAAAGTAACAAATATTGCATCATAATCACATGCTTAAGGTAGTTTTGCTTAACTTTTTTTTTTTAAGAGAAGGCACTGTAAGATGATTTTTTTGCTGGGAAATGGCTAACATGTCAAATTAAAACAAAATGTATTGATACAAATTTTTAAAAAGAAATTATTTTACATTGTCATTCGTCAAAAAAGAAGACTCTATAATGAGAAAGCTTCTGTATGCCTCAGGCTTCTCCTCCTGGTACTTCTAATAGATGAGAGGAGTTCACCACATCTAGGTTCCCCCAAACTCACTGTGCTGCCCTCCCGTTGCTGTAATATACCCCACCCCATTCCCCACCTTCTACCTCTTGCTCTAAGAATAAGGTGACTACCATGCCTAGAAAAGACAAATCAATCAACTGTCTTTGACTCCACCCACTAGCTCTATGACTTTTCAGATCAAAATACCATTCTCCCTAAATGTGTTTTTTGAGACTCTTTTGTTGCTTTTGGCATTCTTAGTGCTTACCTGGCACAGTGACTAGCACACAGTCAGTCCTTAATGTGTTTTCATTCATTCCAGCAAAAGCTACTGTCAAGATGTTATTAAGAGATGCCCTATTTTCCACAGGTAAGGTCAGCAAGCAAACTGTGCCCTGAGCTTGGCATTAAAAGCAATGCTTTTCACTCACTGTCTGGACGAACACTGCTGCAACACAGAACTGATAATCCCTGAGCTTGGTCAAGCACCAATAGGCGCAGACATGAAGGCTGGCTATGAACGGACTTATTTTCCCTAGACAACCTTGCCTCCCTATTTGTTACTGCTCTGCCTCACTCCTGTTGCTATACAACACTGTCTGACTCTTTATCTAGTGACAAATACAAAAATCAAGGCTTAGCCACATTAGAACGGGTTCTTTCACGGGGTGCTTGTAGTAGACATGACATATGTATCTTGTTCCTTCCCTCTCTCACTCTGAAATTAAAATCTTATTTGATTCCTGACTCTCCTGTCTCCAGCCATCCAACAGGTTAGAGGCCAGTTCAGTCCAGTTGTACTCCTCTGATAATGATGGAAATTTCTCTTCCCTCATTTTTCTTTAAGAAACAGTAAGTATACATTTTTAAAGTATCCTAGATTAAGTCTTTGCACTAATCTGGAAGAAAAACCTTTATCAGTCTTTCTTTAAGTATCAGTTCTCTATCAGATTACTCCAAGAAGGATTTCTCCCTTGAAGTTACAGTGGCAGTGAGGGAGGCTTATTAAATGGGGGCAAACAGGTGAACCTCTAAGTCTTTGGGACCTTGGGTAACTTCTGGTGGGCCACGGATGTTCTGACTTTTCCCTAAAAGTCATGGAACTTTGGAAAGATGTGGTAAACTTTGGGTTGGTCCCTTCCTGCTCCACTCTCATCAAGAGGGGAGGCAAAGGGTACAGGGAAGAGGTACTGCATCGGTTTTAAAAGGGAGTAACTGTACACTCAATTTGTTTTCCTTTCCTTATTAGGCAGGCAAGTGGCACAGTGGATAGAGTGCTAGACCTGGAATCAGAAAAATTGGAGTTCAAATCCTGTCTCAGATCCTTACTATGTGACCTTGTGTAAGTCACTTAACTTCTCTCTGTCTCAATTTCCTTATCTGTAAAACAAGGATAATGACAGCACTTACCTCCCAGGGTTCTTGTAAGGATAAAATGAAATTACATTTTAAAAATACTTTGTGAACATTAAAGCACTATATAAATGTTAGCAGCCATTATTATTCCTCTTGCCAGAATATGAAGTGTGATATTTACACATGACAGAATGCATGTCAGTCAGTGAAAAAACATTTATCCAGAAAACATTTACCAAGTCCCTCCTATGTGCCAGTCACTGTTAATCAACTGAGATACAAAAAGCTCACAATCTAACAAGAGAGGCAACAAGTAAACAAATACGCACAAACAAGCTAGATACAGGAAAAACAGGAAATAACAGAGGAAAGGCACTAGAGGGATTGGGAAAGGCTTCCTGTAGATGGGATCTCAGTTGGAAGGAAAGAAGCAAGGAAAGCCAGTGGTGAAAAGGAGGGAGAACATTCCAGGCATGGGGGATAACCTGAGAAATGACAGATGGAATGTCTTATTCATGGAACAACAAGGAGACCAATGTCATTGGATCAAAGAATATGTGGTAAGGAGCAAGGTAAAAGAAGTCTGGAAAGGTAGTAGGTTAGGTTATGAAGGGCTTTGAATCAGAGGATTTTATATTTAAACCTAGAGGTAATAGGGAGCTATTAGAGTTTACTGAGGTGGGGTAGAGAACAAAAGGATGGGGAGTTGCAGGGGAGGGAGACACATGGTCAGACTTGTGCTTTAAGAAATTCACTTTGGTGATTAAATGGAGGATGGATTAGAATGGGGAGAGACTTCAGGCAGGCAGGACCACCAGGAAGTTATAGAAAATAGTGTATGTAAGAGGTGATAAGCGCCCATACTAGAAGGGTGACAGAGTCAGAGGAAAGAAGGGTGTTTCGGAGAGACGCGGAAAAGGTAAAATGGAACGGCTTTAGTAATAGATTTGATATGAGTTGTGAGAGACAATGAGGAGTCAAGGATAATACCTAGGTTGACAGCAGACGGTGTTACTCTGGAGAGTAATAGGATAGGCAGGAGTTTGGGAGGGTTTAGGGGGAATGATAATGAGTTTGGTTTTAGACATAATGAATTTAAGATGTTTAAAAGTTCATGGAGATGTGAGATTGGAGGTGAAAACATGAGCTTTGTAATGAGTATTCTGTATGTTAGAACTTCCCTTCTTCCAAGAGGAGCAGAACAACGGAGTCGCACAAAAACCAGCCAAGTAGAAGGGTTTCTGAGGCTCAAGGCTGACATACAAGTGATCCTTTGTGAGTGAACTCTAGCCAAATGTGGAGGTGCCTGGAGCCACCAGAAACCACAAAACAAGCTGCAGACTTGAGGCCTTGCTTGGAAGTTTCTAAACATCCTGCTGCCTGGCTTATTGTATCTACAAAAGACTTCTCCATTCCCTCCTTCTTCCCTCTCCCCTCCTCTTTTTGTCCCATTTCTTACCTGAAAGCCTCTAGAAACTATAATATCTCACCCCTTTCAGGAAGTGAGAACTCTCTCTCCCTCACTGCACTCCCTTGTAGGATCTTCTCTCCCCTGCAAGCCTTTTCTCAGACAATGAATGCTTTGTAATCTGTGATTGGATTGTTTCATTTCAGGTCCCTTTATGGAGCTGGTGGGGGTCTTTTGTTAATAGAGATCCGCTGAGAGTTCAGGCAGGATATATAGATTTGAGAATCATCAACAAAGAGATAATAATTAAAGTATTATAAAAGAAGAAGAGGGTCCAAGACAGAACTCTGTGTGACAACTATGCTTCAACGACACAATCTGGATGAGGACTTAAAGGAAGACAAACAAGTAGTGTTCAGATAGCTAGAAAGAGAACCAGAACAGTGGTGTCCTGAAAACTTAGAGAGGAGGAGAGGGCAATCCAACAGTGTCAAAGGCTGCAGAGAGGTCGAGGAAAACAGACAGAAAAAGGCCACTGGATTTGGCTATTAAGAGATCACTGGTAACATTGGAGAGAAAAGTTCTGGTGAAATGATACAGTCGGAAATTGGACTGTAAGGGGTTAGAAAACAGAGAGGAGAGAAAGTGGAGCCACCTAATGTAGATGACCTTTTCAAGGAATTTAGCTACAAAGAACAGATGGAATATGGAATGATAGCTACTGGGAAAATGGAAGAATCAAGTAAGGATTTTCTGAGGATGGGGGAGATGAGTATATTTATAAACAGAAGGAAAGGAGCCAGCAGAAAGACAAAAATTGAAAATAAGTGATCTATTGGGATCATGGGGATGGGGGCAATTTGTGGAAGGAGATGCAACGGAATTGAACAAGTAGAGAGGTTAGCCTTGGTAAGGAATAAGGTCATTTCATCATATGAGACAGAGATGAAGGGGAAGACAGTGGCAGAAGACATCTGAATGACAGAAGATGAAGGAGAAAAGGGGGCTTGTGGTGAATGGTCTCAATTTTTTTCTGTAAAATATAAGGCAAGGTTTTCAGCAGACAAGGTAAGGATAAGGGTAGTAATGAGAGTCATTAGGAAGTTTGAAAGAGCTGACATGAAAAATGAGATAGTAAGCTGATAAGGGGTGTAGAACAACTACTTAGAAGCAGTGAGGTCCCAGCTGAGGTCATTTAATATCAGCCAACATAAATCTGTAGTGAACCCAGCCAAAACAGTTACCTACTTTTCTTCATCTTTGCTCAGTACCCTGTGTGTAACAGGAATGAAGGCAGTAGAGGGCAGAAGTGATCCAAGGTTGAGACTTGGTAGGGTATAATCAGTGAAATAAGGGTCACCAGAAATTCAAGAGAAGAAGATAGTAAAGAATTAAATTAGTTCATTAAGGGATCAAGATGAGGAAAAGAGGACAGAGTGACTAGTGCAAGGAAGATGGACTGGGAGAGAATTGGGGGATCAGATAAGGGGGATCACAGTGTGGAAAAAGAGTAGGGCTTGGTAAGAGAAGGTAAGTTGAAGTAGAAAGTCAACAGACTATGGTTGGACAAGTGGACTATGGAATTATTGAAGAAGGAAGTGGTACATTTATAGGTGATCATAAGATCAAGGGTATGACTATCTTAGTGTTGTGACTGAGGTAGTTTCAAATAGTGGATGATAGAAAGTGAGTAGGTTGAGGAACTGAGTAATTAGGGTGTTTGAGGGAGAGTTAATATTTACAATAAGTCCTCTAGTACAAGGGCACAAATTAGGGTGAAGAGAAAAATTGTGAACCATGTACTGAACTCATTGAGGAAGAGAGAGGGGTGACGTGCGGGGGACTGCTATGGGGATTTTGACTGGGTATAGAGATGAAAGCATGAAGGAGGACAGTGAAAGAAGTAGGGTGAAAGTGGCAATGGGGAGCAAGAAATATAAGATGGAAGAACTGGGAAAAGAAAGAATTTAGTAAGGGAAGCTTGTTGCCTATGGAACAAGAATTCCAGAGGGCATAACAGAAATGGAGAGTAGCCTTTGGTTGGCACAAGAGAGTCAAGGTGGGCAGGAATAAGGAATATAATGGTGTGGAATGGGGTTTGGAGGATGACCTACAGGGGGAGACTGAGTCTCAGGTCTCCCACTGCCATTGATGCTTTGTGCTTTCCCTTTTTTTAATCATAGGCAATCCTGAATAGTGATTCTTAAGATGGCAATTTCCAATTCTGGAAGAAACCTTGTGAATTCAAAAGACTGGGAGCTCCTGAGTCCCTCAAAGAGTTTTATGAACAGTGCAAAGCTGAGGTGAAGATGAAATTACTGTTTGGTAGGTCCTCTAAGGGTTCTATGTTTTAGGGTTAAGTGTTGATCTCCTGGGAAAAGTATGATAGTAGTTTTAGGTCAATGCTTCACATTTACATTTTGTCAATGCACACTTGTGACTATCTGTGTTTTAATCATTTCTTTTGAGTGAAGCAAATAAAGAGCTGCTCTATACTTGACCCATACTGCAGAGAATATCCTTTTACTCCCCTTTTAGAGAAACCCTAGATGTGAGCTAAACCTAAGCTTTACGTGATTTTCTCTACAGCTCTAGGAGTCAGTGTTCAAAAAAGAAAATCCTACCTCCTCTCTTTAGGGGGTTAGGGTCCCCTACTCCAAATAAATGGGTTCACAGTTTAGAATCCCTTAGAAAGAGAAGATAAGTGCCTTAGCCTCCCTGGGATTGGTTAGTTATAGAGTAATATATCATGGGCATGGTTGGTACAGGATAGCTTTGTGATTCTTAAGGGAGATAGAACCATCAAGTTTGTTTTCCCTTTAAACTGGAAAGTAGTGTGGCAGAAACTAGGTATAGAACAACGTTACACACTATCATATACCAAAACGAGGTCTAAATGGTTATATGACATAGAAATAAAGAGTTATATAATTGAACATATATAACCTATATCAGATTGCTTGCCATCCTGGAGAGGAAGGATTGGAAGAGAGAAAAAAAATTGGAACTCAAAATTTAATAAAAAATAAATGTTTAAAACCATCTTTACATATAAGTAGAAAAAATACTATTTACTGAAAAAAAGATACACCATAAAAATATTAGAGGAGCATGGAAGAAATTACCCATCAGATCTATGCATAGGTGAAGAATTCATGACCAAGCAAGAGACAGAGAGAATCATAAATGGTAATTTGGACAATTTTGATTACATGAAAATAAAAGAGAAGCAGGTAAGTAGGGGGAAAAAATCTTTGGACCAAGTTTCTCTGATAAAAATTTCATTTCTAAGATATACAGGCAACTGAAATTGTTGAGAAAGCCATGCCTCAATTGATAAAATGAACAGGAGAAAAAACGATGTGAATAGGCAGTTTAGAGGAAGAAATCCAAGCTATCAATAGCCATGTGAAAAAAATGCTCTACATAACCAATAACTAGAGAAATAGAAATTAAAACAACTCTGAGGTTTAACCTCACGCTCATCAGATAGACAAAGTAGACAAATATGGAAAATATCAAATGCTACTGCGGATATGGGAAAACAGGTACATTGACACACTGTGAATGGATCTGTGGAGTGGTCCACTTATTCTGGAAAGCAATTTGGAACTACACATATATCCAAAAAACTACTAAATTGTGCATACTTTTGACCCAGCATTATCCAACAAACAGATCAAAGAAAGAGGAAAAGTACCCATATGTACAAAAATATTTCTGTCAGCTCTTTTTGTGGGTAGGAAAGATTTGGAAACTAAGGAGTACTCACAAAATGGGGAATGGCTGAACTTGTTATGGTATATAAATGTGTTGAAATACCACTGTGGTGTAAGAAATTAAGGAGATGGTTGTCTGGGAAGATTTGTATGAAATGATGTGGAGTGAAGTGAGCAAAACTAAGAGAAGGATGTATATGATAATAACAATATCGTAAAGACAAACAACTCAGAAAGACTTAGGAACACTGATCAATACAATAACCAACCATAGTTCCAGAGGACTCATGTTTAAACCATCTCTTGATATGGAGGTGACAAATTCAGAGTGAAGATTAAGATGTTTTTTGGACATGACCCATGAAGGAAAATTTGTTTTGCTTAACTATACTTGTTTGTAACAGGAGTTTTGTTTATGGGGGAGGAAGGTTAGGTAGCTTGGAGAGAGAGAGAGAACTTGAACGTGAAAATAAAATAAAATTGAATTGAGAAAAAAAAACCCTCCAAAAAAAGGTCTGTTTCTCCTCCATTAGAAAACAGGTGTTATCTACAGACTAAAAGAATGTTAGAAAGGATCTCAGTAAAATCCAACCTCCTCCTAATTTAACACATGAGGAAGTAGAGGCCTAGAAATGTTAAGAGATTTGCCCAAAGTCACAAAGCCATTTGTTTAGATTGTGTACATAAGGAGGGCAAACAAAAGCTTTCTTAGCAAACTGGGACCTTCTTGATTGCCTTTTCTATGCTACTTACAGTACAGAGTTTCTCAGTTCCTTCAGGAGAGTCAGAATGTTCATGAAAGTCTCCTCCATGTTCTGGATGCTTTTTCTTTCTTGGCAAGTGATGTCTTGTGTCTGAGAAATAAACAGAACATGCTGGAGATCAAACAAAATCATTCATCTAAAGATCAGACAAGCTTCTCTATGACAAAACTTTTCTGTGCACTGTCAAAGGTAGAATAGAATGGAAATCTCGGTCTGGTTGAGATTTTGTAGAGGATAAAGCCATTTTGGACTAGTCTACAAAAAAAGGAATCTCTAGGTGTGAGAGATATGAAATAGTTAAGTTTCCACACTGCAAAATCATCAGTCTTGGGGAAAACAGAAGTTGTCTAGATAAGATAAAAGCTATCAGTCAGTTAGCAGCAAACCAAGGAGGCTCAGAAGTCATAAACTCAGAGGTCCTAGGCCAATCAGATCAAGTCAGTTTGGGGTCATGAACAGTCAACCGTTCTCTTACTACACCACATGCTTAATTAATCTCTTGCACGTAATGGGAAATTCCTCAAATAAAATTAGAGCTTCTTTAGAGCATCATGTAACACATGATGGAGAGAATACATGTGAATGGGAAACATGTAAGGGGAAAAAAAATGTAACCCGGAAGGATTAGGCTCAATTCTGATCCAGAAGGGAGGAGTTAGAATTATTAACCCTATAAAGCTTGTTCTCGTTGTTTGAAGCTGACACACTCTCCCGTTACTATGAGGGTATGTTCACTTCTGGAGAATCAAAGGGGAACGCACTTCAACCTTTCTAATCAACTTTGAGACACCAGTCTTCTGAACTGAATCTAGGGTCATTCTTTATAACAGTAATAGCTTTTTAAACCACAACTGAAGGAAGGATCAGATTCTGAACACCAAAATCCTAAACCTGTGATTTTTTCTGCATAAGGAGGACAATTTTGAAAATATTCTTCTTTAACTTACAAATGATGATGACACCACTTTGTATTTCATAGAATAACGGTAGGGAAAGTATCTAGGAGGTGTTCAGGTGCTTGGGGATTAAGCTTACAAACCTATAAAGAAGGGGTTGTATTCTTAGCCTGAGTTCCACAAGTTTGTTCTTTGTAATCTTTTGTATTTTATGTATCTACAAACATTTTGAGAAACGGTCCTTAGTCTTCACTAGACTGTCAAAGATGTCTATGACACAAAAAAGGTTAATAATCTCTATAATATAAAGGGAAGACCTTTAGGATAACAACTACTCTGGCCTTAGCTCTGGGAGAATGAATGTGATTTGTTTAGAGAAAGTCAAGACTGTGTGCAAAAATACGAGTGGTCATCTCCTCGGAACAAGAAGTGCTTAGGTTCAAGCTGAGTTTAAAGATTCAATTCAATAGACTTGGGGTTATCCAGCTACCCTTGAAGTGGAACGTATGTCAAATCCTAGAGCCTCAGAGTTAGAAGCACACTAAAAGTCCTATCCTCTAAATGTTACACTGCTTCTCTTTTACCGTATTTCTTGCAGATAGTTATTCATCCTCTGCTTAAAAGTCTTCAGTGACAAAAAACTGAACACCTCAAAAAGCATCCTATTCTATTAAAATAAAAACCCACATTACTGATACCTTGTTTTTACATCACAGTTATTACTATCACCCCAGTCCAGACTGAACCTGCCCTTGCAACCAATGAAAACGATTAAGCAAAAACATCTGATGTAACAACTGTCCCATCCTGGTTTTTGCAAAACTTGATGGTTAGGAAGTTCTCATGTAACACAATTTTCACATTCTTCTTCATCCTGGCAATCTTCTCCACAGAATTATATGTATAATGGAGGAAGGTCAGAAAAAGTGGTGGGATTTGGCCAGTGAGGCCCAGTTCTCAGGAGAATGCACACTGTGCACATGGTTGGAGGCTGTCCTATCCCATATCATCATGGAATTCTATAACAAAGGTCCCTAAGGCTTCGTGTGAGAACTGTGTTAGGCAAAGCACCATATGCATGTTCCTGAGGACTAGGCTCCCACTTCCATTACATAATCACAGATCTCAGAGTTGAAAGGGACCTTGAAGGCTACCTAATTGAACTCCTATTTTAATAAGAATTCCCGTAATACATGCAAGAAGAGGTCACACAATCACTGCTTAGAGAACTCGCAAAACGATCCATTAGATTTTTAGAAAACTGTCATTGTGAGAAAATTTTCTTTACATAAACACTAAAATCTGCTTCTCCACAATTTTCATCCATTGCTCCCAGTTTTGTCCTTTGGGGACAGGGAGAATAAATCTAATTCCTCTTGAAAACTATTTGAAGTAGACTGACATGTCACTGCTGGCTCTTTTCTTCTTCAGGCTGGTTACATGTTCCCAGTTCTTTCAACCAATCCTCAAACGCCATAATCTCAAAGCCCTTCACTATCCTGGCCATCCTCCTTTGGGTCAATCTATTGATGTTGTTCCTAAAATGGGACGCCAAGAACTGAACCCCACACTCTTGGCTGTATTCTGATTACTACATGGTATTGCTCTGTCCCAAATTACTATCCCCTCTTTTTTTAAAAACTAATTCAAATATTTAATTTCCTAAAAGACACAGCACAAGCAGCTGAGGGCCTGGGAGGTAGGCACTCACTGCTCTGCAAGGCTGCAGCCTGGTACTCCCACTGGCAGTCACTTCCCATGATTCTGCGCAAAAAGTGCTCTCCTCCCCCAGGCCCCAAGGGCACTTAGGTAAGCCTGGCCCAAGGGGCCTACAGAACTTCCAGGACAATGGCAAGAAATCCTTCTTTCAAGAGGTAAAGGGGTGATTTGGGTTAAGAGTTCAAGGGAAGCAAAGGGAGGGCCAAGGACAACTGGCCTTGTCCTTGCTCCAGCATCCAAAAAGGCCTGGCCCTTCTTGGATTTCTTGCCAGTGGGCATCAGGATGGGCAAACTGGATGAGCTGACTGGGTGGAGGGTAGTAGCTCCATGGACTCTGCTGAGCTGGTGCTCGGTCAGAACCCTTCAAAGAGTGTGAACTTCAGGGGGATGATAGGGACCTGAGGACTGCTGTTGATGCATCAAGGGAACCACAGCTTGGGTTGAAATAAGAAGCCTTCCTTGATGCCCTCTAGGATGGAGGGAGCTATGTAGGTGAAGTCCAAGAAAGCCGGGTTAGCACCTTCATTGAGGGCCATGTTATCAGTGCTGTCCACAGGTGTCTGCTTCATGAAATGTGTGTCAAACTGGCTCATCTCCTCTTCAGAGTGCAAGCAGGGCTGGAAGGGGGGTTCTACTTGTCCAGTCAACAGATCTTCCTAATCGATATGGCAGAAGGGTGTTTCTGCACATCCACTGCATCCCCAGGTCCACCCCGCAAGGCACTGGCTGGGGTTTCCTTTCAGAAACTTCTTGAGGAGGTACCGAGCATCTGGAGTGAGGTAGGGTGGCAGCACCAGCTTCACCCTGAGGATTTCGTCGATTCTCTGCAGTGAAGGGCAGCATTCCTCTGAGCATGACATATATCATGGCTCCAAGGCTAGTCCACTGCCTAGTTGCAGCCACTGTGTATGAGGATTACAGGGGCCATGTACTCAATGGTGCTGCAGAATGTGTGAGTGACTGAGCTCTCACGGATAGATTCCTTACACAGGCTGAAATCTGTCAACTTGATGTGGCCTTGGCTGCTCAACATGATGTTTTCAGGCTTAAGGTCCCACTAGATAATGCCTTAGGAGTGGAAGTGGCTCAGGGGCAATGTGATCTCCCTTAGATAGAAACAGGCTGTGTCCTCCATGAAGATGCCCTCACACTCCAGCTACATGAAGAGTCCTCCCCGACTAAGGCACTCCAGAATGAGACAGAGCTTGCCACAAGTCTGGAAGGCATGTACCAGCTCCACGATGAAGTGGTGTCTCATGGCCTCCAGGATGCTCTGTTCAGCCCACGTGTGCACTGTGACCTTAGCATTGTGCAAGATTTTTGCTTTTCTCAACATTTTCATGACAAATATTTTCCCTGAGTTGGTGCCTTGCACCTCCCAGACCTGGAATACCTTGCCATAGCTTCCTTTGCCCAGAACTCAGAGGAGCTCAAAAGGGCGGGGGCCAATGTGTTCGGGTTCAGGGTTCACACAGGTCTCTGACAATTCCACCTCTTCATAGTGCTCCAAACCAACCGTTCTGAAATTCAGATCAATATTCATAGGGCTGAGCTCCCTCTCACCATCACCCTCACTGCCCTCTTCGGTCTCCAAGTCAATAATGAACACAGCTGCCGTGGCGGCCCCAGCCCAGGTGCTGGCACCCAGTGTCCTGTGA
Source organism: Potorous gilbertii (assembly GCA_028658325.1). NCBI lineage: Eukaryota > Metazoa > Chordata > Mammalia > Diprotodontia > Potoroidae > Potorous > Potorous gilbertii. Next base: position 542,354,874 of record CM053770.1, read on the forward strand.
ACCTCTGTCCCCTGTTCCCCCACCCCCACGTGGTGGGTCTAGCTGAGCATGTGCATCTGTCTCACTATCCCTTTCTTAAGGAAGTCTGAAATCACAGTTCTGGGGGGTGCCTTGTCACACTGATAACCCAAAATGAACCTATAGTTCATTCCAGTTCTAGCCATGCCTATTTCTCATATTATACTTGTTAAGTTGATTTTCCAATTGAAGTGTAGACTATATTTATCCTTGTTAAATGTCACCTTAATAAGGTGGTAAGAAAATGATAAGATGATAATAAGATATACTTAGTTCATTATTCTGCTCTGTCAAGATCTCTGGGTGTTCTGATTCTGTCATAAAGTGTGTTTGCTCTCCCTCCTACCTTTTGTGTCATGTGAAAGTTACTAGTATAGAAACACCACGTACTCCCTAGAGACAAGATATCTTATTCACCCAATTTAATTTGCCAAATTGCCCTTTTTCAAATGTACTGCCTAGAAACATACTCTAGACTCTGACTAGCATAGAGTATAGTGGACTATATTACCTCCCTCATAAATACTAGCCTTCGATTTATGCTTAAGCTTGCTTTAGTTTTGTATGGAGCAATCACATTGATTTTATTTTTTTAATGTTGGGTTTGTGGCTGACTCAAATTCATAAATATTTTTCATATCAGATGCCACTGAGTCAAATGTCTCTAATCCTATTATTTGCATGGGGTAGAAATTACTACAGTAGACTCCTTTAGTACAAAAATTTCCATCTGATAAAATAAAAGACAATCTCTCAATCTCTTTCTTCCTTCCCCATACAGTTCCCTGCCTGAGGGCAGGACCCTGTGGAAAAGAATCTGCTGTTTCAATCTAGCAGAAGAGGCTCTCAGAGACTTGCCTAGAGTTGAATAACAGGCAGTGTAGCTTTCCTTTAATATGTAAATGTGGACAGAACACCTGCTTAGATATTATTCTTGCAATTAGACTTACCTCTTAGGTTTTGGAAGCTAGTCTGGCCCTCACTGTCCTCACTGTCGGAGTCATTATGGATGATTTTCTCACATTCGTCCTTTCTTCCTGGATCATCATGATCTCTGGGAGGATCAGCTTGGTGGCAGTCAGTGTTCACTGGTTCCCTAGGAGGAGGCTGCTGCATTGATTCAGATTCATTTTCTGTCTCACCATTTGAAGTGAGATGGCTCTGAGGAGACCAAAGAAGACTTCCAAGCTGTCCACTAGCTGCTTTTTCAGCCATTTCTTTCACTTCAGCTAGACCACAGAATAAAGTGCAATAAATCTTTTCATCATGAACATAACTTTACATGAAAAGAAAGAGATAAGATCAAAGATTAAGGGCAGCTACTCAGTTGAACTCTCCCTACAAAGCCCTCCAAACAACTTTAAAAATAATGTCTCCAATCAAATTTTGGAATGGCAGAATCAACAAAAAGTCACGGTGAGATATTTTTCTGGTCTAAGAAAACTTAAAGAAGTCGTCAGGAAAAGTCTGTAGCATCAGGGTAGAGGGCTATTGGGAGCCCATGCTGGTGGCAACAGTAACCACCGAAACAGCAACTTTGGGAGCTCTCAGTCCAGAGTGATAAGGGGGTTGGACAACTAGTCAGAAAGAGATTACAGAGGATCGTTTACTGGCACTAGGTATAGCTGGTGCTGAATGGCAACTCTATGGCCTATATGCAGTTTCTGGGTGCAGAAGACTGCTGACAGTCACAAAAGAGAAAGGACCCTGATGACAGTACCAAAGCAGAGAAAAGCATGACTGCATTCAACTTCAAGGGACCGGGGACCCTTTCTAGGTAAAGACCAGAGCACAGACTAGGAGAGCAGTGACCACACCTTTCTTAGGATCACATCAATTTGGAAACAACAAAAACTTGCAGACATACCCAGAACTAGTTCTGAAAACAGCAGCCCAAAAAAGCCTGACGTCTGAGACGGTACACCACTACCAGACATCAGCAGAGATCAATTTTAACATAAAGTTCAAAGTGAAGAAATAGGCTGAAAAAATGAGCAAACAACAAAAAAATAATTTGACCATAAAAAGTTACTATAGTGGAAAAGAAGACCACTCAGAAGAAGATAACAAGGTGAAAATAGCTACCAAAAAAGCCTCAAGGAAAAATGCTAATTGGAACCAAGATCAATAGGAATTCCTGGAAGAATTAAACAAAGAAATGAGTGGTAGAAGAAAAACTGGGAAAAGAAATGAGAATGATGCAAGAACATTATAAAAAGAAAACAGCTTGATAAAAAAGGCACAAAAAACACTGAAGAAAATTATTATGAATAACAAAAAACAGAATTAGCCTAAAAGAGGCATAAAATTTCACTGAAGAAAAGAACTCCTTTAAAAAAGCAGTGGAAAAAGTAAAGTGGAAAAAAATTAAATGGAAAAAGAGGTACAGAAGTTCACTGAAGAAAATAATTCCTTAAAAATCAGAATGGGGGCAAGTACAAGCTAATGACTCCATGTGGCAACAAGAAACAATAAAACAAAGTCAAAAATAATGGAAAAAAAATAGAAAATGTGAAATATATCTTTGGAAAAGCAAATGATCTGGAAAATAGATCGAACTGAAATGACTTAGAAGATATTGGACTACCTGAAAGCTATGGGCAAAAAATTGAGCCTATACATCATATTTCAAGAAATTATGAAGGAAAACTGTACCAATTTCATACATCCAGAGGGCAAAATAGAAATGGAAGGAATCTACTGATCACCTCCTGAAAGAAACCCCCCAAATGCTTCAGCTAAATAAAAAAAGCAGGGGTAGCAATCATGATCTCAGACAAAGCAAAAGCAAAAGTAGACCTAATTAAAAGAAATAATCAGGTAAATGACATTTTGCTGAAAGGTACCATAGATGATGAAGTAATATCAACATTCTTTATAGCGAATTTCTCTGATAAAGACCTCATTTCTCAAATATATACTGAGTATAAAAGTGAGCCAAATTTATAAAAATAAGAGAGGTTCCTCAAATGATAAATGGTCAAAGGATATGAACTGGCACTTTTCAGAAGAAACTAAAGCTATCTATAGTCATATAAAAAATGTTCTAACTCATTGCTGATTAGAGAATGAAAATTAAAACAATTCTGAGGCACCACTTCACACCAATCAGAAATAACAAATACTAGAGAGGAAGAAGGAAAAACAGGTATGCTAATGTACTATTGGAGGACCTGTGAACTGATCCAACTATTTTGGAGAACAATTTGGAACTAGACCAAAGGGCTATAAAACTGTACATACTCACTGATCCAGCAATCCTACTATTAGGTCTGTATCCCAAAGAAATCAAAGAAAAAGGAAAAGGACCTACATATACAAAAATATTTATAGCATTTCTATGGTAGCAAAGAATTGGAAATCAAAGGGTGCTCATCAACTGGGGAATGGCTGAACAAATTATGGTACAAAATTGTGATGCCATATCATGCTATAAAGAAAAGACATGGGCAGGTGGTTTCAGAAAAATGTGGCAAGAACTATATGAAGTGATGCAAAATAAAATGAGAAGAACCAGTTCATTGTATACGGTGATAGCCATGTTGTAAGGATAATCAACTATGAAAGACATGGCTACTCTGATCAATACAATGATCCAAGACAATTCTAAAGGGCTCAAGATGAAACAATGCTATCCATCTCCAGAGAGAACTGGAGAAACTCCACTCTGAATGCAAACTGAAGTATAATTTTTCTCACCGGAGTCAAGGTTACAAGTAGAGGGCCTGGCCTTGGTGAGGAGAAAGAATGTCTTCATCAGAAACTGGAGTAAAGGAGGAGAGACTGAGGGAGGAGGTCAAAGAATTTTCAGATATAGAGGGGGAGAAAAGAGGGAATTCACAGAAAATGGCTTCTAGTTTCTTAGTGAAATATGAGGTTGGAAACTGCTGAGAAAGAGGGGTGCAGGAGAATAAAAGGGTCATAGATCTTAGGCTGGAAGAGACATTAGATGGATTCTAGTTGGATTCTCCCACATTCATTTTTTTCCCTAACAGATAAAAAAAGTGAGACACAAAGAAATTATAAGGTATAAGGAAGTTATATAGGTATAAGCGTAAGGGGTCACAGTGGAACTCAAGTTTTCTCATCCACACCCATTACTCTTTGAAGACTGAGGAGAGAAGAGATTTGGAAATATGTGAGAGAAGAAAACAATAAAAATCTGCCTTGCTACAGTGAGAGTTCAATTGATACTAGACAAAATAGATCTATATTGTTCCCAGCATGACTGGGTGCCTTCTCTACATTGTTCAGTAATATATGAATAGGAAGACAGTGAAGGTTTCAGAGAGGAAGGGACAATGGCAAGGTACAAGAGATGATAAAATGAAGGAACAAGGGCTTTGAAAGTAGACAGCAATGTAATGTTCAACTATGGAGTTGAAATTGGGAAAGGAATACGAGTGACATAATACACAATACACATATAGGCCTATACCTACAAATACATGCACATGTATATCTTTTCTAAATATGCCTATTTCTAAGTTCTAGAATGCAAAAACACAGACATCAAATCCTATGTCAGTTTAAAAAACAACACTTCTTTATACTGTGACTTCTTTACACTGATATAAAAGAATTAGGACCAGAGTATACCAAAGAGCACACTATATATTATTATTTTTTATACATATGAAAATGTCAAAAACCTGTGATTTTGTTAGCATGGGGAACTCCGGGTATAGGAATACCCCATACCAATGCAGGTGATAAAGCTGCCCATGATTTAGATTCAGAAACTGTATTTGAACTCAAGTTTTTCCTAATTCTAAGTCTAGCTATCTATTAGGCAGTATTGTCCTGACAACACACACACACACACACACACACACACACGACTGAATGTATACATACATATAGAGAGTAAAAAAATATTATATATTACATATTATATTATGACACTTGTCCTATGAATTATATTATGTAACATTTTACATAAACAATAAACAAAATATAGAAAAGATACCACCTTTTCCATTTCATTGTCTGTTTATCTAAAACATGATTTTCTTAAGATGAGATTTGGCATAATAAAATAGCTTTTGGTCATTCAGAGTAAAGGATGTTGCTATGGTCATAACCATTTTAATACATGCCATGGAATCATATATTTTAAATAGGTATGAAAAAATAGATTGAATTAAATTCTGCATAAATCAAAGCTATGATTTTATACTCACTTGTCCATTTTAATCGTGCCTCTCTGTCATCATTTCTTGTTTTTGAATTATAAAATTCAGATGATCTTGATTCCACACCCATCCTAAAGGGGTTTAGAGTTATTGTAGTATCATTTTTAAAAAGAAAAACATCTGTTTTGTAACTTGCCAAATATGAAAGCTACCAGTGCAACTTGAGAAACTGTCATCCCTGTGTCACTAATTTAACACTGGAAGTTGTATTCATGCTTTCCAATCACCAGAGGACACCCAAATCCCTAACACTTTACCCATTAGGTTCCCTTAGCCAACTTCTAAGTGGGTGTGGGGGGTAGTACACTCTGGACTACAGACTGGGTTCCTGTATTCAGGAAACCAGGCCACATTCAGTAAAAACCAAAGTACCTCTACAGCTGCTGCTGTGATGGGCCCAGGTGACTTAGGCAGTCAAAGATGGGAGCAGGGTATAATGAGAAGGGTATAAAATCTATGAGCACTAAGTGATAATATTAATTTTATTATTAACTAGATATGTGATCTTTGACACTTCATATAATTCTACTATCAAGCTAATTGCCAGTTTTCTGAACACTGTGTTCTTTTAGATTGCTTTAGCTTCTCATGTAACAATTCAATTTAAGTCAAGGGGAAAGATGTGAATCTAAAATGCCTGAATCTTTCATTCATATTGAATTCATACCACTCACAATTTTTATTTGAAAGCAAAAGCTTTATTTTCATTACTGCTAAGATCAAAAGAAATGAAAACTTTTCCCCAGCAGAACTGATATTGTAGTTATAAATTAAAATGATACCATCTCTGGATTTTTAAGCAGGAAGAACTGGAATTGGTGTGATTATCCTATCTCAAAAGATATTCACTTTCCCCCTCTTTCAAGTGGTCTTTCTGACCAGTCGGAAACATTATGGGGGCAACGAGGTGATATTAGAGGCTAGGACTTGGACTCATTTTCATGAGTTCAAAGTCACTTAGCACTTAGCAAAGTCACTTGCCTCAGTTTCTCATCTGTAAAATGAGCTGGAGAAGGAAAAGGCAAATCACTCCACTATCTTTGCCAAGAAAAACCCAAAATGAAGTCACAAAGAGTCAGACATGACTTAAATAACACAATAATAAGAAAATATTATTAGATTTTTTAATTTAAAAAATTTCTATATAATCATGACTTCAGTTGCTGTATTATCTCCTATGAAACCATTTTATGCCCATTTAATTACTTTTGCTAATAATCACAGACCACAAGGCTACAGTGATGGCTTTAAAACTCAACTCTGGCTTCCCTGTGGTTTCTAAAATCAGACTAATTGATTAGCTCACTTTCCTTTTCATAAATGGGGAATGGTGGAGGAAACCCAGTTAAATCATTTTTTTGTGAGGGTAGATATTTTGCTTTTCACAAATTATTGATTATGCTTAGGTTGCTAGGATCAAACTTTTAATCTCTAATATCACCCAAAAGTTTTTCATCAGATTAGAATAATTTTGGTTATGCTAAGTAAACAGACACTTAAAAGCTTTTGGGAGTAGACTTAACTCTCCCATTAGTCACAAGCCATCTACTTTCTGGGTTTTTTGAAAATCACTGAATAGCCTTAGTGTCACATAAATAACCCACCTGACTGTATCTTGGTTTCTGGCAGTAATTTCCAAATTCTCGTCACGGTACTCTAAGTTAACGTTTGTGCACTGTCTGTTGGCTCCACAAAACGATGATGGCTGGGGGGAAGGTAATACACTTTTACATTCTTCTTAGGCAATACTTGCTTCTTGTGACTACCACATTCAGTTTCTGCTTTTTAAGTACAGGGGCCTCAGAGGGCCCATCCCACTATGATCAACATAAGAGCTTTAACTAGTTCCATTTCCCACTAGGACTGGTTTACTCCTCTTAGCCCTTCCCGTGGAATCACCATATTGATGCCAAATTTCGTCCAGACTCAGTTTGACATGACCTACTGCAGCTCAGAACTGAGCTCACAAGATTTCTCAGCCTCGGCACAGCTGACAGTTGAGAGGATAAGCACGCACCACGTGCTTGCTTACTATCTTCAATTTTAAAAAATTAAATATTTTATCAGAGACATCAAACACCAATACTAATACCTACATTTGCTTTTGTAGTAATTTACATTTAACTGAATTAATTTCAAAGCATAAATTATCCTAGCATTTTTTAGTGCTCTCTGGTAGGATTCTTTATCCATTTGTTCTCATTCCATTTTTGGTGCAGCTTCTTTTTTCACTTTGAATAATTTCATAAAGATCTTCCCAAATTTCTTTGTACTTCTTGTAGCTGTCCATGTTAAACTATCCAGATTATACCCTTCAGATTACTATACCACAATTTACCTAACCTTTTCCGTAATGCTGAACATTTAGAATGCTCCCAGATTTTTGCAGTTACACATGATGCTGCTATAAAGATCTCTGAAGAGAAAATGTTTTGCTTGTGATTAACACATCAGGATATATTCTTAACAATAAGATTTTTAGGTCAAAGAGAAGGATTATTTTTGTAGCCTTTATGGATACCGCTACAGTGTGAAAGATTCTCAAAGTTTACCATGCCACTAGCAAGGAATAATTACAGTGGTTTCTCTATATTCTACAACATTGAATTCTGTAGCATGTAATTTTACCAAATTTGATGGGTGAGAGGTGGAATCTCAAAGTTATTTTATTTTGTACCTCTTTGATTATTAGTGAGGTTGAACACTTTTTCTTTTTTTATTAGAATTTTTCCTCATTATCAAGCATTAATTTTTCCCCCTCCCACCCCCCTCCACCAGAAAAAAAGAAAAAAACCTCATAACAAGCATAGTCAAGCAAAACAAATTCCCATAATGGCCATGTCAATTCGAGAATGAGCACTTTTTAAAGTGATCATAAATAATTTATTTTTCCTTTTATTTAAACTGTATTCTTTGGTAACTTATGCACTGTAGAGTAAGAGTTATGACTATCACTTCCATTTTAAAAGTCATCCTAAATTGGATAAGAGGTTATACCTAACTGAAATAAATCTTCCTTTTCATGTTTCATATACAATAATCTCATTTATCTGTAGGCCATTTTCTAGACCCCTTAAAAAAAAAGACACAAAGGCCTCTGGATGAGTGGCCAAAATGCACAAAGTCCATGTGCTGTGGTTCACATATTTTTTTCTTGAAAGGAAGCCTGGAGAAATTATATCTCTGAATTCTGGAACTCCCCAGTTGACATGATTTAATTCAAAGAGGGGCCGAGAAGGGATAGGTAAACTGTGAACTGCTTATAAGAGAAAGAGGATTTCTCTGGGAGTTGTGCCTTTCAGACAGTGGACAAGGAGAAAATGACTGTTTGTTGCCTCTTTCTCTCGCTGGAATTTTAGGTTGTAATCTGTGTCAAGCACTAAAATAAATATAGGGGACACAAACAGAAAAGTGTTACAGTCCTTGACCTCAAGGTGCTCATACATTAATTGGGAGAAGCAGCTGGGTGTACTAGATAGAATGCTTGGATTCAAGAAGACTTGAATTTAAATATGACCCCAGACTAGCTGGGCTAGTCTGCCTAGTTTCTTCCTGTAAAACGGGGATAATAAAAGCACCTAGCACAGTGCCTGACACATAGTAGGCACTTAGTAAATATTGGTCCCCACCCCATCTTTTGCACATTGAGTTCAAAAAGTTCTAAGGGAGTAGAGCAAGAATGGAAGAAGGAAAGGTCTGGGGGTTCTTAGGGATAAAGAGCACAGAACTGGAGGAGGCAGCTTCTAAGGGAGACTACACAGTGGAAATGAAGGGATGAAATGGAAACAAGAATGGTGATCTGTACTACAGGAGTGTTCAACTCTTCCACACTTTCCTAGGCTGGCTGACTAATGAGAAGCAGCAAGCAAGGAGGAAGCAGAGCTGCCTGAGTTTAGGGTTGGGGGAGAGCCTCTGTCTCTTTATATGAGTATCAGTATGCTGGGGGGAGAAGGCAGGGTGAGGCAGCGCACAGATCCTTATGGAAAGGCAGGAAGTCATCTCTGTGGTGGCTAGAGAACTGGGCTGAGTCAGGAAGATCGAGTTCAAATCTGACCTTAAACACCGACTAGCTATGTGACCCCGGGCAAGTCACTTCACCTGTTTGCCTCAGTTTCTCCAACTGTAAAATGGGGACACAATAATAGCATCTGCCGTTCACGGTCATTGTAAAGACCAAAGGAGAGTATATTTTAAAGGGTTTGGCTCAGTGCCTGGCACACAATAAATTTAAGTAAAGGTTAGGTAACAATAAAGTGATCCTCATACAGACCCTGAGAGGACTTCAGTGTCATCCCTCCCTCTTGGTCTAGCCTGCCCAGAGCAGTGTCCAGGCCAGTGCATCGCTTGCTTCCGTCTCCTTGCTCCCCTATTTTCCAACTATACCTGGTGGTCCTTTTCAACCTGGTCTCCAATACTTTCTTCAGGGACAGACTTAAAAGGCTTCCAGCTGTGACTACCTTTTCTCTTGTGCCTTTGGCCAATGCTGTCAAGACCCATGCCCTGGAATTCTTTCACTGCCTGAGCTGTCTTTACCAAGTTCTGGAAATGGTCGACATGGCCAGCATGCTGTCCTGGTGCCTGTGTGGAAGGAGGGCTGTAGCACTTTGCTGGGGGCCCGAAGGCAGCCCACACAGCTGATGGGTCACGATCCCTTGCACAAGTTTTTAGGGCAGCCCATGAGGAGGACATTTGCTGCTCCTGTCGCTTCCTCATCATCTCTAGTTTGCCTATCTTCTGTTCTGCATTTTGCAGGGATTCAGTCAACTGCTGCATTAAAGTCTGAGAAATCTTCAAGTTAAGAACACATTTACCAAGAGACTGCTCTGTTCTGGATTCGCTGCTCATGTCTGGTTTGGTTTCCCTGGTCACCTCTTGTACACGTGAATTGAAAGCGTCATTGAGGGGCTCCCAGTCCTCAGAGGACGACTCTGAGCCTCCTTCAGAAATAGCATCGTCCTCACTATAATCTGAGTGGGAAGTTTTCTTTATTTCAGGAGACTCTCCAGTTATGGACTTAGTTTCCTTCCCTTGGTTTTTTCCATTTCCTAGAAATATATCCGATGTAATAATTTCTCCCAAATCATTGTCACATGTATCTAAGTAACAAGAGTAGATTTCATTTATTTCAAAACTACGGAGGCTCTCATCTCCACAACTTGGGCTACATGCCCTGGTCAATTCAGATGTAATAGCTTGACTCTCAGTTTCCTTGGCTGTCATACTGTGATTCAAAACCTCACAATCCAGTGCTGCTTTTTCAGGTAAAGCTGAGTGACCTGGTGGTGAATCGAGCTGACACCCTGTGGGAAAGAATCAACAACATGATCTTCCAGAAGACTAGCAAAGGGCCCCACACTGAGTCCCAAGTGGCAGCCAAGCAGCCTTTTCTGATTACTGAAATAGAATCAGAAACCACAAAGCTGCCTTTCATTATTTACTCTACTCCTCAGATGAGGATACATAATGATACAATAAAGGCATGAGTAGGAGAGATTTTTAAGAAACCCTGGGCCTATTTTCCAGGGTTTATAGCAGTAGCAGCAAGCAGCAAAGGCTCCTCATCCCATTCCACAGGAAAGCAACATAGCCTGAGGCACCATGTGACTTATGTGGCTTTATTTAGATGAGGAGAGACCTTCATTCAAATCCTGTCTCAGACATTTACCAGATATATTGACTATGGACAAGTCATTTAACCTAAAGAAGTTTCCTTATCAGTACAAGAGATGATAACAGCTACAATACTGAAACTACAGCATTGCTGTATATAAAGTGCTTTGCCAACATCCAAGTTCTGTAAGAAATGTTTAGCCTCTCCTTTCTCCAGTCCCTTGCTTCCTACCAAGCCTAGCTCAAGTACCACCACATGCAGGAAGCCTTTCTGGATCCACTCTTCTCCCAGCGGCTTGAGTCTCCTCCCAAATGACTTTCTATTTACTCTGTACATTCTTTGTTCACCCTCCCAGAACAACAGTGCCGTTTGCCTTGTTTGTACCTCCAGTGCCTAGCACAAGGCTGGTAGCAGAGCAGGCAATGAATAAATGTTCACTGCTTGGCTGTTAATATCAAAATGGCTCACATTCCTTGCCACTCAATCTCTTCACTGTCTGGTCACCTCTTCTGGGGGAAGCCTTCCTTGATTAGCATCTTGTACAACACTCAGTTTATTCTTTTAACCCTGCCTTTCCTTGGCATTATGTGCTCTTGATACTGGATTAAACTTCCCCTTCTCTGTATGACCTTAGACATGTAGCTCTTTAATCTCTCTCATGTGCTAACTTGACTTCTCCTCAATTATACTGAAAACTTCCTTGAAGGCAAAAACTACAATTAAGTGTTACTGGTAAGTCTGTGATGTGGAAATGCAGTTCTTACACAGGTGTGGCCAAGGTCCCCGCCCCTAGCTCTGGGAAACAAGACCACAGAGGTCACAGAACCAAAATGGCAGAAAGGCAGAAATAAGTACAATTGGTTTCACCCTCTCCAACTCCCCTCAAAATAAGTCCTCCAAACATTTAGAAAATGCACCAGACTGCATACAGACGAGGAAATCCAAGGAAAAAAAATCATAGCAAGTCATTTTTTCAGTTCATGAAGAGAAGTATGCAGACAAGGGGATGGTCTAGCCAGGAGCCTGTGGCACTTCCAGGCAAGGATAGTCTGTCTTAGGGCAAGAAGAAGACCCAGTTCTAGCACAGAGAAGTCTAAACTAGCATAGAGTGGGTGCAAGAATAGCAACTAAGTGTCAGTTTTATCACAGACTATACAGGATGAACTGAGGAAGGGTATTCCAGGGCACAGAGAGGTGGGGAGCCCATATGAATCCAGAAGCAAGTAGTAGCTAAGTGGCTCAGACTCCAGGAATGGAGATTTTAATTCCAGCTTCCAGCTAAATTTGAAGCCTGCAGTGGAATAACCAGAACAGGAACCCCTGACCAAAAGGAAACCTACAATTCTGTTACGCAGAGCTCAGATCAGGAGGCCAGCAATGAGACTTTGCCCTGGATAAGACTACTTAAACCTGAATGGTCCCTGAGATCCTAGAATAACACAACACTAGATACCCATAGAAAGCAGCAGGATGAGCCCAGACATTCCCTCCAGAAGTCTGGCCATAATATAAAGTCTGAAGTCAAGAAATAGTTTGAAAGAGTGAGCAAAAAACGAATCTACTATGAAAAGCTATTATGGTGACAGAAAAGAGAATGACTCCAAAACATCGACAAGCAAACCTTCAAAGGAAAATACCTTGGGCACAAACTCAACGAGAATTCTTGAAAGAGATGAAACAAATTTTAAAAAGTTTTAAATATTTTTATAAATTAAATGGGAGTGTTAGATGAAAAAAGAGGAAAGGAAATGAGAGCTATCGAAAAATTGGAAAGGAAATTATCAGCTTGGCACAAAATCTTAGCAACAACCTCCCAGAAAATTAGAATGAACCAAATACAAGCCAATGATTACATAAGACAAGAAATATTAGAACAAAATTAAAAGAATGAAAAAAACTGAAGAAAATATGTGGTATCTCACAACAAAAACAGACAGAAAAAAAAACACCTTAAGAACCATTCAACTACCTGAAGGCCATGAAAAGACTCTAGATACCACATGTAAAGAAATCTTAAAAATCAACCCTAATATGAAAACTCCAAGAACATTACAGTTCAAATTAAGAATTTCCAGGTCAAAGGAAAAATACTACATGCAGTTAGAAAGAAGGAATTTAAGAACTAAGGAATGACACTCAGGATCACATATAATCTAGCAGCCATCACCATAAAGGGAGAGAGTGCTTAGAATACCTTATACTAAAAAATATCAGCTTATAATCAAGAATAGCTTATCCATCAAAAGCGAGTATCCCCTTATAGGGAAAAAAATGGATCTTTATTAAAATAGAAGACTTTTAAGCATCCTTGATACAAAGACCAATGCTGTGGAGAAACTCTGATGTACAAACAGAGGAGTCAGGAGAAACATGAAAATGTAAATATGAATGAACAATGATAAAGGACTAAACAAGGTTAAACTGCTAACATTCAAAAACGGGGAAATGGCACCTGTCTCTTCTGAACTCTATATCATCAGGGGGCACACAGAGACTATAATTAGACAAAATGTTTAGGAGTGGTTCTATTAAGTCTTGATTATCTTAAAAGAATGGAAAGGAAGGGGAAGGAGAATATACTAGAAGGGGAAAGGAAGAGAAAATTTAGGGAAAATTATCTCACATACTTGGGATGTGTACTGCTGACCTCCGGTCTCATATCTCCAACTGTTTTTCAGACATCTACTTAATATCCTATAGCTATCTTAAACTCAACATGTCTAAAATAAAACTCATTATTTCCCCCTAAACCCTCCCCCTCTTCCTACCTTCCCTACTACTACAGAGGGTAACATTCTCCTCTCTATCTTCCAAGCTGAAAACCTACAAGTGATCCTGGATCCCTCCTTCTCCCCTTTCTCCATATCCAATCTATTGCCAAGGCCTATCAAGTTCACCTGTGCAATATCTCTGGTATTTGCCCTGCTTCTCTCAGATGTAGCCAACCATCTGGTGCAGACTCTCATTACCTCCTGTCTGGATTATTCCAATAGCCTGTTGGTGGGTCTGTCTGCCTGAATTCTCTCCCCTCTCCAATCCATCCTCCATTTAGCCACCAAAATGACCTCCCCAAAGCACAGATCTAAGAAACTGCCCCTACTCAGTAAACTCCAGTGGCTCCCTGCCACCTATCACTCCTAAGATTAAACATAAAATTTCACTTGGCATCCAAGCTCCTTAATAATCTAGCCTTTTCCTACATTTCCAGTCTTTTTACACCTTACTCCCAACCACATACTTGGATGCAATGAAACTGGCCTCTGGTCTCTAGTTGGCTCTCATGACTAGAATTCTCTCCCTTCTCATCTCTGCCTACTGTCTTCTTTCAAGTTCCAATTAAAATTCCATTTTCTACAAGAAGCCTTTCCCAATCCCTCCTAAGTCTAGTGCCTTCCTCTGTTAATTATTTTCTATTCTTTCTGCACATAGTTTGTTCATATATATTTGTTTGCCTGTTGTTTCCCCCATTAAATTATGAGCTCCTATTTGTTATCCCAATTGATTAGCATAGTGCAAGGCACATAGTAGGCTCTGAATTGTCAAGAGAGAGAAGAATAAACACACACTGGGTATGGAAATTATTTCACTCAATAGGGACATAGGAAGGAAGGTGAAGCAAAGCGGGAATGAGAAGGAGGATAGGTTGAGAGATTAGTCCTAATAAATAAGTTTAACTAAGGACATACAAAGATATTTATACGTATATCTCTTTCTGTAGTGGCAAAGAATTAGAAACTCAGAAGGTGCTCATTAATTGGGAAATAGCTGAACTAGTTCCGAAATATAAAGGTGATAGAATACTATTGTGTTGTACAAAATGATAACAGGGAAGGTTTCAGAGAAACCTGGGAAGATCTGTTCTAACTGATACGGACAGCGAAGTGAACAAAACCAGGAGAACAATTTATACAATAACAACAATGTTGTAAAGACAAATAACCCCAAAATACTTAGAAACTCTGATCAGCATAATGATCAAATGATTCCAGAGAATTAATCATCATTTAAACATGTTACCTACCTCCTAATAGGTAAAATATTCATAGAGCCAAATAAGAAAGATTGGAAGAAAAGCGCTAGGAGAACTCAAATGACCTCTTCCAAGTTAGAGCAGAGACTAAAATGGATGTTTCCTGGATGCCTCATTTAGTGTATTCAGTTCACTCTACACTGAATATTTCCAAAGGGTTAGGATGAATATTTTATAACTGAATTAATACAAATTCAAAAACATGCACCTTTCCAGAATTCATTATTTGTACTAATTACGTTTGTCCAAAAAGTTTAAGAGAGACATTAGGATCTTAAATTTCATCTGAACAAGTCATTTTTCAAATTATAATTCTTTCATCAGTCAGTCAGTAAATGTTAAGTGCCTACTCTTTCCCAGGCACTACGATAAGCACTAGGAATACAAAGAAAGGCAAAGGACAGATTCTATTTCTAATGAGCTCACAACCCAAGATTAATTCTCATCAAGCAAGCACTTATTAATACATTCAATTAGCACATTCAATCTATGTAAATTCATGCCTTACCAGTTTCCTTCAGCTCCTGAACTTCCAAATCAAGAGTCTCTCTCTTGGTTTCTGATGTCATGCCAAAGTAAATATTTATGTCATGATGCTTTTTATATTTCTGAACATTTGTGTTTTCAACTGGATGGGTTCTCTGGGTCTCAATTAAATCCTGTAACAGAGATATATTTGCAAGAATGTATCAGCTGCCACATTAATGTAAAGGACAAGTCTCATCCCTGGAGAGCTTCAATGCAAGACAACCACTTGCTGGGGTATTTTAGGGGAAATTCCTGTTTGAGATGGTTTGTATTACAAAGTGTTCTCCTACTCTGAGATCCCATAATTCTAAGATATAACATGTAACAAATAGGGCCCTGTTAATACTTTTAAATAGAATGCATTTTAGATAAGGGTAATGTGAATATTGATATTTAAAGAAACAAACAAAATCTCAAAAGCTTTTATCTCCATCAGAGTATGTTACCTTTAAGTCATTCTTTAGAATGTATCGAATATCTTGAAGGTTCATAGTCCGGTCTTTTTGTTTGACCTGTATGCCTGTCTTAACAATATCATAGTAAGTTTTTGGAAGTCTGGCATCTGTCTCCAAATGATTCCCCAAAATTATTGCTTCCTTAATAACTGAGCCTTCTAGACCATTCCAGGGTAGGGTATCTGGAAGAAAAATATTACATGAGGGAACTAATCACAGGCAAATCAATCAAATAAAGTTATGCAACCTTAGGCAACTCATATCACCTCTTTGGACAACAATCCCTTCACTATTGATATGAAATACTTTTTCAAATTCTTGAATACTCAGAAAAATTCAAATCAAAACAAGTTTAAGATAATGCCTTTTGACCATTAAATTGGCAAAAACATGAAATAAAGCAAAATTCGATATTGGCTGTGATGATAGACTCTTACATTGCTTGCAAAACTGTAGCTGGATATTTTTATCTTAGACCTTCAGCAATAAATCACATAATAATAAAAGTCACAAAACTGATCTTATCTTCTGATCCAGTGATCTAATTACTGAAGTTCTACCCTAAAGATATCAAGAAAGGGAAAAAGAGACCTATCTGTCAAAAAGTATTCAATTCTAGCAACATTTATTCTTCAGTGCCTTCTATGTGCCAGACACCATGCTAGGGGTAGTCCCTGCACTTGAAGGCTTTATATTCACAGCTGTTTTACTTGCTATATGTGAGCAACCTATTTGTCCAACAAAGGGAATAACTAGGTAAATTATGGTATGTATACTCGTGCCATGGAATATTTTGGTGCTATTTAAAAAAAAAGAAAGAATTCAAAGAAATACACAAAGATTTGTATAAACTGATGAAAAGCCAGGACAGTAGAATAAGAAAAGTATACTCATTGATTAAAAACAAAAGTAATAGATTTCTAAAAGTAGTACATGGCTAGATTTAGAATTAGACATGGAATAAATATATTGTTTGTTTTTTTATTTTATTAAAATTTGTTTTTATTATTCTTTTCCTTAATCAAAATGTAAAAAAGTTTTACATTTTAGAGTTTTATTTGGAAACTTATTCTATATTTTCTTTGTTTCCTAGTATTTGTTGTTTATAACAAGAAAAATCACTTACAATATAAAAATTAGAATGAGAGGGTAGGCCTATAAAGTCTTGAAGGTCCTCTAGCTCTAACATTCTATCTCTTCATGATTCTATGAACTACAGCCATGAGAATAAAACACCTAGGAGAAGAATAATGGATGAATGGAAAATAAAGAAACCTGTAAAAAAATTCAGAAAAATGCAAGAGAACTTATGTGAAATGCAGACAAGAACTTTCTATCTTATTAATCCAAGCCTATGCCTTACATATTTCCATGTAACAGGAAAATGAATTATAGGAATTAAAATGAATTTAAGATTTTGAACAACTGTAATTTGATTCTAGTCTTAAACACAATTTTTTATTGGTTAAATTTTCATTCATACTTCATTTCTGACTTTTGGTATTTGTTCTGAGACAAATAATTCTTCATAGGGAAATTGGAGTCGGCAAATGTTTGCCTTACTTACAAGCTCAATTGTAGTTCTATTACTTCCAGTTAAAAACAGAAATACTTGATCAAAAAAAAAGGTGAGTGGGGTTGAAGGAAGAGAGAGAGAGAGAGAGAGAGAATGTGTGTGTGTGTGTGTAAACTAGGAAAAGGCAACAAAACTTGATTAATTCAACTATCAATATCCTACTTTTCTGTAAACTACTGGTAAATTAAAAAATGAAAGGTAATACATAACATCAGTTCCACTTGTTTAAGCATTTTTGGAAAATGTATTTGGGGTAGTTGATAAAATTAACTAGGTGTGCTGGTTAAGAAATATCTGCTGTATAAAGATAAAACGTATCCAAATTAATTCATTTTTAAAAAATAACCACTGATAGACTGGTAAATGACTTTCTTCACTTACAGAGGGAAAAATAAAACTTTATGGGTGAACTTGCATCTTCATGAGACAAATATTTGTTTTCAAAAATTAAATCATTTTCCTTTTTTATATGAACTTTTTACAGGTTCTGTTTTTAACAAATCTGAAGGAACACAGGAGCACTCTGGATGATTTATATCTGACAATGTTAATTTTCCCCCTTGATTTACCTGTTAAGATTTCTTGTATGATGATACAAAAGCTGTAGATGTCTGATTTGACTGTCGCAGCCTTCTGCAAAATTACCTCTGGAGCAGACCAATTGTATAGTAAAACTGGGATGGGAACACGAGTCAGGTCCTTCTGGGCATCTCTATTTTGACTAAAGCAGAGGCAAAGAAAACAAACTTCATGTCTGAAATAATTACCCATCATGAGTGCCCTACCTTCCCTCAAAAATCTTCCTTTCTCTCTCTCTCTCTCTCTCACACTCACACTCACACACACACACACACACACACACACACACACACACACATATGAGACAGAACCACAGAGCTTCAGGATAACAGAAGTTTTATCTACTTTATCCAGTTCAAATCTCACTTTCTCTACAAAGTCCTGCTGGATGTGGAAGCACATAAAAAACAAAACAAAAAAACCTTAATTATTTTAGTTTATCTGAAAATATCAAGAAATAAATATTTCTTCAGTCTACAATTCTTTCTAGATCTTTCTGATTTGCTTTAGGCCTAATTCCTTTCTCTTACAAAGTGTGTAAAAGAACAAAAGGAAAAACTCCCCCAAATAAATATTAAGGTAGGTAATTGGAAAAACTGCTTTAAGTAATCAAACATTAGAATAAGAAATACCTCTTGTCTGGTTAAGAGAATTTGCTTTTCCTTTCCTCAGAAGTGAAGAACTCTGACCCTCCTAAAGGCACTGCCTTCATTCCTGATTCTGAAGGAGTTAGGGTACTGACTACATGATCCCTTTGATCACTCCAGAATACCTGGAGTATTTTGGAAATGGTTAATGAAGGAATTGAGTATTTCTAGAATATGAAGTGATTTTTGAGAATTATTAATCCCAAACTGTACTTTATTATATTTGTGACCTTTCCCTTGCTCAAGACTCCTATAAATGTTACTGATGGGGTCTAGGGATTTGGGGATCCCAAAACTCAAGGGCAAGTAACCCAGATCCTACATGAAATGAATTCGACCTAAACCTTTCAAAGACAAAACTTACTAGAATCTGGGAACTACCATAAGACTTGCATCGACAACCAGGCCAGAGTAAATCCAAACACTAGATAACACATTTGAAAATGCCCATATAACACCGAAAATCACAACTAGACACCTGGTGTAAAAACCCGGTCAAAAGCGTATAAACAAAGTAACGAGCTAGCCGGTACTTTAACCTAAGCAAAGCACTACCTACTAACTCAAAACCAAACAAAGACGCAATACAACAGAGTCAAAGTCTGATTATTTTTTCCTAAGTCAAAACGTAAGATACAGAGAAGCCACTCAGCCTGCGTTCTCTCCCTCTCACCCTTCCCGAAGAAAAGGAAGAACGATCATCAATGGTAAGCAACAACTGCCGACAAGCAGCGTCACAAACCGGCTTCACGCTCAGAAGAGAACGCTACAGCTCCTCCTCGTGGTTACCTCCGTGATACACTTTCAGCCACAATTCTCTAGTAACATACTATAGAAATGAT
>CM053770.1:542374854-542411149 GCA_028658325.1 Potorous gilbertii
AGCGTCACAAACCGGCTTCACGCTCAGAAGAGAACGCTACAGCTCCTCCTCGTGGTTACCTCCGTGATACACTTTCAGCCACAATTCTCTAGTAACATACTATAGAAATGATCCCTGAAAGTATAGTCTTAACCAACACCCTCCAGACGCGCCCGCCACAGCCGACCCCGCACACTGTAACCTCACGGCTACTTTTCCGCACCCGCCCGTTTCCACCCCAAAGCGAAGCGCCGCATCTCCCCGAACAAGCACGCCAACGCGCAAGCCCCGCAAAGCTCGTTACCCCGGCCGGAAGCGGTTCGGGACCCCGAAAGCCTCCCGAGTGCTCATTAGCATACTGTCTCCCGACAGCCAATCACGTGCGCGCGGCTGATCCGAGCGGAGCCCCTCCCCCACTTTCCCCAGAAGTGAGAGAAAACCGCCCCGCTGTGACCCAGACTCGCGTGCTGGGATAGCTTTCCAAAAATAAAATAAACATTATGCATATTTTTGTTTTTCTTACATGTTTACTGTCTATTTATAAATATGTATTTCTAAATCATGGACACTTTTTTAGTAGCCTGGAAAAAGCCGCAAACAGGAATGCGGACAAGTTGGCCGGCCAAAGACGCAGGAGCGACCCTGCTCCTACCGGGCCCGGAACCTATCAGTCAATCAAGGGGCTGAAAACCGAATGGAGCACAAGTGGAGCCGCCTCTAGGATGAGGGAATTACGTCCGAGGGGGCACTTCGCCCATCCCCGGAAGGCCGGGGCAGCCTGATTTTAGGCTTGGCCGGGCCAAGAGGTGCTCCAGGATAAACCAACCGCCAAACCCATCAACTCGGGGCAGCCCGAGGGTCATCTGAGGGCAGGGGCCCTCGGGTTAGGGAGGCCAGGTGGGGCTTTGGCTGAGACTTGAAGATGGGGAAGGGCATGGAAAAAGCATGGCTACAGGGCCACTCCGCCAGGGAAAATGCCTGGAGGCAGGAGATGGAGGCCGGAGTCACCGGAGCAGAGCACCAGGATCGAGTAAGGGAGAGGAAGGGCTCAAGCCCATGAAAAGCTGTAAAAGCTAAACTGAGGGCTGGATATTTTACCCTAGAGGTCATATGGAGAGGCAGGGATTTAACGAATAGTCAGACCTGTCCTCTGGAGCGATTACTGAGTGGAAGACGGCCCATGGTCTAACCAGAGGACCACAGACATGGAAACTGAAGAAGAGGACCTGCTCTTGCCCCAGGGGTTTCAGAGGAGAGCAAGATAAGGAGCTTGGGAAGGAGAGGAGGGTGGCATCTTTGACAATAATAAGGTTAGGAAGGGAGGAGAGAAAGTATGTCCCAATTTAGATTTGTTGAATTTGAGATGTCTAAGAGTCATCTAGTTTGAGATGTCCAAGAGACAATTAGAGATGCAATGTTAGAGGTCAGAAGAGGTCAGGGATGAATAAATATAGGAAAGGAGACAGCAGAAGGAGAAGAGGGCCCAGGACAGGGCTTTAAAGGGCACCTAGGATTAGAAGACAAAATCTGGATGAAGACCCATATCAAAGAAGCCTAAAAAAGAACCGACAAGTAGGAGACTCCCTAGGGAGCAGAATCACAGACCCAGAGAAGAGGCTACAAAGAGGTCAAGGATGAGGACTGAGAAAAAGTCATGAGATGTGGCAATAAAGACAAGGTGGGTAGTTTCTGTGAAGTGATGTCATTGGAAGTCTGACTGTACAGAGTGGAGAGGCACCCATGACACAGGTGGCCACCTCACAGATTTAAGACAGACGCTGCCACTCCACCACCTGCACCACACATATACCTCTGAAGTATCAAGCTATAAACTAAGAGCTAATGTCATGGGCTTTTTTTCCTTTTGTTAAGTATGTTTCTTTAGTCTGTGATTCTCTGTCTCTTGTGGCTCTCATGCTTACTGCTTTAATTTGTCCATCTGCTGAAATACAGGAAGGTTTGATACATTTCAGTACTTAATGGGATAGACTATGTGAAAATGGAAAAACCAGGGACAAGGGGTCTCTATAGTCTTCAGTCTCCTCATGTTGCACTCCCTACTTCTCTCTCATGCCTGGACAGACCTCTCCCTAAAGCATCTACTCTGTCAGGTACCATGTTAAGCACTTCAGAAATGTTCATTCATGTGATCCCCACAAAGGCCCTGGGGGTTAGGTGTTACTGTTATCACTATCTTACTGATGAGGAAATGGAGTAAGAGAGAAAGGGAGACCCAGTGACTTGCCCAGGGTCATACAGTGAGTGTCTTCCTGCATCCTGCACTCTACCCCATCCAACCATCTCTTCAGTTCTCACTAGTCTACACTGGGGACTTCTCCATCACCATCACCCCCATCCACTTCCTTCCTCTCTTCCTCATCTCCTTTTATGTGTGGTCTTCCTCAGTTAGAATGTAAGCTCCTTAGGGAAAGAACTGTTGAAGTTTAGGGGTGCTGGGACCCCAAAATAGTGATACCCCAGATCTTGCCCAAATGTATTCAACTCAAGCCTTCTTTCAGCCAAAGAAAAGCAGAGTTTATTAAAGATCCACCACACTGAGTAGACTCTTAAGGAATCTAAGCACTTGTGATGCTTGTTATCAACAAGGTGGCCAGATTCGATCTGAGTGCCTTCATGGAGGCAAGATGTATATTATATACAGAAAGACTGTGGGAGAGATCTAGGGGTGGTCAAATATTCTGGAGTAACTGGAGGAGGGGATTAGGGGAGGGTCTTGAGGAGGAGTCTAAGGAGGATCTTGATGGGACCGGGTGACTAGAGGTCAAACTCCAGGAATGGGATTTTGATAGGCTCAAGGGTGGGAGAAAGCTGGAGGAAATCCCAAGGTAAGAGACAATGGAGGGCTAGGCTAGGTGAAGGGTAATAGATTTGGGCATAAAAGACCAGATCAAGTGGGAAAATTCAAGTAGAGTTCAAGGTGGGGTTTTCCAGGGCCTATGGACAAATGGGACTCAATGAGTAAGGGGTGAAGGTCTCCTCTTGGGTCTGTATAAACTATATTTGACTATATAAACCTTCTCAAGGTCAAATATCAGCTAGTAGACACACTGGAGCCAGGCAACACAGAAGTATTATGTCAGACAATTCCTGACACTGATGAACTTTCTTGAAGAAATTGGAAATTTAAACCAAATGAATTAACTACACAAATGAAACCAACACAACCCTTTCCAAATGTAGAAAGGTAGTTAATCCTCACTTTTTGCAGGGGTAATGTTCCCTCAAAATGACATGAAAGTAAAAAAATGGGAATGTTGATACAGGGTTCCCATGACCACCAAAGACTAATCTTTAGCTAAAGATTGCTGAAAACACACTTCTCAGTAAACAGTATAATGAAGCATTAATTCTAGCAATATGAACTTTTGAAATAACAAATAAAATGCAAGGGAGAGGAGAAGCAATACTGAATTGGATGTGGGAAGGAGGGGATTTCAGAACACTGAAGTAAAAAAGGGAAAGAGCCAATCTGCCATCTCTAATCTTCCTTTCAGTTCAATGGTTAAACCATTGCTCAAGAAAAGCACATGCCAGCTGGGGTGAGTCCCTAGCCCTGCCTGGGGTGCCTTGTACTCAGCTGAGCAGGCCAGAAAAGGTGACAGGGCAGAAGTGACCACTATCTCATTTATCCACAAACTTAGAAGCTTTCCCTTTTTTCCCCCAATTCCCTCACTATGCCCTTGAGAGATTATTTTTACCACTTTGGGGAACATACTCACGAATACTTTTATAAATACTTTCCTTCTTTTTATCGATATAAGAAATAATAGATTTATTAACACCAAATTCACAGGCTGACAGTGGCTGCAGACATTCCACAAAAGTTTATCTAACACCTTTATTTTCTCATTAAATTGAATTCCTTTTGGCTTGGAGCTTAAAGATTTGCACTACACTTTAGGGATAAAATTGCAGCACAGAATTTGAGTTTTAAATGAAAATGATGAAAATATGCAACAAATATATATGGATTCTTTACAATAGTAGGATCGATAAGACCAGTAAAGTGCCTCGCACAGGGGAACCTGTGGCTTCAAGGTCACATATGGCCCTCTTGGTCCTCTGATTAAATCCAAATTTCACCAAGCAAATCTCCTTAATAACAGGATTTGTTTTGTAAAACTTGGACTCAGTCAAAAGGCAGCACCCAAGGACCTAGAAGGCCACATGTGGCCTCAAGGTGGCAAGTTCCCCACCCCTGACCTAGTAGGACACCAGCTGCTACACAGAATTGTGTATGGCATTTCTCATTTTTTTCTCTACTGGGCACAGTTGCCAACTGGAAAGTGAGGTTCCTAATAAAATCATGAGAATTCTTGAAATCACACTCAAATGTTGACGATTGACTGTACTTAGTATTTGTGGCAAAGGGCTTTTTGATGGCTTTGCACTATTAAGTTCTATATAAACACATTGATTACCTTATTAATAATGGAAAATGGCTCAGTATACAAAGTAAATCCTCAAAGAA
The DNA here is from genome assembly GCA_028658325.1 of Potorous gilbertii. NCBI lineage: Eukaryota > Metazoa > Chordata > Mammalia > Diprotodontia > Potoroidae > Potorous > Potorous gilbertii. The sequence continues at coordinate 542,379,326 of CM053770.1, forward strand.
AAAAAAAGCCATTCTAAATATGCCCTGAAAGATGGCCTCTTTTAAAGTAACAACACTGGTTTTCTGTACCTTTCTATCATATATTCCAAGTTGGTCAATCTTGCTTCACCTGCTGACACGATATGAATGGCATAGGAACTAAGTGAGCGGTGAACAAATCCTCTGGAGTGCAAATATCTTAGTGCATCATTAATCTGGAGGAGTAAATGCACAATCATCTCCATGTGCAACACAGGAAACTGGGAACGCTGGAAGCAACCAAATAGTATAGTTGTTAAAAAAATAAAACTTATCACAATCTCATTATTAAAGCGGCCACATTTGTTTTTGAAAAGCAGGATGGCATGATGGGATCCTATCAACAGATAATTTTAACAAAGGATATAAAATTCATCCAAACCTCTCAATGAATAACAATTTAAAGCAACAGCTGGCAAACTACAATTCAAGAAGGAAGTCATCTCTTGAAGATTCCTCCATCCTAGAAACAATGAATTAATAAATGACCTTAGGAACAAGCAGAGCCTCCTCCTCCTTAATTGTTCCCACAGGTATCCCAGATCTGTTGCAGCCCTCCCTCCTCCCTCCACCTTCTCTTCCAAAAGTCAATGAATTAGGGCTAGTCTTCTTCACTTGCAAATAAAGATAAATTGGTTAAACTCACTGGATTGATGTTCTAATTAAACTATTTAATGACGTTACAAGCCATGGACCTTTGTTAAGAGGAGTTCTTATATTTTTTGTGCTGTGGATCTTTTGGCAAGCTGATCAAGTCTAGGGACCTTTTTTTCAGAATCATGTTTTAACTATCAAATAAAATAAAAATACATAAGACTACAAAAGAAACCAATCATATTCAAATAAAAATGTAATCTTTTCCCAAATTCTTAGACCCCAAGTTAAGCACTCGTCCATGCACAATTGAAAGGCACCCCTATGGAAGTAGAAATAATGTGGCCTTCTTGCTCAGAGGTTCCAAACTGCTCCTCTGATTTATTCCCAGGAACTGAAACTCAAACTAGCCCATATGAGGTTAGGGTGATAAAAACTCTCTCATATCATAATACATATCTATATCTGTATGTATATAGTACTACTTTTAACAAAGTTATATTAAATGATATTATTTTGAAAATGGGCTCTTCTCCCTTAAAATATTGCCAACTGGCTCAAAGCATTTAATTCAGTAATTCAACAAACAATTTTTAGCCTGAATGAATTTGTGAAGTTTTCTTGTACTCCATTCCCTGAAATTGAGGGGTTTTGAGTATCAATGACAGGGATACAGAACAGAAGGAAAAAACCTAAGAGGTACATTTTTCAGATTCATCTTTCCTTTTTCTTACAAAGATAAAGGACAGGAGAGAGAACTAAGAAATAAAAAATGTCATTTCTGAATTTTACTTGATTAAAAAAAAGCAGAGCACTTGAGTGTCTAATGTCTGTCTGAGGAATTAGCAGAGCTAGGTTTGAGTTCTGGCCCTATCTCATTTAGTTGTTTTAGGTGTTTAACATCACAAAACATATGGGGAATTTTAGAAGAGGAACATATCCAGAGTAGGATGTGACATGCCTAGACACATAGTTTAAGTGGCAGAGAAGGAAATTAAAGAAAAAAAAAGTCACCCTCTGAAATGAGAGCTAATGGAGATCAGTACAAATGGACATTAGTCAGCTGTAAAAATAACCAACTTCAAGAGATGATGTATAAAAAGGTTGTTGATGAGGGCAGGATATATGAGGTAAAATGGTAGAGAGGTAGGAGTCCTAGATTCCTAGGTTTCTGTGGTGGTAGGGCTAATTAAGGGAACATGAGGATGGCTAAAAAAGGAGTCTTGGTGAACTGAGTTGTGTTTCTCAACCCCCACTGCCACAGTAGGGGATAAAAGAACCAGTCCTAATCTGTATTGTATCTAGAAAAAACTTTTCTTGCAAGAAAGTGATGAGGTATAGGCTCTGGGAACCCCCTTTACCACTTGATCTGGCTTCTACCTGAGGGCATAAGCCTTTCATTATCATTCTGTCCAGTTGCCCCTGGATGCTTTCCATTCTTTATCCTATCAAAGTACCCTTAACCTAGCTTAGCCCTCCACTGTCTGTTAGCTCAGGATTGCCCTCTTTCTGCTTCTCACCCTTGATCACATCAAGCTACCCCAGTCCCATCAAGATCCTCCTTAGATTCCTCCTTAAGACCCTCCCTAGGTCCCTTCTCCAAGACCACTAGACCACCCCTAGATCCCTCCCACAGTCTTTCTGTATATAAAATCTTTCTTGTCTCCATAAAAGTGTTCAGATTCAATCTAGCTCAGATTTTATCTGGCCCATTGACAAGCATCGCAAATGGTGAGGCTTCTTAAGAGTCAACCCAATATGGCGCATCTTAAAAAAATTTTGTTTTTCTTTGGCTAAAAGAAGGCCTAAGTCAAATTCATTCGGGCAGGACCCAGGGTTATTTTGGAGTCCCAAGCACCCCTAAACCTCAACAAGAGGATAGCATCTGTCACCTTTATGTTCTTGAGCAAGTCACTCAAAGTGGGCCTTAGTTTCCTCATCCATAACAGGGGGATAGGTGGGATTAAACGGCCTCTAAGGTTCTTTTCAGCTATAAAATCTATGAAACTCTCCATGTATGCCCCAATAGAAACGTCAGGGTCCCTTCAGAAGCACAGGGTATTCTAGGCTATATAGAGTTCTCCTTTTTTGTTCCCCAGAAGCCTGAAATAACAAATGTAACTAAAGTAAAATAAGCTCTGATTCACTAAACTGTATTTGAAAGGAGATAATGCTATTCTATCTTGGTGCATTATATGATATCTCCCCTAGTATATGGGCAGCTAGATGGCTCAGTGGATATAAGGCTAGGTGTGGAGTCTGACAGACCTTTGTTCAAATCTGACCTAGGCACTTACTAGTTGTGTGACCCTGAGCAAGTCACTTAACTTTTGCTTAAATCCACTGAGAAGGAAATAGCAAACCATTCCAGTATCTTTGCCTGGAAAACTCCATAGGCAGTATTGGAGTATTATGGTCCACGGGATCATGAAGAGGTGGACCTGACTGAGCAACTGAATAAATACTATTATTAACAAAATTCTCTTACAGCAGTAGACTGACCCTACTGGTGAGGTCACAGCTCCACCCAACCTTCAAGGACGTCATGACCAAAGTGGAACCTTTCTTTGAAGTTGGGAACTTCTGTAGAACATCAGTGATAATTGCCCAGCGAAGAGGGAATCCTGACAAGCCAGATAAAGGATCCTAGGAATGGGAGATGGAATCAAGATGGCAGAGAAAGGGCTGGAATTCTCCCCACAATCCTTTCAAAGACCTTTAAAATAATGCTCTAAAACAAATTCTGGAGCAGTTGAAAGGACAGGGTGAAACAATTCTCCGGAGAAGACAACTTAAAAGGTCAGCAGAAAAGGTCTATCATACCACGGTGAGAGTGGAGCAGTCTACTTCAGGCCTTGCCCATGTACACTGGGCCCCAGCAAACCAGGAGCAGGCTCTGGGAGTGACTAAATCAGCAGTGGTAGCAGCCATTTCTGGAGCTCTCAGCCCATAGACAGTAAGGGAGTAGAGCAACTGGTCAGAAGGAGATTACAGGGGTCTCTTTGCTGGCACTGGCGGCAGGAACTCTGTTGCTTTGCCCATACTCAGATCCAGGCTGCAGTATCAGGGAAAGGAGGAGCACTAGCACACCAGAATTTGTAGCTGCATTGGAGCACAGAACCTTATCATAGTCCTAGGGCAGAAAAGAATGCTTGCACAAGCCAGAAGAGAGTAAATACCTCTCCTTAGATCATACCAACATGGAAGAAGTGGAAACTTACAGGTCCCTAGAATTATATTTGAAAACAACTGCACAAACACCCTGAAGCTTGGGACAGTGAGCTCTCCACCCTGGAAGCCAAGCCCTACTTTAGCAAAGAGTTAAAAGTCAAGAAATAGGCTAGAAATACAAGCAAACAACAGGAAAAAATTCTAACTATAAAAGTTACTATGGTGACAAGGAAGATCAAAACACATGGTCAGAAGAAGACTGCAAAGTCAAAGCTCCTAAGTCCAAAGTCTCCAAGAAAAGAACTCAGAAAGGATTTTAAAAATCAAGTAAGAAAGGTAGAGGAAAAACTGGGAAAAGAAGTGACAATGATGCAAGAAAATAATGGAAAAAAAGAGTCAACAGCTTGGTAAAGGAGGCACAAAAAAAATACTGAAGAAAATAACATCTTAAAAAACAGAATAGGCCAAATGGTAAAAGTTGTACAAAAATTCAACGAGGAGAAAACCTCTTTAAAAGCTGAATTATCCAAATGGAAAAAGAGGCACAAAAATTCACTGAAGAAAAGAATTCATTAAAAAATAGAATTGGTCAAATGGAAAAGTACAAAACCTTACTGAAAAAAATAATTCTTTAAAATTAGAATTAAGCAAGAGGAAGCTAATGACTCAATGCTACAACAAGAAACACTAAAATAAAACCAAAAGAATGAAAAAATAGAAGTCAATGTGAAATATCTCATTAGAAAAACAACTGACCTGGAAAAATATGCAGGAGGGAGGGAGAAAAATTTGGAACTCAATTTTAAAAATGAATGTTGAAAATTGTTTTTACATATAATTGGGGGAAAACAAAATACTAAATTAAAAAAAAAAAGAATCCTAAGCATCTGTCTAGAGTGAAGAAGTGTACCTCAAACTATCAGCCTTTGATGGGGATATCCCTTAACATCCCTGGACTATGACATGCTCATTAGTCAATGATCTATTATTATTCCGGCATGTGGCATGCACTGGTGAGCCTAGAAGAGTTCTGCTGTCTTGTAAATTTCAGAACTGGCATTCTGATTTAGTAACCTCCCTCTTGGAAGTTTGGTTACAGTGACTTTATCCCCTAGAGAGCCTGATCTCCTCTGGGTAGGCTGATAAAATCAAGTTTCTGAATTAGCAGAGCTGAGCATCACACCCAGGAATCTGAAGGAGGCCTCACATGACTAAGGCCAGTTGCTCTCTCTCATTATCATCTTTGACAAATACAAGTCTTTAAAAAAGTTTTAAGACAACAGAAAAAAAACCCCACAAGAGATGGCACAAAGCAGGATATAATTAATTATAAACTAGTGAATGTTTCAGAATTCACTGGAGGATCACAAAGTGTTCTTAATGTACCTCCAGATACAGTCAGTCAAGTGTAATGATAGAGTAGAAGACTCCTATGTACCTATTGGGAACTAAGGGGCCTTGAAGAGCCCATCTACCCCTAAAACTTGTCCCTACCAGTCTATCAAGGTGACTGACATATCATTCTTAGAAAAAAAAATTCTTAAGGGCCTTCTGGGCATGTGTGTGTGCATTCTAAATGGTATGGTGCACTATTTATCTGGACATTGTTAATACATTAGCCAGCAAACAAAGGGAGATTAAAATCATTTTATCTTATAAAGTACTCAAAACTCATTTTCCCCTATCCCAGATGAGTGTTCAGGGTATTAGATACAGATAAAAGTGAACGGTCAAGGGGAGTTAAAAGCACAGGGTATTGCTAGGCAAAATGGGTAGCAGGGGAATCATCTTCATACACAGCATTAACAGGCATTCATTGAATATTCACTACTACCCAGGGCACTGTGTTAGGTACTACGGAAATAGTGACAAAGAGATCACCTACAGAGCAAGTGCGTAGCTACAGAGAAGTAAAAGATAGGATCCCTACCCTCAAAGAACCAATAATCAAGTACAACAGATAAAACCCACACTCTAGTACATTACCCTACAAATGAATATATAAGGTGAGTATCATAAGAAAATGTTAAAGTTCTACATGAATTTAAAAAGAGAGGAAGTGCTTCCAGCTGGTAGCATCAGGGCAGGCTTCCCAGATCAGGTGGCAATGGTGATGAGTTTTGGGGGATAAAAAGATTTAACAGTTGGGAGATATAGGGAGGGAAGAGGTTGGGATTCTAGACAGAGGGAAAGCATAAGCAAAGGTTTGGGATGGGAGCAGAGTCGGGCTTCTTTAGGGAGCAAAGTAAAATAGGAATCTGGAAGACAGAGGGCTTCCCTGGACCAGGGCACAGTATATTAGAGGCCCTGGGCAAGCAGAGGTAGGAAAGAGGATGAAAGAGGGCCAAGGGACCAAAGAAAAGCTAAAAAGGGGAAGGACAGCAAAAACAACCTTTAAATCTGGCTCAGTGATACCAACAGTCATTGTCAAGAATATACAAATAAAGTTTCCTTGAGGTATGGGTGGCAATTTTGCTATAAGGTCAATCAAAAGACACCTTCATCTGGCTGACGAAAGAGTGGGCTTCACCAGGACTGGTCACTGCAAAGTTACAGAAATGAATGGAGGTTCTTGAGGCATCTTCCCATCTTCTTTCTGAATACAAGCTTCACTTCCTCCTCCAGGTTCCCTGTGCCCAATATGGCACCCTCTGGTAGCAAACTGGTCCTGACTTGTTCTTCTGGGTAGGGCTGGTTTTCTGACAATCTGAGCTACTTTATTTCTAAGGGACCAGGAAGAGAGCTGAAGTGCTGGTGAAGTTGGATCCTTGGGATCCCTTATCTAAGGTTTGACAAGGTATGACATCAAATAAACTAAGTGATTAGAGTAAGGGAATTTGGACCTGCATTTCTGTACCTTGTGATCCACAACTAGATTAACACATACAATGAAAATGAAAGGAGAGCTCATTGTCTTCCAAACTGTACTCAGCTAAAATGGAGTCTACATGGGCATGAGGGGTCAGCTTAGCACTATGTTGGGTGTGTGACAAAGACTGAGACTGAACTGGGTAGATATAGTCTATATCTGTTCGGTCTCTTGCTTTAAGCAACATCTGGCAGCAGCCAGATGTTACCATGGAAAGAGAGTTGTACCTAAAGTCAAGAAGGCCTGAGTTCAAATGCAGCCCAGTCATTTAACCGCGGCTTGCCTCAGTTATCTTTTCTGTAAAATGGGAAAATAATATCACCAATCTGTTGTGAGAAGAAAATGAGACTTTTGCAAAGTGCTTGGTAAACCTTAAAATGTCATATAAATGCTATTATTATCAATAGCATCATATACACCTATCTAAGGGTCTACTAAGTAGTGACTTTCCAAATATGCATAAATGGGAATTCTTTTTTTTTTTTGAAGGAAGGGGGCAAAGGAGAAAAGACTGGAGCTGGGGGAAAAAAAAGGAAAGAAATCAGAGAAAGAAGTTCTTTACCCTTTCATGAAGGATGCTGTATAAGGACCCAATGTTTATCCGCTCATACACCAGACGAGTTTTTTCTAGATCCTGAGACAAACACACGGCCATCAGCTGCAGCAAATGGGGATGGCGTAATTTACTGTGAGGGAGAAAAGACTTCAAAGATCAGGTGTGTGAAAGGAAGTGCAAAAGGGTCTCTCCCTCCTTCCCCTTCTTGGCAGTATTTAAACCACACAGTCTCAGCCCCTTTCCTACCCTGAGAAGAAGTCCAGCCCTGCCTGCCATCTGGGCCTGCTCTGCTGCCTTTACAGAAACCAGTGTACATCTAGACTGACCCTGGATGAGAAATTTTACTTCTTTTTCCTCCTCTGTGAAAGGGTGAGAGGAGCAGGACCAAGAGTTCTTCCTGTTCTGATCCAGGAACAGATTATGTCTGGACAAAACCTATGCAGCTCTTACTGACTTGTGCCCAGAGAATATATAAAACTATTCAAGGGGAAGAATATGAAACCTCTAAAATTTTTTTACCGATCATCCCTACCACTTATACAATAAACATCTTTACAGCTTCAAATAATTTTCACACTACATTATCATAATGACTTCCCACAATAAGCCCATGAGGTAATAACAGTCATCTCCAAGCTGTACTCTGGACTCTTTTAGACTTTCTCTATGTCCCAGAAACTTCTTCCACCCTCCACCCCTCTCTTTGGCCTTTCCTCTGATTGGCTATTTCTTTCTTGAGCCTCCATTTCAAAGCAAGGCTCAGGCCATCATGTCCTCACTTCTCTCCAGGATGCATTTCTGACTCTTGGATGTTCTCAGCCTGGTTCTCAGTACATTAATCTTCCCGTCCCACCAAAAAACAGAACAAAATAAAACCTACCCCTTCTTCTAAGCTCTATTTTATGTGCTCCTTTCTTCTTTAGAATGTAAACTCCTTGTGGGCAATAACTGTCTTTCTTTCCTGGTACTTACTAAGCACTCAATAAATGCTTGTTGACCTGATTTGACTATGAAGTAAACAAAGTTGGTATTGTTTAATCCCACTCACAGATAAGGAGATTAAAGTTCAGAGAGGTGACTCACCCACTATCACCCAGAAAGTAAGGGGCAGAGCAGGGACTCAAACTCAGATTTCTTGACTTCCAATTCAGTGTGCCCTTCCACTGTGTTACAATAATGAGGAAAATCAGGTGACCAGTCCGCTGAGGCTATTATATAGCTAGTGACTACAGAACCTGGACTCAAAACCAGGTTTCCTGAGCACCAAGTCGGGCGCTCTCTCCATGACATGACCACATCTTTCTTTTAAGTCACCAAGAGAGAACTGCCCCTTTGCATTGGCACCAATTCTCCTCCCTGGGGTTTCACATGCTCTCTTGGGCTTCCTTCTAAGACTCATTCCAGAGTTTCTAAACAGATAAACCCTCCTTTCCAGAGGGGATAACTCTGAGCTGCCCGGATACATTCATCTCATACAAATGAGGGAATCAACATTCTAAGAGAATCCAATCCCCGCCTTCTGAGTTCAGTTATGGAAAGTCAGCTCCCCAAGGCCTGATCAACCCTGGTCAAACTGAAAGTTGAATTACCTGGAAAAAGCTAAGAGAACTGACCTTACAACAATGACTAAACCTCCTAAAGATCCATAGAAGCACCCTGAGTAGAATCAGTGCAGCACCAGTGACATCATTGTAACTTTAGAAGCATAAGAACTTGGATGCATGGGGTTCACTAGTTCTGACTACTAGAGCTGGAAGAGAACTCTGAGGCCTTCTATTCCAGGATATTCCTTTACAGATGAAGAAACTGAGGTACATGGCAGTCAAGTAATTAGGACCAAGGACACATCAGTACTTACAGTCAGAGGTAGAATTTTAACCCAGACCCTGACTTCATAGCCAGAGCTCTTTCCATTGCACCATGCTGCCCCCTTAATCTCCAAGTTTCCTACACTATCTGCAAAAGTCAGAAAAATAACATGCCTATAACTATGGTGTTGATAAACTGATCTCATATTAGAAGACCTTTTCTAACTTGCCAAAAAGCCTTGACCAGAGTCACCCCCTAAGGCATAGGCTGAGTAGGGACACCATGCTTACTACCCCAGTTGATGGTACCTGGACAATAATTTACTCAGGGAGGTACGTGGGAAAGGAGGAAGTTCTGCCAGCTGGAACTAAAAGAGATCTCAGGCTTTAAATTTTCCCACCCCTATGCCCTAAGGCAAAGCAGGTAGGATTTTCCTTCCCTATTTTTCAACTCAAAATTAAAATTAGTCCTTATCTCAAATTCTATATTTCTATCCCCATCCTCACTGTCAATGCTTTTCAAAATCAAACATATTTTCTGCTTCAGTGACACCTAATTTCACCTGAATACAACTGTTTATACCCAATTTGCTCCAGGTCTACCTTTCACTAGAGATAGTCTTAAGCCTTGTATCCCTAAACCCTTATAAGGAACAAGTTCATAGATCTAGATAGAAAGGAAGTCACTTAGTACCATTTTACAGATGAGAAAATTTGAGGCCCAGGAGGTAAATAATCGTAGCAGTAGCTGATATTGATATAGCCCTTTAAAATTTGGAGACTATGCATTGTATGCACATAATGTTGTCTGATCCTCAGCACAGCCCTTTGAGGTAGGAAGTTGGGGTACTACTATCTTCATTTTAGATTGTAGGTCAGAGGACTTGAGTTCAAATCTTGGTCCTGACATTTTTGTGACCCTAGGTAAGTAAGTCCACGCTGGTCCTCTTGGTTTCCTCTTCTGAAAAATGAGGGAAGTGAACTAGATGACTTTTAAGGTCTCTTCCTCAATCTAAACAGGCAGCTAGGTGGCATAATAGATAAAGCTCTGCGTTTAGAATCACAGACTCATCTTCCTGAGTTCAAATCTGGCCTCAGAATACTAGCAGTATGTAAGGAAGTCACTTCACCCTGTTTACCTCAGTTTCCTCATCTGCAAAAGGAAATGACAAAGCACTCTAGTATCTTTGCCAGAAAATTAAAAAAGAATCTGACTTGACTGAAATGGCCTAACAACAATAACCCCACAGTAACTCCATGATCCTAAGTGGATTATTACATAGTCACACAGCCAACATGTAATCGAATTACAGCACCTCCCCACTGAGCAGTGTGACCTGTTTTGGCTTACTGACCTATCTAGTCTGAGGCAGACACAGAGTGGTATGTGAAGTCATCACACATACACACACAAACACACACCTGCTCTGACATTTGTCTCTTACCTACTATGCTCCTGTTCTGCAATCAACAAGTCAGCAAACCGAAGCTTACTGCAGTTTGGGTGAGTTGCAAAATTAAGCTCCTTCACGGTGACTCTACTGCCGTTCCACACCAGACTAAACAAGGAGGGAGAAAGCATTTTCAGTCAACTTTCCACAGACCAAAGTGTTTCCTGACAGATATATCTCACTCAGCACCCAGAGTGGTTCAGTAGGTGAACAATGATGATGACTAGTCACATGGATGCCTTCATTCTTCTTTATATTTGTACTTGCACCAACAAAGGGAAGGAAAATACAACTCATTCTATCCTTCTGAAAAGCAAGGTCATCTTTGTCACCAATCACCAAGTACAAACATTGTCCTGGGTGCTGAAGGAGACACAAGTTTCTTCAAGAAGCTAATGGAAAAAGGTTCACAGTCAGAGACCAGTAACAACACTTGCAGGCAGAGGAAAGTCTTCATGCTAAAAAAGTCTGAAGCAGCCTCTACACATATCAGGAGTTTGGAGAAGGAAGAACCAAGTGGGCTAGTAGGTCACATGACTTCCTGAAAGAGGCTGGCTGTATATGGGCTAAACCTAGGAGAGTGGACAGGATCTGAACAGGAGATGGGGAAGGCAAAATGTAAACTCTGTCATCAGGGGATGTCTCCTGTTGTTTTCTTGTCTTTGTCTCCCTTGTGCCTAGTACTAATGCCTTGGATAGATGTATGGTGGGAGTCCAAGCCTGGGAACAAGATCTATGACTCCTCAGAGAATGTAAATTACCTTGAATAATATAAATGTAAACAGCAAAAGAAGCTCCAACTCTCTCAAGGCAGAACTTGCACATGATCCTCAGTCATTCTTGGTACTATGCCTTCTTTGTTCTGTTTCTATATAAATACCTGGCCTGACCTGGGGTTCATGCAGGGATTCACCATTTTATCCCACTGACACCCAGGATGACTGGCCTCTTGTGAGTAAACTCCCCCAACTGACCTAATTAACCCCAATAAAAACCTATTAATAACCAAGTTGGCCTAGGTTCTTCTTTCTTTAGTATCTCAGTATTCTCTACAATTGGCATAATCAGGGCAGAACAGATCTACCCCCTTAAAAGAGATCAGACACCCAACAGATGCTTATCAAAGGTTTTTCAGATTCAAGGAGTAGTCCCAATGGTGCCATGAGCACACTCTCCAGGTTCTTGTTCTATTTCTATTCTGACTCATCTTAAAAATAGAAGATAACCCAATACATGTAGTACTGAGCAAAGCCTTGATTGAATGAAAACCAGTTTGCTGAAACACCTACTTAGTGTGCTTTAAAATTTGGAGACTAGCTTGGGAGAATTGAGTTGTCATGTACTGAGGCTGTGGACAAACTTACTGGGATCTTTAGGATTTTTTGGCTATTGGCTTATACCTTATATTCCTGACCTGTCTAGGCTTCCCCTTCCAAGGGTTATAGGAATATGAACAACTAATATACAAGACCAACCGTAACCTGAGACAGTTACCGGATCCTTTCTTCTTCATCCATTCAAGCAATTATAACGTTTTAATGCCTCCAAAGCATATATACAGGAATGGAAGCAATGGAGGTAGTTGTTTCCCCACTAATTAAAATGCCAAGAAGTCCAAAGTCAGGTAAAGAAACAGGGAAGTAGATATCTCAAAAAAAAAATAGGCCTTCTAAAGTTATAAAACTTTAGGAATCAAGACATCATACTAGCTGCCTGCCCTTTATGTATTCAGGAAGAATATCAGAGGCTGATAGGGCTTCTATTCCTTCCATATTGTCACAGAACTGAATCAGTTTTGCTTTGCTCCTACATAAACCTCTTAGATATATAAGTATAGTGGGGAAATTGTCTTTTCACTTATCTGGTATGCTGAGAAACCTATCAAAAACACATTCATTTGGAAAGCATTTGCTACTAAATGCTAGTGGTTGAGGAGAAGAGAGTTCTACCTTCTGAAAATTAGCCCCTCAAACTCAGAACAATGAACAGAAGCAACAACGTGTTTTTTGAGTGAAGGGCAGAGGAAGAAGGACAATGAAGACACCAGACAGGTTAATAACAGAAAATAAATACTAGAAACATAAGAGTATAAGGCTGCACAAGAAGCATAGGACCAGGTCATAAAAGAATGATGAAAACCAGGCAGAGGAGTTTTTTGGACTAGATACTACCAAAGTTTCTCCAAAGTCAGAGGATGATGAGAGTTCTTCTAGAATCAATGGAAATAAAGTTACTGTTTGTTGTTCCTATGAGAATGGTGCCATTTGGTAAGGGAAAGAGCTGGCTATTTTATGTTTGATGTTGGTGGCAAAAGGAAAATGGCCATGTCAGTTCTCTAGTTACAAATAAAAATACCCCTGAGATGTTTCTTGACTTATTTCACCATCACAACTTGTACTGGATTTAATAGGTGACAGGATGATTTGGGATGCTACTAAACAAGGAAGACAGTACTTTGCCTACAGAGATGACAATAATGGTTTCATAAGGAATAAGGCTTCTTATGGTTGGGTAGAAACACCCAGTTTAAGAAAGACACATGTAGATAACTCATCTATGATAATCTTAATCTTCCTACAGTTCAGGAAGCAAATGTTCAGAGTGGACCCTAGGCACATTTTGACTTACTTTGTCATGACCATGTAGGGACCACTACAGAAAGAGAAGGTTGGTTCGTCATCTGCTTGAATTACTTCCTTTTCTCCAACGACTGGGAGTGATCCCAAATAAGCCAGTTGTGTCCCTCCTGTGAGATAAAACTGAAGCCAAAACTTTCATTATGTGAAGAGGAAAAGAAAAAGGACTAAGTGACATAAGAGTTACAAAATTGCATAGTTTAAGGGACTAGTACAATAAAAAATACAGGACCAGATTTAGAAATGGAAAGGATCTTCAAGGTTACCTTACAGTTGAGGAAACTGGGAACCAGAGATGGATGTGACTGCCCAAGGTCTCATAGCTAGTAAACAGCTTAGTCAATATTTGAACGCAGCTCCCTGATTTCAAACTAAGCCCTCTTCCCACCATACCACATTACCTCATTATACTCCCTCTATTTCTTTGTGTTTTTATCAAGGTCTTATTTCTTACATCATCATAGTTATCATGTGTGTCCTTCCCCTTGCCCTTCCCAGAGAGTCATCTCACAGAACAAAAAGCACTGTTAGAGGGGAAAAAAAAGTCAGCACAAATTGTCCACATGCTAAAAAAAGCTGAAAATGTGTATAATGTGCATCCAAAATATCTTCTCTCAGGTGACCAATGATTGTTTTCTATAATTCTTGATTTAGAAAGCACTCCAAAATTCATCACTGAACAATTCAGTGCCTATTGTAAACAAAGTACTGTGTGAAGAGCTAGGGATAAAAAGACAAAAATGAAACCTCCCTACCCTCAAGGGATTTACACATCCTGGGCCTAAGTAAGCACACAAAGTACTGTATAAAACTATTTCAAGGAAGAGGGGGAGTGGTCAGGAAATCTGCTTTGAAGGAGCTGAGGATCCCATGAGGTGGAGGGGAAGAGGAAGTCCACTACAGAATGGAGGACCCCTTGGGTAAAGGCAAGGAGACAGGAGATGGAATATGACATATATGTGTGTGTGTGGCCAGCATGTGAATTTCAATGGAATGGAAAGGACATGAAAGGAACTAAGAATGGAAACATGAGGGCAGCGCGAGGCAAAACAAGGAAGGCTTTCTATTCCAGGCTAAGGATTTTGTATTTTATGCTACAGTAAAGGAGTACCAACATGCTATGGAAAGCTCCAAATGGATGAAGACTGAGAAAATGTCATCTAATTTGGTAATGAAAGAGTCACTGGATACTTTGAAGAGGTAAGTTTACCCACAGAGAGAACAGGTGTGTAAAACAAATTTCAGGGAATTGAGGAGATTGAGAGGTGAGGAAGTAGAGCAATAGGGGTGAATATCTTTTCTAGGAACTTAGTAGTGAAGAACAAAAATATAAGACAGAAGGGCAGAGCCAAGATGGCGGAGTAGAAAGACACACATAGAAAGACACGCTCTCCCCACACAGACCATAAAATACCTGTAGAGAGGGACTCTCAACAAATTTTGGAGCAGCAGAAGCAGAGAACAACAGAGTGGAGGAGATTTCCAGCCCAGGGGGACCTGAAAGGCCTACGGGAAACGTCTGTTGCACCAGATGCAGGGCAGAGCCCAGCCCAGCCTTGGCCATCCAGCACATGGCTTGCAAACAGCCCTTAGGGCGGAATCTCCAATAGCAACAGCAGTGGTCCTCCACAGATCCCTCAACCCACAAGCACCAAAGGTCAGTGACAGGGTTTATTCAGCTGGTTGGGAAGGGAGAAGGGCCTTCCCATAATTCTGGTCTCAGGCAGCGACTGCAGAGGCCACCTTGGGTGGGCAGCAGAGGTTCCCACGGCAGCCCCTGCATCCATTGTTGGATTGAAAGACCCCTGGGGGCACTGAGAAACTGATTCTTGCCTCAGCCCAGTGTAGAGGCCTTGAGGGAGCTGATCTTTATCTTGCATTGAATGGCAGCCCTGCCCATGCAGTTTATCTGAAATTCAGCCCCCAGTGCTGGCTTGGTGGAACTGGAGGGCAGGTGGCTGTGGAGAGGAAACTGATAAGATTTTGGACACAGAAATCTCTCTCTCCTCCCAGACCAGTGTACACGCTTGATTGTGCCACCTTGGAGGAACTCAGATCTTACAGATTCCCAGAGTATACCCTACTCTTGACAAAGAACCCAAAAGTAACTGGTTGGGAAAATGCCCAAAAAAGGGAAAAAAATAAGACTATAAAAGGTTACTTTCTTGGTGAACAGATATCTTCTCCCATCCTTTCAGATAAGAAGAACAATGCTTACCATCAGGGAAGGACACAAAAGTCAAGGCTTCTGTATCCCAAACATCCAAAATAAATATTCAATGGTCTCAGGCCATGGAGAGCTCAAAAAGGATTTTGAAAACCAAGTTACAGAGGTGGAGGAAAAACTGGGAAGAGAAATGAGAGAGATGCAAGAAAAGCATGAAAAGTGGGTCAATACCTTGCTATTTTAAGACCCAAAAAAATGCTGAAGAAATAAAAATTAGAATGGAATAGATGGAGGCTAATGACTTTATGAGAAACCAAGAAATCACAAAACCAAACCAAAAGAATTTAAAAAATGGAAGATAATGTGAAATATCTCATTGGAAAAAACAAATGACCTGGAAAATAGATCCAGGAGAGACAATTTAAAAATTATGGGACTACCTGAAAGCCATGATCAAAAAAAGAACCTAGACATCACCTTTCATGAAATTATCAAGGAAAACTGCCCTGATACTCTAGAACCAGGGGGCAAAATAAGTATTGAAAGAATTCACCGATCTCCTCCTGAAAGAAATCTGTAAAGAGAAACTCCTAGGAACAGTGTGGTCAAATTCCAAAGTTCCCAGGTCAAGGAGAAAATATTGCAAGCAGCTAGAAAGAAACAATTCAAGTATTGTGGAAATACAATCAGGATAACACAAGATCTAGCAGCTTCTACATTAAGGGATCAAAGGGTGTGGAATAGGATATTCCAGAAGTCAAAGGAACTAGAACTAAAACCAAGAATCACCTACCCAGCAAAACTGAGTATAATACTTCAGGGGAAAATATGGTCTTTCAATGAAATAGAGGACTTTCAAGCATTCTTGATGAAAAGACCAGAGCTGAAAAGAAAATTTGACTTTCAAACACAAGAATCAAGAGAAGCATGAAAAGGTAAACAGCAAAGAGAAATGATAAGGGACTTACTAAAGTTGAACTGTTTACATTCCTACATGGAAAGACAATATTTATAACTCTTTAAACTTTTTCAGTATCTTGGTAGTTGGTTGGATCACACACACACACACACAGCACAGGGTGAATTGAATAGGATAGGATCATAGTTTAAAAAAATGAAATTAAGGGGTGAGAGAGAAATATATTGGGAGGAGAAAGGGAGAAATGGAATGAGGCAAATTATCTCTCATAAAAGAGGCAAGTAAAAGACTTTTCAGCGGAGGGTAAAAGGGGGGAGGTGAGAGAAAAAAAATGAAGCTTACTCTCATCACATTTCACTCAAGGAAGGAATAAAATGCACACTCATTTTGGTATGAAAACCTATCTTACAATACAGGAAAGTGGGAGAGAAAGGGATAAGCAGGGTAGGGGGAATGATGGAAGGGAGGGCAATGGGAGGAGGGAGCAATTAGAAGTCAATACTCTTGGGGAGGGATAGGATCAAAAGAGAGAATAGAAGAAATGGGGGGAAGGATAGGATGGAGGGAAGTATAGTTAGACTTACACAACACGACTACTATGGAAGTCATTTGCAAAACTACACAGATATGGCCTATACTGAATTGCTTGCCTTCCTAAAGGGAATGTGTTGGGAGGAAGGGATGAATATAAGTTGGAATTCAAAGTTTTAGGAACAACTGTTGAGTATTGTTCTTGTAACTAGGAAATAAGAAATACAGGTAATGGGGTATAAAAAGTTATCTTGCCCTACAGGACAAAAGAGAAGATGGGGATAAGGGAAGGGAGGGATGTTAGAAGGGAGGGCAGATTGGTGATAGGGGAAATTAGAATGCTTGGCATTTTGGGGTGGGGGAGGGGAGAAATGAGGAGAAAATCTGGAAACCAAAATTTTGTGGAAATGAATGTTGAAAACTTAAATAAATAAATTTAAATTAAAAAAAAATATGTCCCGAAACTCAAAGGGTAACAGACAGAGTTAAGGGAAAGTTTTTAAGATTGAGAGTGCTGAGAACATAAGGAGGGAGAAAGGGGATAAAGATGAAAGGGAGAGTATGAAAATAAGAGAGAGAAAGACAGAATAACTGAAATGATAGAGCAAGATTTCAGAGGAGACCAGGTGACAAATCAAACAATCAAGCAAAGGGGTTAGCATAGGAAAGGAGAAGGTTCACCTCATCCTATGAAAAAAGACAGAAGAAAAGAGCAGATGAAGACAAAGAGAGGTTTTCAGGTGTAGAGAGATTAATGAGGACATCTATAGTGGAGACAGTCTTTTTCTAAAGTCAGTGGGTGAACAGGTTGGGAGTGGGACTGGGAGCTTGAAGAGTCAGGAGATTTTAAAAAGCTGCTGTCTCCTTGTATAGGCTTTTCTAGCCTCCTGGAAACTGCCTGCTGGTCTGTCTCATAAATATAAGACACTTAGATATATGAATGCACTCCACAAACATGCTAAAATAATTTTCCTCAAGTATAGGATTGGACAGAGAAAGAATGGAAGCAGGAAGATCAAGATTCTATCACTGAATACAAAATTTAAAATTTTTGTGTTTGTCAAATAATAGAACAATATATGTAAAAGAAGATCAGGGAGCAAAGGAACACACAAACCTAGTCTAACTGACTAGGAAAAAAAGAAGTCTTTTTTGAGGATGCAAGAAAAAACAGAATTCAGTGATTGTTGTCATTCACTGTCAGAAGGTGCTTGATTGTGTTTGATTCTTGAGCTCTCAATGATAAGTGAAGGACTGATTTATGAAATGCCCAAATAAATCACATACTGGAATCATTTAGGGGAGTGCCTGTGGAATCTCTACTACCCAAACTAAGGACTTTCTTTTCTTGACGTTAAAAATAAAGGAAGAAAATTCCTACTTGCTATGTTGGGAGGTAGACGGGGCAGGAAGACAAAGGAGGAAGTAGAAATTAAGCATTTATACTGACATTTTTAACAACTTACCTTCCCAAAACCAAAGCTGTAGATGTTTTTGGAAGAAACAACTCCATGTTTGAGTAGGCGGTTAGGGGAGCTGTCAGGGTTTCTAAAAAAGTTGAAAAAAAAAAAAAGATTAGCTATCTGCATCTGAGAAATGCTCCAGGACTAAGTTTCCTGACAGTCTAATTCTAATAGTATTTCTCATACATACAACTCACTTGGCATACAAAATGATCCACTCATTCATTTGATGGGACCAGGATAAGGTTGCGGAAGCATCTGGCTGCCTGCTACCACTTCCAGGCCATTCTTCTATCAGAGACGTGCTTAAGTTGAGGGTTATAGACTTAACAGGATCAGTGAATTTGGATGGGAAAAAATGACAATTTATTTTCATTGACTTTTTATTTCTTTTGGAATCCTATATATTTTATGCATTTAAAAACACTGTTCTGAGAAGGGTCCATATGCTTCACCAGACTGCCAAAGGGGGTTCAGACAAAGAAAAGGTTAAGGCTCTCTACTCCACTGCCATCCCTTAAAAACTTTTCCTTCTTCTAAGTCCATGTAATCTCTTTACATCACTTTTCAGGAAGACTTCTTTGCTGTCATCTACCAAACTACAAGTCACCTTCCCATCTTTCTCAATGACTTTAGCACTTGGCCCATGGTCTTCTGCTTCAGACTATCCTTTGTCATCATTCTCAGACATTTTAAAATTCATGCTGACAAGTTCTGTCATATCAGGACTACAAATTCTTCATCTTCCTCAACTCCAAGATCTTCTCCATCATTCTTCAGCCACAAACCATGGTGACACCCTTGACCCTGAACTGCCCCATCTCAAATATCCTGAATGCTGAAATTCTACAATTTCCTAAACTTCCCCCCTCTACTTCTTCTCTGACACTGAATCAGTTCTTTGCCCTCTTCTTGACCTCCTGTCACTTAATTCCTTCCTATTCTCAAAGGTTTCACTGACCACCATAGCCATTCTTGATGCCATGGTTATCCACTTTAATAATTCACTGCCATAAAAACCCTTGCCTTTCTTTGACTACTTTTTTGCTGTTACTAACTTTAATAACCCTCATCATCCAGCTTCATTCCTGCTTCCAGGCTGAGTATAACGGAAGGAAGTCACATAATCAAGATGATTTCACCCTCTATAAATTTACAGTGACAGGCAAAGAGATAGAGTAGATGGAAGACTCACCTTCATCACTTAGCTGCTCACTGTAGGACTACAAGTTGAAGACAAGTTGCTGATTTGCATTGGTAGAGGGTATTTCCACTTTGCAAGTTATTTACATTGTTGAAATAACAGATTTGGGAAAACCCCACAAATTTCTGGGGCTCATATCTGGGCCTTCACCATTGCTAGGTAATTCTTTCATTCCATCCTTACTGACTCCCTATCTCATTCCCTACAGCAATGATTTCAAAGCTTTTCCTTTCTCAAGCTTCAAACAGTATCCCCTATTTTGATAGCAGATGACTTAGAGAGGAGTTTCCTCATATCCACTCCTCAAAACTTCTCAGTATCACCATTCTTCCTTCTCCCATGCCTCAGAGGAAAAGGCATTCCTGAGTGTAAAGGAGAGACCAATAGGAGCCCAGTCTTAATGAACGTAAACATCTTTCTCTGATGAGGATAATGATTTTAACCCTTCTTAGTGTGCTCTTGACTTCCTCCCCTCCAGTACTCCTTCTGTCAACTCCTCTCTCTTTCTTTTGGGGCTCTTCTCCCTCTGCCTAATGAGCTTGTCAGTTCCCTCTCCTCAAACTTAAAAAGAGGCTTCACTTCACCCTTACTCCATCCACTTCCTGCTCTATTCCTTAATGCTCTTTCACTGTCAACTTCTTGAAAATGTGATCTATGACTGACACCTTCATTTCTGTACCTTTTACTCTTCCCCAAGTCTCTGCAACCCTGGATTCTGTCCCCATTACACTACTTAAATGGCTTTCTCTAAAGTCACTAATGACCACCTAAAAACCAGATCCAAGAGCCTTTTCAGTTTTCACCCTCTCTGGAGCTTTTGACAGATGACCATATCCTCTTGAACATTCCCTTTTCCTTTACCTTGGTCCTGCTACCTCTATAACTCTTCCTTTTCTGTCTCCTTCAATGGATCTATGACATCATCCCAACACTGAGCTAAGCACTGTTTGTACTTAGCCCTCTACTCTTTTCTATGTTTTTTTCCCTAGAGGGTCATTTTCTTTCCCATGGTTTCAATTATCCCCATTTTGTAGATGGTTTCCAAATCTGTAGCTCCAGTTCTGACCCGCACTCACACTTCCAAGTTCCTACAGTAAATCTCCACTGGACTCTCCCACTGGCACCTCAAGCTCTGTATGTCCATAATAATGCATATTGTCTTCTTCCCAATATTTGCTCCTTTTTCTGACTTCAATACTTCTGTCACTGGCACCATAACTCACCTGATCTCCCAAGTTAAAAACTACTGATAACCTTTGACTCTCTTTTAGACCTCTTCTCTACTCCCACTGCCAAAAATCTTAGAACAGGCCCTCATTGTCACTTGCCTAGATTACTGCAAAAATCCCCTATCAAGACTTCTTCCCTCCATCTCCCCTCTAGCCTTCGCACAGCTGTACATTTATCTTTCTTATGTTAAGAAGCACTCCTCTTCTCAAACCCCTTCCCTATTGAGTAAAACTCAAACTTTATTTAGTCTGATAATCACAGCCCTCCTTCCATGGTTTGGTCCAGCACAACCCTATTTTTATATTACTCCCCTCCATGAATCCAGGCACTTGCTCTCCCTTCACAGAGGCCACCCTCTTTCCCACCTCATGCCCTCATCCATTGTGCCTGGAAGTTTCCTCCGCCTCTCTCTTGAGCTGCCCTTTCTAGCCCAAATCAGATATTGCCAGCGTCATCAAGTCTTTCCTGAGGTCCCTCAGCTGGTAATCATTTCTTCCCCCCTCAGACCTCAGACAGTACTTTGCTTTACACATCTCTTATGTATTTTTTTTTATGTCAGTTATTTTTCTACGGATCACACTCCTCTCCTTAAACTGTATGCTTTGTAAGGTCAAGAGCTATCTTACCTAGCTAAGCTTGGCATCTCTTCCAGGACCTGGTATAGCAGCTGCTAGAGCTGTCTACTGAACTAAATTATTAAATTTAGAGAACTAGCTAAGCTTCTTAGGGTACACTGAATTGTTCAAATTCACACGGAAGGTTAGAGGCAGAGCTGGGGCTATCACAAAATTAATATTCCAATATACCATGATATACTTCTTCATATGTCTTATTGCAACAAGACTGTAAGCTCTCTTGAGGAAAGAGATGAAGACTTACATTCCTTTAAATTATCAATGCCCAGTTCACTGTCTTGCATATTGTAGACACAAAAACAAATTTGTTGAATGACATTTGATGAATAATAAACAAGAAGATTTGTAAAGGGAAAAAAGGCTGTTTTTGGAATGCATGTATTTCTAGATGGCAGTATCATTGCAAATAGGAAAGTTTTACTATTGCACTTCCCTCATGGATCAGGAAGAAGTAATGCTTTCATCCACTGTCCCTTTCAGGGTGAATGGCAAAAATACCAGAAATGATGTATTATTGCTAGAAGGGCACAGCACACAATACAGTGCTGCTCTTTCTAATATTCACATTTTGTTGCACGAATGTTTTGCCAGGTCTGCGTACTGTCTCCTCATTGCCACTTTAAGTTGCCACATGGCTCACAGCTCAGTCTGCTGAGGCTGGTTGGTGACTGCCATGATCCTAGTGGTGTTGAGGAAGCTCTCCTGTAAAGCTTTAAAGCCAAACAAATTTCCTGTTGAGCAGCAATACTCCCTGGAAATAAAACCCAAGCAGCTGAACTGGGTTCCTAATTACAGTAATACTGCATTTATTTCCAGCTCAGCTGTCTCATGACCCCAGGTATCAAGAACACAGCCAGGGAACAAGAAATTACAGAATAATAATAATAGACCCCATTTTAACCTTATAGAGGGGTTTTGAACAAAGCTGTGAACAAAGGAAAGACATGCATTCATTCAGTCATTTACTCAAGAAAGACTTATCAAGTAACTGCACTAATTGAATTACTGTGATCTCAAGTATTCATTTATTTTTTATTAGATCTTTGTTGGGCTCTGGACCTTTAACTTCATTGTTGTAAGGAACTCCTGATGAAGAAACTCCCTCTTCCAAAGCCAGTCCTCAGATGACCTGTAAGTTTTAATCTCAGTTTTTAGCTGCCTGGGCACTAAGAGGGTCAGTCATTTGTCTAGGTAAGCATCAGAAGGAAGACTTGACTCTGGGTCCTTCTTCCAAGACTGACTTTGTAAAGGTACCCCTGCCTTGTTGGCCAAGTCTGGTAATTTGACAGGGTGGCAGCTATTACAACCAAATGGCTGTTACTTTCCTGTCTGACCATTATGGTTTAATGACTAGATACTTGGCCATTTATGTCCTTGATTAGGCTTCCTAGCTAGAAAGGCACTTACCCATGTATCAGGTTGCCAAATTTGGATGGGCTACAGATGAGTCTCTGTGGAGAGTCAATCCTTTTCAACAGATCATAAGAAAATCCCTGAATGATTGCCTGCATATGGGAGGCACAGCGGTGCATGAACTCCAACATCTACAATAAATGATGCATAAATTCTCAACATCAGACACCCATACATCTGGTCAAAAGAATACTTGAGGAAGGGGAAGGTGGCAAGGGGAGAGGGGGACACACTTCCTGGGGATGCTTCCCAGTTCCTGGGGCTTTCTCCCTCCTGAAGTTACTCTGTATTGCTTTGAATACATTTTGTATTTGCTTATCCATGCACACACTGTATCCTTCCCATTAGGATATAAGTTCCTTGAGGGCAGGGACCATTTTGGCTTTGTCTTTGTGTCCCCAGAACCTTTCAAGGTGCTCCATAAGTGGAATTGACTCGAAATGATGCCATAACCTTACAATCTAAGATGTGAGAATATTCATTGGATTTGAGTTGAGAAAGGTTTTATTTCGATAAAAATAGGGAAAGGGATAAATAGTAGTATTCCCTATCCCCCATGCTCTAAGCCTACACTCTGACCACTTTCCAAGAGACATATAGCTGGCCACCATCAGAGCTTATTGCTTTGGAATGACACAGGAAACCCCGGGTGATTCCTTGGTCCACTGTCTCTGTTACCTGGCCATAGCTGTCAGGTGAGGTGAGGAGCCTAGACACAGGAGAAGACTCAGGAGGGGTCACTTTGCCCTCTGGGTCTTTTCATTTGTCTCTAGAACAAGGAACATGGAAGATTCCTTTCTGGGACTCCCCCACCCAGGCATAGAGCCTGACTGGGAGAATCTGAACCTGGGTCTTAGGCTGCTTCTTCTGTCTCATTTCTTCTTTACATCTAAGTGTCTAAGTAGGGCTCTTGAGATAGAATTTTATACCCCTAAAGGTAACCTTGTGAATTCAAGAGACTGGAGCTCCTGAGTCCTCAGTTAGTACCAGTTTTATGCTGGGAAAGGAATTCACTACAGACCTTCTTGAAGATGACCACTGAGAGGAGGATAAGCCCAACTCCTGGCCTGGCTTGTCAGAAGACATGGACCTGGAGGTAACTGCATAGTGCAGGGCCGAGATGAAAGCTACAGAAACCTATAGTAACAGCTAGCATTGAGGGGACAGAGCGAAGATGACAGAGTGGCAGAAAGCAGTACAGCTGATTTCCTACCCTGCAAAAACTCCTTCAAACATATCTAGGAAATGCACCAGTCTGAATTTTGATGGGAAAATCCAGAAAACAGTCACAGTGAGTCATCTGTCCAGATCAGCTTGGCATGGAAAGACAGAAAAAGGCCTGTGAACACCAGGGACAGTGTTAGGCCAGAGGCCAGCAAGAAGCTATTTACCTGGGGGCAAAAGGAGATCCCAGACCCATACCAGAGTACCACCAGACCCATATTGATAAACTGCTATGGAAAAAGGGGTAACTGGCAACTTTCTCACACTCTAGACAGTTTCTGGGTCACAGATACAGGGCAGATTGAGAAAAAAGACCTACAACAGGGGGTAACTTCCAAGTACAGAGACCCTGGGGAGTGTTGAAAAAAGAAAGTTCATAAGCAAACAGAAACTCTCTGGTTAATATTCTAGGAGATAAGCTGGCTTTCAGATACAGCTTCTAACTCAAGCTGCAAATAAACAACCAGGGCAGAAATCCCAGACCCAAGGAGAACCTATATCCCTGTACCAAGAGAAGGGCTCAGTCCAGCAGCATCTACTGTTGCTCAGACCCAAACCCAGTCCAGAAACTTGCAGAATTCAGATTAGGGGGCAGCAATCATACTGTGCCCTAGTTCAGAACACTGAGGAAGAACTGAAAGCCTGTAAATTCCCAGCCTGTACCTGAGATTCTGAAATTACACACAACACTTACTCCTCCAAGAAAGCAGCAACAGATCAGCCCAGACCTTCCTCCCAGGAATGTAACACAGCCGAGCCCTAACATCAAGTATGAAATCAGAAAATAGATTGGAAGAATGAGCAAATGAAAGAAGAACCCCACCATAAAAAGATATTATGGATACAAACTGAGAAGGAAGACTTCAAAACATCCACAAGCAAAGCTTCAAAGAAAAGCTTATTTTGGTCACAAACTCAACTAGACTTTCTGGAAGAGTTCATGAAACAAGGGTTTAAGAGGTAATGTTTTTAAAAATGAAATAAGAGAGCTTAAGGAAAAAAATTAGAAAAGAAATGAGATATTGAAGAAAGACTTAAAAAGGAATTAATAACAGCACAAGAGATATAAAACCTTGCCTAAGCAACAAATCATAAAAAATTAGAAAGCACCAAACAGAAGTCAAGAACTTTATGAGGCAAAATGAAATACTGAAACAAAGTTAAAAGACTGAAAAAAATACAAGAAAATATATGGTATCTCATAGTGAAAACAAGCTAACTGTAAAACATAACAAGGAGAAAAAATTTAAGAATCATTCAATTACCAAGCCACACACAAATAAAAAAAGGGACCGAGACACATATTTCAAGAAATCCTAAAAGAAAAATGTCCATAGTTTTTAGAACTAAGGGGCAAAGTAGAAAAACCCATCAGTCATCTACTAAAAGAAATGCTAAAATGAAAATTCCCAGTAACATCATAGACAAAATCAAGAACTTTCAGGTCAAAGATAAAATACTTCAAGAAGCCAAAAATAAAGAATTCAAGTACCTACCAGCCACAATCAAGATCACACAAGATTTAGCAGCTACTGCTCTAAAGTAATAGAGAGTTTGTAATATATTGCAAAAGGTTAAGGATAGAGGCTTATAACCCAAGAACTAGCTCAGCAAGAGTAAGTATAATACTACATGAGGAAACAGTTGCCAGTGAATGAAATAAAAGACTTAGTCTAAGTATTTCTGATAATTAGGACAAAGCTTCAGAAAAACTGAAATTATAATAGAGAAATTAAGAAAAACATAAAAATGGCAACATTAACATAAAGGATTAAACAAGGACAAACTGCTTATATTCAAATATGAGGAGCTGTTCCTAATAAATTTGTTCCCTCTAAGCCCTATTATCCTCAAGGGTCATAGAAGGAGTCTAATTAAACAAGGCATGGGAATGGTTCTGCTACATCTTTCCCCACTCCCATTCCAAATACTCTCCCTTCCCTCCACCATCCGTTGAGAAGGTAAGAAAAATAAAGTCTATTGCAAATACATATAGTCATACAGAACATTTTCCTATATTAGTCATGGAAAGAAGGAAGGAAAAGAGGAAGAGAGGGAAGAAGCGAATTTTTAGGGTTAGGGTTAGGGAAGGAGGGAAGAAAGAAAGAAGGAAGGAAAGAAGAAAGAAAAAGAAAGAAAGAAAGAGAAAGAGGAAGGAAGGAAGGAAGGAAAGAGGAAGGGAAGAAAGAAAAGAAGTAACATGATAAAAGTTACTAAGTCTTTCAGAATTGATTATCTTTACAATACTGTTATTAATGTGTAACCTATCCTGGTTCTGCTCAATTCATTTTTGCATCTGTTCATACAAGTGTTTTCAGGTTTTTCTGAAACCATCCTATTCATTTCTTACAGCACAATATTCTACCACACTGATACACCATAACTTGTTCAGTCACTCACCAATTGATAGATATCCCCTTAGTTTCCAATTCTTTGGCACCACAAAATGAGCTGCTATAAATATTTTTGTACATAAGTCCTTTCTCCTTCTTCTCTGATCTCTTTGCGGGGTTCTGTTATGTTTTGATGGTCTTAAGAGAAGAATGCACTGGGATGTGGGGTAAGGGAAAGAAAGGTTACGGAAAATCATTTCGTATAAACACGGTGGAGCAAGCAGACATCTATACAAACATGGAGGAGGGAATCACAGGTGGGGTTGACACTGAACCTTCCTCATCCGAACTGGTTAAAGGTGGGAATAATACACACACTGACATACAGACACACAATGTATTGGCACACATTTCACTCAAGAGGGAAAAGGAGGGAAAGGAAAAAGGTGGGAGAAGGAATTACAGTGAGGACAGGATAAAGAAGGGATTAGTCCTAACAAAACAAATCACCAACTAAGGATGTATAGAAATATTTATAACTCTTTTTGAGGTGGCAAAGAAAGGTAATCTGAAGAGACATCCATAAATTTATGAATGGATAAACAAGTTACAATGTATTGATGTGATAGAATTCTATAAAACTATAAGAAGTGAAGGGCACGGTTTCAGAGAAACCTGGGGAAACCTGTATGTGATGAATGAGGGAATAGAATTAGAACAACTTATACAACAACAACAATATGGTA
Organism: Potorous gilbertii; assembly: GCA_028658325.1. NCBI lineage: Eukaryota > Metazoa > Chordata > Mammalia > Diprotodontia > Potoroidae > Potorous > Potorous gilbertii. The sequence goes on from CM053770.1 coordinate 542,406,294, forward strand.
AAGAAGAAACAATTTTGAAAGAACTAGGAATTCTTATGAGCATAATGACCAACCACGATTCCAAAGGACCAAGATGAAACATGCTGCTTATTTCTTGACAGAGAGATTAAGGATTCAGAGTGCAAAATGAGATAAATATTTTCCAGTGCAGAAATTTCATCTGCTTGATCATACATGCTTGTGAGGGGGAAAAATGTGTGTGGTTGGGATGGGAGAGTAAGCATGTGGATTTTTGCTGAGTGAAAAATATAAACTATAATTTAAAAAATTCATGTCTAGCATTTATACAGTCCTTTAGGTGACGCAAAGCTCTCCCTACACACACATATATGTACACAATTATATCTACACATGTACATACATAACATAATCTGACCCTCACAACAGCCCTGTACAATAGGTGCTATTATTATCTCTTTTTACACATGAGGAAACTGAGATTAAGAGAGGATAAACGGCTTGACGAGGGTCACACAACCAAGTAAATACCCAAGATAGGATTTGAACTCACATCTTCCTGATTGCAAATCCAACACTCCATCCCCATGCCACTTAGCTTCCTCTATTAGAGCTTCAGCAGAATCATAGATATTAAGAAATAATATTATTTCTTTTGGATCAAAACCAGGAATGGTTCTTGTAACAGAAGATTTAATCGAGCTCAGGGCTGCTTCCTAGAAAGCACTCCACCTCATTCTGGGGCACAACCTTACCACAGTGCTTCTCTCTTTCCCTGCGGACAATGCCCAGATCTGAGGGGTTTTGCCGTCTTCATCATGGAGTCGCAGATCACCACCTGCATCCAACAGTTTGCTGAGGATCCATTGATTGCCTGAAAATGCTGCTGCATGAACAGGTGTACTTCCATCAAAGCAGCGACTAAGGAACATTAGATTAAATGTTAGACTATAAATAACAAATGGAAACTCCCCCACAACAAAGAGCAAATGAGAAAAGCCTTTGGAAGTTGCTGGCTAGCTCTCCAAGTGTCAAAACCCCACAAATTCAGAAAGCTTAAAAAATAGAGACCCTTTACAGCCATGGTTGGTCACGAACTACTAATGTGCCAGAGCTGCAACCAAAAGTCTGGGCTATGAATCCTGAAGTAGGTGCTCTTTTGAATTAACTAAGCTATTCTTTACTATATCTCTGTGATAGACCTCAGTTCATTACTCTGCTAACTCATGTGGCAAAAAATAAAACAAAACATATTTAGGGTTGAAAGATGCTACCACATTGTAGCACATTGTTTATACTCTTCTTTCCCTCTCCCTCCATTATTTAGAGACTTTAGAGCCTGAGCCTCAGAGAAGTGATCTGCCCAGGGTCCCACGCTTGCAAATGACAGAAATGTGCTTTATTACATTTTGTTGTTCTTTCATTTCAGTCGCCTCCCCATTTGAGGTTTTCTTGGCAAAGACACTAGGGAGATCTGCCATTTCCTTCTCCAACTCATTTTACAGATGAGGAAACAGAAGCAAGCAGGGTTAAGTGACTTGCCCCGGGTCACACATCTAGCAGGTGTCTGAGGCAGAATTTGAACTCAAGTCTTCCTGACTCCAGGCCCAATACTCTATCCACTGTGCTAGCCGCACTACCTCATAATGTATTGATAGAACAGTGGTCTGGAAAGCCTGGTAGTGTGGGGCCATCCCTGGGATGCCAAAAAATCTGGGAACAAAATAGATGAAATTGCACTTATTTCCATAAAATAATTTGCCATATGTAACAAGTATTTTTGACTCAATAAATGTACATTAAGTGCTTACTATGTGCCTGGTACCAAGCTAAGCACTGAGAGATACGAAGAAGTGAAACAGTCCCTGACATCAAGGAGCTTATATTCTTGATTCCATATGTATAGAGGACCATATATACAAGTCTACTATTCAAAGATGAATAAATTCATATTAAGTAATTTAGAATGAAATAATCACTGGCATAAAAAATTCAGATTATGTAGATAACCAAACAACAGATTCCCAGACTAAAATACAGGGTTGGACTACGAGGCTTTGAGGTCTCTCTCAGATACAGCTATTAAATTATGACCCATCTTACAAAGGCCCTCTACTGTGAAAGTCACTTCCACTCTGTGCAACTGCAAACAAAAATACAGGTGAGAAGAGCTGGGATCAGAGCCTACCCTCTTGAAGGTTTCCTTTGTCACAGTCATAAGATGATTTCTAGGCTAGACTGGCAGTGAGAGGAGAAAATTTTCCAGTGGGAACTACACGACAGAGATGTTTTGAGAACCTGAATAAGCTATAATTGCACAAGGGGAGAGGTTAGGAGCTTGCTTACATGCTGGAGGTGGTAAACTAGGGGAGTACTGGCAGAGAATGGGTGAAGTATGGATGTGGTTGTATTGTAAACAAGTCCCACAATTAACTATTGCTAGGAGAATGCAATTATAGTCATCTTTTCCTACTCCAACAGAGCAATCACATAACTTTTACGGCCCTTCTTTGCAAGGACCCCACTTTGGAGACCACTAATTTATAAACATCTTTATCATGTCAATGTATACTATCTATAAATAACTGTATTACATTGCTCAGTATAGCTTTGTCTTCTAAATAAAAGGTAGGGGATTCAGATGCCTTCTAGGTCTTCAAGCATAGCCCTTTAACTGAATCCAAATTTCACAGAATAAATGAGGTTTGGATTCAGTCACGGCCGAACTTGAGCAACTACAGGGCCATACGTGGTCTCAAGGCCTCAGGTTCCCCACCCCTGGATTAGATGATCTCTGGCTCTTTCCAGGTTTAAATCCCATCATCTCTATGATTCAGGTCTATAATGAAGGCCAATATTTATGCATAGTTTAATTATGCCATGTAAAATGTATACACTACTAGGTAACGCTCTGGAGGCCTCTCTGATTGTATAAATTTTTGAAGTATTGTTACAAAACCAAGTGGCAATACCTCACCCAATCTACTCCTGAAAAAAAAATTCTAGTCAGGTTTAAAAACTTAAGGATTTGGATTTTGCTCTTAAGTCTCATTAATGTTAAGGGATGAAAAATGGTGTTTTATTGAAAACTGAACTCCAAAAATTAATCCAGGAAGGCATTATTGTACTAAATTATTGGTTCTAAACAATGATTTCTACGTTCTCTCTAAAGAAGAAATTTATTAAGTAAATTAACAGTACAAATGACTAGGTAATGAAATTTTAAAGAAACAGATTTTAATACATTAATAAAAAATGTGCAAATGATAATGTTAATTACAAATGTCTCATCTATTCAATTTAAACAAGCCTGGAAGGGCTTACCTTAGAAAATTTTGATGAAAATTCTGTAAAATTGCTTCTTAATAAATATTTCATAATTCAAACCGGTCTCCATAGGTGAAGATTACTAGTACCATTTTCTAACAATGTGATTTTAGAAAAATTTAAGGCATCTTTAGACACTATTGGCAATCTTTTGCATAATTGCAAGATACTTACTGATTTGGGTCTGATCCATAATCCACCAGGACGTCAACTAATTTGGGAAGACCTAACAATGCTGCGGTGAAAAGTGCTGTTTGGCCCAAGGAATTTACAGTGTCAACATAAATTCCTGTCAAGTAAATGAAAAAATGAATGGAGGCAACTTAAAGTTTTCTTTTACTCAGCTATAAAGGATCAACTCTTGTAGTGTATTCTGTGATTCAAGTTTTATTTATTTTTATAACTTTGTCATGTTGAATTTAACATGTAAATTATGTTACATTTCCATCATGAAGTCTTTAGTCTTTTCCCTATAATGCCATATATTAATTAAAATAAAATCATTAAGTGATTTTTTTAAAGCTCAACAGAAAAAAAAATCCTTGCCCTAAAGAAGGTATGCACCCCTAAAGAATCAATATTTCAATTCTCATCAACTTTAGAATTCATGGTTAGAGAGAATGCTATTTTTTAAATTCAATTTTATTTTGTTTTAGTTCCAAATTTCCTCCTTTCTTCTCCCTCACTTATCGAGGTAAGAAAAATAAAAACTATTAAAAACATAGATAGACATGCAAAATAAGTTTTTGCATTAGCTATGTTCCAAGAAAAAGAGAAATAAAAGAAAATATTTATCAATCTTCACTGAGCCCTTCTCTTTTTGGGGGTGAATGGAAACTTTCATCACTGGTCCTTGGGAACTGTTGCTGGTCATTTTGGTCTTTCAGAACTATAATCTTCACAATATTATTGCTACTGTATAAATTGCTCCGGTTCTGCTCACTTTGTATCAGTTTATACAAGTCTTCACAGAGTTCTGAAACAATCTATAATTTCTTATAACACAATAGTATTCCCTCACATTAATATACCACAAATTGTTTGGTAATTGCCTAATCGATTTCCTTGATTTCCAATTCCTTGCTACCACTAAAAAGAACAGGACGCAGACAGATTTTGGCGGATTAATGAGACCTCAAACACTTCCTATCTGTTCGAATCTTGGGTCAAACACCTTAAAATAGCGCCTGAATCTCCTGAGAAAAACCAATCGACTCACACAGACGCAACAAAACAACAAAAACAAAAAACCTCATCAGGAACAAGCTCAAAATAACTAAACTTTCAACAAAGCTTACTTCTTTTAGCATACTAATTAAATGTAGAAGGAGCCACTCAGCCTGCGTTCTCTCCCTCTCACCCTTCCCGAAGGAAAGGAAGAACGATCATCAATGGTAAGCAACAACTGCCGACAAGCAGCGTCACAAACCGGCTTCACGCTCAGAAGAGAACGCTACAGCTCCTCCTCGTGGTTACCTCCGTGATACACTTTCAGCCACAATTCTCTAGTAACATACTATAGAAATGATCCCTGAAAGTATAGTCTTAACCAACACCCTCCAGACGCGCCC
>CM053770.1:542411649-542427610 GCA_028658325.1 Potorous gilbertii
GGTCATTTGTTTTTCCAATGAGATATTTCACATTATCTTCCATTTTTTCATTCTTTTGGTTTGGTTTTGTGATTTCTTGGTTTCTCATAAAGTCATTAGCCTCCATCTGTTTCATTCTAATTTTTAAAGAACTATTTTCTTCAGTGAGCTTTTGAACCTCCTTTTCCATTTGACTAATTCTGCTTTTTAAAGCGTTCTTCTCCTCATTGGCTTTTTGAATCTTTTTTGCCAGTTGAGTTAGCCTATTTTTCAAGATGTTATTTTCTTCAGCATTTTTTGGGGTCTCCTTTAGCAAGGTGCTTTTCTTGCTTTTCTTGCATCTCTCTCATTTCTCTTCCCAGTTCTTCCTCCACCTCTCTAACTTGATTTTCAAAATCATTTTTGAGGTCTTCCATGGCCTGAGACCATTGAATATTTATTTTGGATTTTTGGGATACAGAAGCCTTGACTTTTATGTCTTTCCCTGATGGTAAGCATTGTTCTTCCTCATCTGAAAGGATGGGAGGAGATATCTGTTCACCAAGAAAGTAACCTTCTATCGTCTTATTTTTTTTTCCCTTTTTTAGGCATTTTTCCAACCAGTTACTTGACTTTTGGAAGTGAAGAGTAGGGTATACTCTGGGGACCTGTAAGATATCAGTTCCTCCAAGGTGGGCACAATTAAATGTGTGCTGGTCTGGGTGCAGGAAAGGATTTTTGTGCCCAGAATCTTAGCAGCATTACCTCTCCACAGGCACCTGACCTCCAGTTCCACCAAGCTAGCACTGGGGGGTGGGATTCAGTCAAGCTGCGGTTCAGTTCAAGACAAAGACCAGCTGTCTCAGAGAGTCTACACAGGGCTGAGGTAAGACTCAGCTTTTCAGTGCCCCCAGGGGTTTTTACGATCCAGCTATGGTTTCAGGCTGCTATAAGGGCTGCTTGAGAACTCCTGCCACCTGCCCAATGTGAAGGCCCTTCTCCCTTCCTGGCCAGCTAAATAAACCCAGTCACTGACCTTTGGGGGCTGTGGGTTGAGGGATCTGCGGACCCTCTGCTGCTGTGACTGGGGATTCCAAGACTGAAGATTCCGCCCCGGAGGGCTGTTCATGAGCTGTGCGCTCCTGGCTGAGGCTGGGCTGGGCTCTGCGCTCTGAGCTTGGCTCTGCATCCTGTGCAACTGATGTTTCCTGTGGGTCTTTCAGGTTACCCTGGCCTGGAAATCTCCTCCACTCTGTTGTTCTCCACTTCTGCTGATCTGAAATTTGTTGAGAGTCCCTCTCTATAGGTATGGGCTGTGTGGGGGTAGCCTCTGTATGTGTGTCTTTCTACTCCACCATCTTGGCTCTCGGAGAGGGTAATTTTTCTTTGAGGAAACTGTGTTGTTCATGTCTGGAATGCTCTCCCCTTTTCATTTCTGCTTCTTCTCTTTCCTGACTGTAAAGATTTGGTTCTAAACTTACTTTCTGTAGGAAGCCTTCCCTGGTCCCTTTTGATATTAGAGCTTTTCCTCTTAGAATACCTTCTATTTACACGTGGCATAACCCTAAAGTGGTTTTGAATGTTTTGAGTTGAAGAATGGACATATGAGTTGAGTGAGCAAGGACTCAAGGATGATGTTGACGTTAATGAGCCTGGGTAACCAAGAAGATGGTGGTGCCCTCTACAGAAATAGGAACTTGGAAAGAGAAGCTCAAGACTGAAAGGTAGGAAACATAATGAATTCTATTTTAGACATTGATTCAGGATGTTCAAGAGACAACTGGTGGTGGGAGACAAACTCAGGAGCCAGATTAAAACTGTCCTATAGATTTGGCAATCATGTGTATAGAGGAGATAATTAAATCCATGTGAGAGTTTAATGAGATCAATCACCAAGTGAAATAATATAGAAAGGAGAAAAGTGAATGCAGAGCAGACCCCTGAGGGACACCCTTGATTGGTAGGTTTGATCTGAATGTAGATCCATCAAAAGAGAATGAGATCAGACAGGAGAAAATAGAGCATTTATTGAGTGCTTCTTATGTGACAATTACTCTCCGACGTGCTGGGGCACAAAAGAAACAACAAAACAAGATAGTCCCTAATCTCAAGGAGTTTACATTATGATAGGGGAAGACAAAATATAAAAGTGAGTTAACAGGAATGGTGGTACTTAGAAAAGAACTGAGGAGTGGAGAGATTGAAGGTCTCCACATGACAAGTGATGATGTGAACTGTGAGGCCCTAGGAGGTCTGTTTTATGGCAGGTAGAAGCAAAGTGTGGTGTTGGGCAGGCATTGGCAATTTAAGGAGAGTCTCATCTGGACATAGCCTCTAATGAGAAAGGTCTGGAGACTTGGATGCCAGAATCAGGGCTGACCCAGAAAAACTTGAAGAGGAAGATATCCTTAGTAATTTGAGGGTAGGCTTCAACTTTCAGCATTCAACTTGTAAAGAGTTGAGGCCTATAGTGAACCTTGAAGAAAGATAAAGATTCTGGTGCAGATGAATAGGGAATGACATTGCAGACAAGGTGGACAGCTTAAGCAAATTCATGGAGGCAGGAAGATGGAATATCAGTTAAATTGGGGGAATAATAATAGCCCAGTATGGTTAATAATAATTAACTAACATTGATGTAGCACTTTGCAAAGCAACATAATATAGTAGATGGAGAAGCCCTAAATAGATTCAAAGTCTGCATCCGATCCATACTGCCTGTGTTACCCCTTTCTGTCTTGGTAATCCTAGGCAACATTCTGAGAAAAGCTGCTGATACACATTGGTGAAAAGAATTTCTAGCCTGAAAATTACCCCCACCGATGAAATTGGAAGAGTGGACAATATCTTTAAGGTTTGCAGAGCACTTTGCGTCTTTCCTTCATTTGAGCCACATAATAGCCCTTGGACTTAGGAACTACTAATATTTTTATCCTCATTTTATAAATAAAGGGAACATTAGTAATAGCTGGCAATAGCAGTTTATAAAATTTAAATCATTTAATACTAAGAAAACAGAGGCTGAGGTTAATTGACTTGCTCAGAGCCACACAGCTAGTTAATATCTGAAGTAGGATTTGAATCTGGGTCTTACTGAAACTCTCATAATTATCTATCACTCCAGCATAACTATGTCAAGCTATCTCCACAAAAAAAAAAAAGCCACAAGTATACATTTGCTAATTAGTTCTGCCAAAGAATAGGGGTAGAGTGAAGATAATCTACAGTAAAACAAGGTGATCAAAAGTGAAACCGAAGCATTTCAGATCACAAAAAGTACTGACATATTTAGTTCTATGGAAAGATCTAGCCAGGTACCTTAATGTCTTAATACAAGGTGTACTTCTACTTCATCACAAGGTAAATTGTGGTGTCAGTTGTTCTGTGCTTTATAGTGGAATAAGACCCTTTTATAATGGAATAGGAGTATAGGGAATGTAAATGAGAAGACAGTAAGGCTATAGGATACATATATCAAGAAGCGGCATGTCAGTTGATCAGGGCTCAGCTTTATGGGTGTTCTACGTCTCCAAAGTGCTAGTGGGTATCTAGAAGGTTGTACTCTGTTCTGTCCAGGGAGTCAGTTGCTCCTGAAAGGATAAGTTATTGGTGACCATGTGCAAACAGTGCTCAAAGTATGAACATGTAGGAGAGGTATCAAAATGAAAGTGCTGTATTCATACTCTTTACAAAATCCTGTGGTTACTCTTCATAGGAGGTAGGTTCTGTATTCTATAGATAAGAAAACTGATAGTCTGAGAGATTGTAGCTTGCTAGAATTTGAACTTGAGGTCATGGTATGGACAGTCCCCACTCCACCTCCCATTTAATCCACACTCACAAATTATGTGCCAGCCTTTGTAACATTTGGGAAAATTTCTGGGGTCAGAACATCTGGACCACCATGACCAGCTCAAAACTTCTAGAGGCCACTGGTTATGCTTACCTTAAGTTAAGTTTGCAGCTGTAATGGCACATTCACTATCACGACAATAGCCAATTCTGTTGCTGCATAGGGTTGAGAAACCAATATAGAAATGTCTTATCTAGAGAATGTAAGACTGATGAAATTTTTGGAAAGGGAACCTTCAGTTAATCAACAGTTGATTGATTATAATGAGTTGTATCACCAAGGCAATATTCAGAGCACCAATGGGGACTATGAATATGTTTATGAATGTGCTGGTATAGTTCTGAATTGCAAAGTATAACAGACTCTCCACATAGAAGGCAGAAGAAAAACATTTTTTCAGATACCAGAAAGCCAAATCCCAATGCCAGAAAACCAAATCTGTCATAGTAACCAAGAAGTCAGTACACATTATTAGTACTGCAGAGGACAAAGCCATTCCCAAGCTTTCTCCAACCCTCAACCTCTCCCATCCTACCTGCTTGGGCCTTCCCCACAAACAGACACTCAGGAGCTTAGCTGTCTGCTTGCCTTTTTCTTCTCCTCCTTCCATTCTTAACTGCTCTTGCCAACTTCCTCCCAGTTCTGCTCTACCCTTCCTGTTCTGACTATTTGGTGCAAGCTCCTCTCACCACATGTGACTTAGGCTTCCATGTGATTTAAGCAGGTCACATGGGCCTATTAATGGATGGGAAAGATCTTCCCATTTAAATTACCGTTCCAGGGGTATGGAGTAAGTAAATGAAGTAAGGTTCCTTGGACTATAAAATAATTTTCTTTCTTGCTTCATACACAGCTACCTGGAAGATATTTCCTCAAGTCCTCCAACACTGTGGTAGCATTTTATTCTCTTGGTATGTTTAGCTATCCTGAAGTGTCTCCAGAGGTCAGTTTTTGTAGGAGTGACCATGAATTTAGCGTGGTAAATGTTCAAAGGTGTTGGTAGCAGAGATGGTAGGGAACAGAGAGAGGCCTGTCATATTTATCTTCTAGAATAGGTGCTATAGTCATAAAGGTGGCATTCCCAGTACTAAGGTTTATCCATTCTACATTGGATGTCCTGAGTCCATATGATTTTCCTAAAATAAAACAAACTCAGCTCTGTATTCTATGTTAGGAAAAGGCTGTGCTCCTCTGTTGATATTTCATGACAAGAAGATAGAGTTTGTGATTTTTTAATTTATTTTTTTATTTTTTCAAGGAAATAAACATTTTAAAAGAAAAAGTTATTGGTGTCTTGGGTGGACAGGTTAGTTGCTAGTTATCAGATTAGAATGTGGTACAATTTTAACCAAGGTTCTTTCCTGGAAGAAAGATTAAAATAAAGGCAATATAATCTTTTTCCTGTTTAGTGTTGCATATGTGGGGTAGAATTTTCTAAAATGAAGTGTCAAAACTGGAGCCCAAAGCTTCAGTCCTAGGGTTTACAGGATTGAATTCAGGCTCGAGAACATTTTCACAAAAAATCTCACTAATTCATGCCTCCACCCAAGATTTTCACTGAGAACAACCTAAGTGGGTTTTTCAAAGCCTCTACAGAAAATGGAAAAGGCCTCCCACTGAGGGTAATAATACCAGACTTATTTTAGTTAATTTTACAAAAAATGCAAAAATAATACGTGGTTCTTTAGAGATATCAGAGATAGAAGAGCGCTGGTTGGAGTCTGCTCTTTCCTTTTTTCCTATGTGTGAGGAAATTTTTGAAATGAAGTTTCCTTAGAGGATGTAATGACTTTGGCCTTTGTTGGAAGGTTCATGAGAATTGAACAAAATGACTCCCCTAAGAAAGTGGTTTATGAGGTGTGAAGGCCGTGCCAAAGGGAGGGGACATATCTCATCCTGCAGACTGGGGACAGCAGGGACTGACCAGCCAACTACTGGAGGCAGAACAAGCTACCTGACATTGCATGATGTTGAAAGGGAGGCTGGTAATATGTAAAACAGATGTCTCTAGTTCTCTGTGGGAAAGACTCAGGAAGCATATGTGTGGGGTGGGGTGGTGGTGAAATCTGCGAAACCACAATATTTGAATATTATTCATAGTATTTATACTATGTATAAGTAGAACTTTTCAGATTTTTGGAAGGTGTGAACATAGATGTAAATTGATTTGCTTGCGAAAGGTTGATGTGTGTGGTCATTGTAAAATTCATACTTAGCTGGCAGGGGAGATGCCTTGGTCATGAAGGTAGTTTTCCCAGGGTGAGGTTTATCCATTGGATAGTTTACATGCGTTAACTCCTGTGATTTCTCAAATGTGGGAAACTAGACTGCATAATTTGTGGTAGTAGTGGAGGGGCTGTGTTTGCATTTTCTTCTAATCTTGTAATAAAAAATAGGTCTTGTTATAAAGATAGTTTCTGTAAACATTTAACTGTCAGACTCTTTGGGGCTATAAGTAACCCTTTGTGTTAAAAAATTATTCCAGTCAAACTGCTTCTCCTGCACCTGCAAAGTATTAAAATATAAAATTTTAACCATTTGTTGCTTCAGTAGTCAATAAATATAGCAATCTAATGTTTGATAAACTCAAGGACCCCAGTTTCTGGGATAAGAACCCACTGTTTGACAAAAATTGCTGGGAAAACAGTTTAACAGTGTGGCGGAAACTGGGCATAGACCAATGCCTGATACCATACACAAGAATAAAGTCCAAATGGGTACATGATCTAGGTATAAAGATTGATACCATAAACAAATTAATGGAGCAAGGAACAGTGTGTTTGTCAGATTTATGGAGACTGGAGAAATTTTTGACTGAGCAAAAGATAGTAAACATTATGAAGTGCAAAATGGATAATTTTGATTACATTAAATTGAAAAGTTTTTGTAGAAACAAACCCAATGCAACCAAGATTAGGAGGGAAGCAGAAAGCTGGGAAAGAATTTTTGCAACTAGTGCCTGTGATAAAGGCCTCATTTCTAAAATGTATAGAGAACTGAGTCAAATGTGCAAGAATGTAAGTCATTTCCCAGTTGATAAATGGTCAAAGGATATGAACAGGCAGTTTTCAGAGGAAGAAATCAAAGCTATCTGTAGTCATGTGAAAAAATGCTCTAAATTGCTATTGATTAGAGAGATGCAAATCAGAACAACTCTGAGATACCACATCACGCCTGTCAAATTGGCTTACTTAACAAAACAGGAAGATGATAAACACCGGAGAAGATGTGGGAGAGTTGGAATACTAATTCATTGTTGGTGGAGCTGTGAGCTGATCCAACCATTCTGGAGAGCAATTTGGAACTACACTACAAAAATGTGCATACCCTTTGACCCAGCAATATTCCTTTTAGGACTGTATCCCAAAGAGATCAGAAAAATGGGAAAGGGTCCCACATGTACAAAAATGTTTACAGCAAATCTCTTTGTGGTGGCCAAGAACTGGAAATCAAGGGGATGCCCATCAATTGGAGAATGGCTAAACGTGTTGTGGTATGTGAATGTAATGGAATACTATTGTACTATAAGAAATAATGAACGGGAAGACTTCAGAGAGGCCTGAAAAGATATGAACTGATGCTGAGTGAAAGGAGCAGAACCAGGAGAACTTTGTACACAGCAACAACTATAGTGAGAGGAATTTTTCTGGTAGACTTAGTCCTTCATAGCAATGCAAAGACCAAAAAAATTCCCAGTGGACTTTTGAGGCAAAACACCTTCCACATCCAGCGAAAGAACTATGGAATTGGATCACAGAATGAAGCAGACCATTTTCTTTTGTGTAATGTTTTTTTTTTGTTCTGTGATTTCTCCCATTCATTTTAATTCTTCTATTCAACATGACTATGGTGAAATTGTATTTAATAGGAATGTATGTGTAGAACCTATATAAGATTGCAAGCTGTCTTGGGAAGGTAGTGGGAAGAGAGGAGGGAAGGAGAGGAAAAAAATCTAAGATATATGGAAGTGATTATAGAACACTGAAAACAAAGTAATTATTAAGAAAAAAAGTTGGTTACTTGTTAACAAAAAGAATTATTTAGCCTTAAGTTTTCTTATTTGACTGAAATTTTATTGCCTTCTCAATATTTAGTTGTACATTGTTCTTTTGTCTTTGTCTTGTCCCTATATCATTTCATTAATAAGTTTTCCTGTGTTTCTGTGACATCTTCATGTTTGTACTCCTTTATAGTCCAATGATGCAATCTGTCCCATTCATATGTGATAATTTGTTCAGCTCTTCCCCAGTTATCAAATCCTTTTTGTTTTTAGGTTCTTCTTATTATAAATTGTTGCTATATACAGTTTTGTGCATATAGGTTTTTTCTTGTCATACTCTTTAGGATATGGTCCTAGCAGTAAAAAGCTGTGAACATCTTAGTAATGTTTCTTGTGTAATTCCATATTATTTTTCAGAATGGATTTTGAACAACTCAAAGCTTTACCCCTCCAACAGTGAGTTTTCTACCTTTGCCTTTCTGATGAGAAAAGGGTTACCACGAGACTTTAAAATTTTTTATTTATCTTTTCATTAGTGAACTAACTTTATTTAGCATTTCTTTGATTTTTATTTAATAGTTCATGAGAAGTAGCCAGACCCTCTTATCCCATTTCTGCCTTATTTAACAGCAATACTTTCTAAATGGGTGATTTTGTGCTGAAGCCAGAGTTCCTCACAGGAGAAATAAAAGATGCGCAGAATTTGTCTGTATCCTTATAAGATTTATATAAGGATATTCTCTTATAACAAACCAAAATTTGAGGTGGGGAGTGGGGAGATGCTTTGGTTCTTCTAGCATGAGTCCAGCTTTGGATCTGCAGGTGACTTGCCATGTATGGCAAGAGACTACAGAATCAAATCAGTTTTGAGGGAGTTGCAATGTCCACCTAAGAATCTGCAATTTTCCCATTACATATTGGAAAGGTCTCATCTCTGGTGATGCCACTGATGTTTCACCAGTTTTTCCTCAGTGCTGTAGGGATTTGGGGGCAGTGATTGATGGGCAAAAAGGGTGTTATGTGTCCTAAATTCCCAGATGTATGCTTTGAGATTAGTATCTTTGAACAAAGTAATGGAGAAGAGTTGAAGGGAGAAAAGACAGTTTGGGAAAGAGTCTGACTCTTTTTAGCCAGCTATACAGATTTTGGGGCTCGGTCTTAATAACTGAGAAGCTTTCTTAGAACACATGGGCCCACCCACTCCTTTACCCTGATGACCATTATTAGCTGATCAGGAGTTTGGAGAAGAGGCTTCATGGATGAGGGAATCAAGGTTAATTAAAAGCAAAACAAAAAATAAAGCTGCCATTGTCCATCATTTCCTGAATTTCTTATTTAACCCTTAACCAAACCAGTCTGCGCACTTTGATATTTATGGGTTCAGTAAATAGGTTAATATTCACTCATGGATGATTTTATTCAATACTTCCTATATTGCAGTGTTATGCAGATGGCATTGAACAAGCAGTTTCTGGGGGCTTTTAGCAGTTAGTGATTTTGAAATTTTTTCAGTTTTTTTTTTATTACTGATATCTTATTCTTTTGAAAACTATTTCTTCTTATTCTCTGATCACCTTTCTTTTGTGGGAATGGTAGATTGTTTTTAAAATGTTTTTCAAATTTCCTTTATTGTCCTTTTCATTCTAATAAAAATTAGTGTTCCATAATAATTACTTTAGGACAGGGGTGAGGAACCTGCAGCCTCAAGGTCACATGTGGCCCTCTAGGTCCTCAAATGCAGCCCTTTGACTGAATCCGAACTTCACAGAACAATGAGTTTAGATTCAGTCAAAAGGCTGCACTTGAGGACTATGTGGCCTCAGGGCCGAAGGTTTCCTACCTCTGCCTTAGGATATACTAGATCTATAGTTGAAAACCTTTTTTAAAAAAGATCTTTACTTTTCACTATTGATTAGAGAGATGCAAATCAAAACAACTGAGGTACCACATTATACCTGTCAGGTTAGCTAACATGACAAAACAGGAGGATGATAAAGGTTGGAGAAGATATGGGAGAATTGGAACACTAATTCATTGTTAGTAGAGATGTGAGCTGATCCAACCATTCTGGAGAAAAATTTGGAACTATGCCCAAAGGGCTACAAAAATGTGCATACCCTTTGACCCAGCAATATCACTTCTAGGGCTGTGTCCCAAAGAGATCATAAAAATGGGGAAAGGACCCACATGTACAAAAATATTTATAGCAGCTCTTTTTGTGGTGGCCAACAACTGGAAGGGGAATGGTTGAACAAAATTGTGGTATATAAACGTAATGGAATACTATTGTGCTATAAGAAATGATGAAGAGGTGGACTTCAGAAAAACCAGGAAAGACTTATTTGAACTGATCCTGAGTGAAATGAGCAGAAGCAGGAGAACATTATACATAGTAACAACAACAGCGTGCAAGGCCTGTTTCCAATAGACTTAGCCCTTCAAAGCAATGCAAGGATCTAAAACATTTCCACAGGACTCTTGATGCAAAATGCCATCCACTTCCAGAGAAAGAACTATAGAATTGAATGCAGAATGAAGCATACAGTTTTTGTTTTGTTTTGTTTTTTCTCATGGTTTCTTCCATCCATTTTAATTCTTCTGTGCAACATGACTAATGTGAAAATGTGTTTAATAAGAATATATGTGTAGAACCCAAGTAAGAGTGGGGAGGGAGAGGGGAGAGAGGGGGTGAAAATTTAAAACATAGAAGTGATTGTTAAGAAATGAAAACAAACAATAAAAAAATCTTTATTTTTTAAAAAATTCTGATCTTAACACATCAAATAATATTATTTGCATACACAAAGCAAAACAGAAAAAAAGAATTGCACATGCAGCTGCAAATCTTTACCACTTACCGCTTTCTTCTCCCTCCAAGTAAATGAGGTAACATTCTTTTCAAAGGTGTTAAGCTTGTTTTCTTTTGACCTGTACATTTTTAAATGTATCAATGAACCTCTTTTCATGTTTTTTAAAATGTTAGTCATTTATTTCTAGCCCTCTTTTCCCATATAACTTCCTAACCGCCCCCCCACCAGTTGAAAGAAAGAAAAAGTAAGTCTGGGTCACAAGTCATCATCATATAATGAGACAACAATCTCCACTTTGGCCATACCTGAAAACATAAACATCGTTTTGTACTTTGGGTTCATCATCCCACTACCAGGAGGTGGATGGCATGTTTTATCGTCTATTGTCTGGAATCATGTAATGATTAATCATCACATTAAGAGATCTTAAAAACAACTAAAAGTTGTTTTTCTTTACAGTTTTGTTATTATTGTATAAATTGTTCTTCAGGATACTACATTCTGCATCAGTTCATGGAAGTCTCATTAAGTTTCTCTGAGAGCGTCCTTTTTTCATTTCTTATGCCTGCAATATTCTATTATGTTCATATTTTGCCCAACAATCACAGAATTGTTGGGTTTCCAATTTTTTGCTACTATAAAAAATAATTGCTATAAATATTTTTTTTATAAGTGGATCATGCTGCCATTTTTTTCAACTCTTTGGAGTATAGGCCTAGTAGTAGTATTCCTGGCTCAAAAATTTAATGAATTTTTGATTATAGAACCAAATTGCTTCCCAGAATGTCTGGACAATTGCAACTTTATTAATAGCACTTTAGTGATTTTATTTTCCTACAAACCATCCAACAATGATCACTTTTCCTTTTTGTCTTCTTTGCCAATCTGGTGGGGATGAGATGGGATCTTAGAGCTGTTTTAATATATGTTTCTCTAATTATTAGTGATTTAGAACACTTTAAAATATCTGTTGATAGCTTGAATTTCTTTCTTTGAGAAATAACTGTTCACATCCTTTCACCATTTATCATTTGGGGAATATCTCATAAGTCATTCCTTATATGTTTTTGAAATGAAACCTTTATCAGAGAAACTTGCTGCAAAGTTCTTACCCCCACAGTTTACTGTTTTGTTCTTATTTTAAATGTAGTAATTTTGTTTGCACAAAACCTTTTTGATTTTATATAATCAGAATTGTCTGTTTTGTTTCTTGTGATCCTCTCTGCCCCTTATATAGTCACAAATTCTACCCCCATCCATAGTTATGATAACTACTCTTCCTTTCTCCTCTAATGTGTCTATGATGTGATTTTTTTTATCTCTTAAGTACTGTATCCATTTGGAACTTACCTTGGCATGTGGTATGATATTGATCTAAAAGTAATTTCTGCCATACTGCTTCTCTTCTGTAGTGCCCTGATAATGTGAGACATTAAGTTCTATCCTCTTTTCTTCTTTTCTCTTTTAAAACTGTTAGAACAAACAAAACCATTCCCAGACCTCTGTCTTGTTTAACTCATTCTATGAACCTTGATGACAATTATAGTCCTTTACAATTGTTTCAGTGGATTTTTAAAAAATATTTCCTTGGTAATTTGGTTTGCATTTTGAAGTTTCTGCTTAGCTCTGGGTCTTTTCATCAGAAATGCTTGTAAGTCTTATGTTTCAGTAAAAGCCCATTTGTCCCCTATAGGATTACACTCAGGTACATAATCGTTGGTTTTAAAAAGCTTTGTTTTTGCCCTTTGGAATATTACATTCTGAGCTCTCCTTTCCTTTACAGTGGGTGCTACCAAGTCTTATATGAGACTAACTTTGTTGCCTTGGTACTTGAACTCTGGGATTCAGTCCCTCTCTGCATCAGAAAAGCCTCTTCACAGTCAGAGGGAAGGAAATATAGTCTTTCCCATGCTTTCCCCTCTTCTCCCTCTTCATATGTAAGGCTGTGTAAGTCCATACAGAATCTATGATTCTGTACACAGCTGTAGGTTCATCCCTGTCTTGAACTCTCGGCCATAGTACGCAGCTACAGGCCTCAGCCCTCATCTTCACCCTAGAAAGTTTCTTTGAGCCTTCCTGGTTAGACCCCTTCCCTGGTACCCTTAGCACTTTTTTATCTCTTCAGTTTCAACTTGGACTGGAAAAGGGGACCCATTGTAGTTTCTCTTTGGATTTACCAGTGACACTTAGTCTGGTACCCTTCTTCCTCAGTCTATGAATTATGTGTGAGAGCTAGACCATATTTCCTTTCTCCTGCTATTTTTGTCATATTTTCATCGAAGCCTGTTAGTTTAACCTAGGTCTATAACCCCAAATTATGGTTCCCTATTTTATTTGCAGATATTTATGCCTTATTTCAACACTTCAAAAATGACCCCTTCACCTTTCTTATTTGATGAGCTTCTAGAGTATGGCTATGTAACTTTCCCAGAACTTTCTGTTTGATTTTCTCAATATCTGTTTAATACTGGAAGCCTTTCAAATCTTTGTAGGACTTGGCAGAGCATTAGAGAATCCAGGATCAATTTCATGCCATAATGAGGTATCAGGAAGGATAGTTAGTGGAAAATTAAGTACTCTTCATTTTCTAGTCCTTCAATTGATGGAATTTTGATAAATATATCTTTTTATAATGAGAAGCTTTTTATTTCACCTAATGTTTTTTTAAAATAAAATTTTATTGCTATATTTGCCTTTTATAACTTATAAAATTTTTATAGTATGATTTTTAACATTTAGGCTTTTGCTCTGATATTTAATTAAGGGAAAGACTTGTCATTAATAAATTGAGTAATTTGACTCATTCTATTCCTGATGTATTCTCATTAGTTTTTTTAAAATTTTGTTTCTTTCATGTGTGTATGTGAGAACAGGATGTCACGAGCCGTTCAGCTTTCAATCCCCTGTCCTGTACAGCTTGGTTCATTAAGGAATGAGTCTCTGGAAGCTCAGAGATTCCATGAATATGTCAAACAAGGAAACTATGTTAAAGTGAAAAAAATTCTGAAGAAAGGTAAGCACAGTATGGAGATGTTAATAAGATTCAGAATATCAGTAGATAGATAAAAATATGGAAGCAAAATCAGAGACAGTGTACTATGAAGTTTCTTGGGAAGTCCTGAACTGAAAATCTTTATAAAATGTGTTTGTAGATATATTTTTTTAGACTACCAAGTCTATATTATTCAAATAGAGGTTTTAAGGGATATGCTATGAATTGTTTTTAAACAAAGCTTTGCCAAGTATGGCAAGCCTGTATCAAGTGACCATGGGCCCCCTCTGGCCTTCAGTCTCTTCATTTGTAAAATGAGGGAGTTGGACTAGATGACTTCTGAGGTCCGCATCAACTCTGAAAATATGATTTATTTTATTTTTGAAATCAGTTGAAAATGACATGCATGACTAAATCATACTGCAGTTGATTCCCAAGGCATTTTATTTCTAATATAGAGTTCTCTATATATTAGGAGACTTTGTGGTGATATAAAAGTGTTTTAAAATCACGAAGATAATAAAACATGTATATAGTGATATATTGTGACATTTCACCGCACTTTGTTCATTGAAGAAAAGTGATCAGTAACTCGATGTCATTTGGGGTTAGGGCAGTTTCACGGAACTATTTGTTATTAATAATGGTCCTTTTCCCTGGAGGAAGAGAAAACCAAAAACAAAACACAAAGTGAGTTACTACTTTAACTTTGGGGAAAAAAGATTGATTTCTTTTTTTTTTTTATAAGTAGTATGGTTTAATAGATGAGAATATAGGATTTAGAGTTGGGAAGACCTGGGTTCATATTCCACTTCTGATCTTTATTAACTTTATAATTTAAGCTATAATTTCTCTATAAGGAATCTCTGTAATTTGCAGGTTTAGTTTTCTTAGTCTTCCTGAAGATCAATGATGATTAACAATGATTAACTAAAAATTTCCCTCATATAGAGGTATGAAAAACATGAAGAATTAGAATTATCAGCAAGCATTTTTTTAAGCTTTTATTACGTGCCAGACATTGTGCTGAGTATACAAAAACAAAAGTGAAAAGATAAGAACATAATTTGGGGAGGAAGGAAAGAGCAGCTAGGGAATCAGAAAATGCTTGGTGGAAAAGGCAGCACTTGACCCTAGGAATTCTAATATGTATAGGTGAGGAGGGAATTCATTTGAGGCATGAGAGTAACAGTAACAAATAAAAAATTCAAAAGACATAGTTTCTGGATATTTAATAATTTTCTTAATTCTGAATAGCAGGTAATTAACAAAATGATGGTCATTAGACTTTCTCTCCTAAACCAGAGATGAATTGGGGAGGCCAACATTTTATAGGCCCTTGGACGAGTGTGTGTTCCTAACCGAACTCACCTCTGATTGGTTAACAATTAAGGAGAAAAAATAATGTGAGGTGGGCAGATTCTAATGAGGGGCTGAGGAGTGGGGTGGGACCTGACTTTATGTTACTCTTACTCATATGTACCCAGACCTCCCCTCCACCTTGGGCAGTCTAGACAAAGGAATCTACCTCCACCCAATTCACCTAGATCAGATTATCTTGAAAGGTCCCATCCAAGTATGTAACCTGAGGTTTTTGGCAGTCTCATCTGCCAGCAGAGATTGGCTCTATAACCTACAGGGGGTTATTTTTGAATGAAGAAATAGAAAGGGAAAACCTTAATCTAAATAATTAGTTATTAATATGAGAGAAATATGCATTTCTCTCATCACCTAGTGCAGAGCATGGAGATGAGAGATGAGTTGCCATGTATGGGAAACAATATGAAAAGGCTAGTTGGGTGTGAATTTAAAGGAATGTGGAGTAAGTCTGGAAAGGTAGGATAAGTACAGATTATGAAGGGCTTTAAACACTAAACAGTGTGTCTGTACTCAAGGATATAGGAGTCCTAGGATTTAGAGCTAGAAGCCCGGACTAGGCAGGGCCCTAGAGCGACCATTCAGTGACAAAGCCAGCTTTTCTCGGCCGAGCAGCGAGAGAACTCGAAGGCCGGCCTCCCTTTGTCTATTGTTCCGGGTTGGAAAACGGCTTCCGTGCGTGATTGGCTGTCAGGAGGCAGTATGCTAATGAGCACTCGGGTGGCTTTCGGGGTCCCGAACCGCTTCCGGCCGGGGTAACGAGCTTTGCGGGGCTTGCGCGTTGGCGTGCTTGTTCGGGGAGATGCGGCGCTTCGCTTTGGGGTGGAAACGGGCGGGTACGGAAAAGTAGCCGTGAGGTTACAGTGTGCGGGGTCGGCTGTGGCGGGCGCGTCTGGAGGGTGTTGGTTAAGACTATACTTTCAGGGATCATTTCTATAGTATGTTACTAGAGAATTGTGGCTGAAAGTGTA
>CM053770.1:542428110-542782472 GCA_028658325.1 Potorous gilbertii
ATCTCCACAGCCTCACATATGCAAGCTACTTAGCACATTCTTACCTATTCAAAAAAAAAAAGCACCATTTGAAAGACCACATTTTTTTTTTTGTGGAAAAAAGAACAAATTTCAAAAAAATCATTTTAAAGACTTTTGAAAGGCTTTCCTCTTAAACATGTACTTACCAAAGTACTCCTTTCCCAATGGATGTTAGAATAAATTTTCTTAAATGTATGCACCTCTGATTAATCATAATTTCAGAATGGGTCTTCTAGTTGCTTTTAGTCTTCTAGGGGGTTCCCAGTCCTTTCCATTGCTTCTTCCTTCCTACTTTGTGTTTGCCAAATGTGTAATAAAGCTCCTTACCCATCAAGTTGCAGCTGTTTAAACTATTAAAGAACAAAATATGATCTAAACTGGGTGGCCTCCCAATCATGGTGACTGACCATTGTCTTAAGAGACAACACTACTGAGCACAATTAGAGTTCAATGAAATACAACACAAAATTCTGTGTGCTGCACAGACACAAGGATAGACACCTTCTGTTATAGTTAGAGAGCAGGGGGATTTGGAGAAAGTAACTTGCATACTTTACAATGTAAGATCTTGATATAGTCATAGTCACCAAATTCAGTTCAAATTTCCTGATTCTTGGAGGGACCTAACAATATTAAACATTACCTCAAGTAAATACAAGTCATTGTTTCTACTCTATCCTTTTTTAGTTCTAACTAGCTCTTCTAAAACTTAAGAGTAAAATTCCTTTGTGAAAATGCAGTTTCTAGATATGCAGTACATTTGTTACATTACAATATTTATTACTGTGTAGTATTTATTAAGGATATGCTACACTTTCAATATTCTTTAAGTACACTTAATCAATCAATCATCAAACATTTAGTAAACTACTATGTGCTAAGTAATGAAGATACAGTGACAATTTTAAAACAGTCCTCTTCCCCAAGGAGTTTACATCCTTAATGAGGAAGCTTCCCTTAAAACCTACAATTCTCAATTAGAATATAGTATTTAATTAATGACTGTGTTGATGGCACTGAGATTAATGAGCCTGAGAGATCAAGAGGATGATGGTGCCCTCCACAGAAATAGGAACTTGGAAAGAGAAGGCTTGAGGATGAAACGTAGGAAACATGATGATGTTCCTGATGAAAACCTCTTGTGTGGCCAAAGTGGTCATGATCCCAGTTCTGTTCCTGACACTGAGAAGTGTCCTTGAATAATAAGGTCATTTGGACAGAAGGTCCAAAGGAATATACAGTGGAAGTGGTAGTGGGGGAGAAAAACAGGTATATAAATAACTAATACATGAGGGAGTTTCACAAGAAATCTGTAGACAATTACTGAATTTGGGGATAGGAAAGTTGTGAAAAGATAGCACCTGAATTGGGCCTTGAAAGAAGTGGAGAATCTAGAGTGCAAAGGCATGAAGACAAGGGAAGACAGGATGAAAATGAGGAAAGTCCATTTTCTGCTAGAATTCAAGAATATGAGAAGGGAAACAGTGTAAGATAAATAATAATAAATATGTTTGGTTGCAAAGAAAAGATGTAAGAAAACATCTCCCGTTCCTCTGCAGAGGATGGGGTTCACAAGTGTGAATCATTACATATAACATTAGAATTTTTCAAGTTGTTGATCAGCCTTATTAAATTTTTTCTTTCACCTCTTTTCCTTTCTTTTAGAGAAATACTTTTACATATAAGGATTAATTCTCTGGGATAAGGGAAAGAGTACAATACAGGAGGAAATCTAAATTTGGAAAATGTAAAAAAAAAGGTATCAATAAAATCTATTTTAAAAACAGGAGTTTCAGGAAAGTGGTGGAAATTGAAGATAGATTGGAAGGAGTTGAGAAAATGACAGCTTGAAAGTATAGTAGGGCCTGAAGAAATTATTTTTAGGACAGGGAAGAGCATGTTTGCAGGAAGGAACCAGATTTGAGAAAGTCTGAAGCTATATGTCACATCTATATAGTATACTTCCACATACCTTATCTTTTGCAATCTAATAATAATCCTATGAGATAGCTTTTGCTGGCATTTCATATTAAGAATCATGAAAGGCCTAGAATAAAGGATTTCCCTAAGGTGACTCAGCTAATTTCCTACAAGGTTGACACAAATGAGAAAACTGACAGGCAACCAGGTAAGATGTGGCTATTTAAAATGTTCAAAAAGTGCTTTACATATACTTGTTTGATCAAGTATATTAAGCTATTCAAGCAAGCCTTCTGACACTGAAAGTCTGTGTGTATGTGTGGGTGTATGAAGAGGCATTTTAGTTTAGTGGAAAATGCACTGGAATTGGAATCAGAGGGCCTGAGTTTAAAATCTTATCTTTGTTACTACTATATGATAATTGGTACTCGAGATATTAGACAGGTCAGAACTTGATAGACTACCTTAAAATTTTCCAAAATGAACCCCGTTTTTTATTTTTAAAATTTAATTTATCTTCAGTTTTCAACATTCACTTACATGAAATTTTGAATTTCATATTTTCTCCCCGACTCAGGACAGCATGTATTCTGATTATGCTTTCCTCCAATTCGTCCTCCCTTCTATCCCCCCAGCCCTTTTATCCCCTTCTCTTCTATTTTCCTGTAGAGTAAGATGGATTTCTATAACACATTGCCTACATATCTTATTTCCTAGTAGTGTGTCAAAACAATTTTTAACATTCATTTTTAAAGCTTTGAGTTCCACATTTTCTCCCTTCCCCCCTCCCCATCCACCCTCATTGAGAAGGCAAGCAATTTGATATAGGTTATACAGACATATTCACACAAAACACTTCTATAACAGTCATGTTGTGAAAGACTATAGTTCCCTTTATCCTTCTCGTCCTCCATTTACTCTATTCTCTCCTTTCACCTGTCCCTCTACAAAAGTGTTTCCAGTTACCAATCTCCTGTCCCTTCTATTATTCCCCCCACCATCCCCTTCCCTCCTACTTTCCTGTAGGGTAAGATAAACTTCCATACCCAATTGAGTGTGTATATTATACCTTCTTAAAGCCAAATTCAATGAAAGTAAGACTCACTTATTCCCTCTCATCTTCCCCTTCTTCCCCTTCACTGCAAAAGCTCTTTCTTATCTCTTTTATGTGAAATGATTTATTACCTTCTACCTCTCACTTTCTCCTCCTAATACATTCCTCTCAACACTTAATTTTCCTTTTTGGTATCATCCCTTCATATTCAGCTCATCCTGTGCCCTCTGCCCCTCCCTATATATACACACGCACATACACATGCATACATATACACACATGTGTATATATATATATATATACACACATACACACAATATACACACATATACACATACATACACACACACACATATATTCCCTCCAACTACCCTAATACTGAGAGAGGTTTCATGAGTACAAATATCATCTTTCCATGTAGGAATGTAAATAAATAGTTCCATTATAATGAGTCTCTTATGCTTTTATGGTTTCTCTTTCTTGTTTACCTTTTCATGCTTCTCTTCATTCTTCCATTTGAAAGTCAAATTGTCTATTCAACTCTAGTCTTTTAATCAAGAATTCTTGAAGGTTCTCTATCTCACTGAATATTCATTTTTTTCCCCTTAAAGTATTATACTCAGTTTTGCTGGGTAGGTAGTTATAATCCTAGCTCCTTTTGTCCTCTGGAATATCATATTCTAAGCCCTCTAATCCTTTAATGGAGAAGCTGCTAAATACTGTGTTATTCTAACAGTGCCTCCAAAATACTTGAATTGTTACTTTCTGGCTACTTGCAATATGTGCTCCTTGACCTGGGAATTCTGAAATTTGGCTATGTATTCCTGGGAGTTTTCATTTTGGGATCTCTTTCAGGAGGTTATCAGTGAATTCTTTCAATTTCTATTTTACCCTCTGGTTCTAGAACATCAGGGCAGTTTTTCTTGATAATTTCTTGAAAGATGATGTCTAGGCTCTTTTTTTGATCATAGCAGATGGTTCAATAGTTTTTAAATTATCTCTCCTGGATCCATTTTTCAGGTCAGTTGTTTTTCCAATGAGATACTTCACAATGTCTTCTATTTTTTCATTCTTTTGGTTTTGTTTTATAATTTCTTGATTTCTCATAAAGTCATTAGCTTCCATTTGCTCCACTCTAACTTTGAAAGAATTATTTTCTTCAGGGAGTTTTTGGACCTCTTTTTTCATTTGGCCCATTCTGTTTTTTAAGGCATTTGTCTCCTCATTGGCTTTCTGGACCTCTTTTGTCATTTGGATTAGTCTAATTTTAAAAGTGTCATTTTCTTCAGCATTTCTTTGGGTTTCTTTTCGGGTTTCTGACTCATTTTTTATGATTTTCTTGCATCACTCTCATTTTTCTTTCCAGTTGTTCTTCCACTTCTCTTACTTGATTTTCAAATTCTTTTTTGAGCTCTTCCATGGCCTGAGACCAATTCATATTTTTCTTGGAGACTTTGGATGGAGGAGCTTTGGCTCTGTTGTCTTCTTCTGGCTGTAGGCTTTGATCTTCCTTGTCATCAATGGCATGAGAAAATACCTCTTTACCAAAAAAGTAAGAATGTATAGTCTGTTTCTTTCTCCCCAGTTGGCTCATTTTCCCAACCAATTACTTGACTTTGGTTATATGGAGGGCTCCAGAAGCAGCCTCTGTTTCAGCAGTAGTTGTTGCCACCCTGGGACTGGGGTTGGACCATACTCCCCTCTCAGACAGGTGAGAGACCCTTCCCACTGACCTTTGAAGCTGTCTTTAGCATTTGTGGGTTTAGAAGTCAAGAAATCGCAGCAGTTGCCAGTGAGTCAGTTCCCTAAGGCCTGCTCCAACTCTCTCTGCACTAGCATAGCCCACACCAAACTGTACTCTCTCCCAACCTAGTGCAAGAACCCTTCCTGTCAATCTTCTAGATTGTCTTGGGCTGGAAATTTGCTTCAGTCTGTCATTCTGTGGCTTCTGCTGCTCTAAAATTTGTTTAGAGTAATTTTTTACAGGCTTTTTGAGGGGTTTGTGGGGAGAACTCTAGCAGGTCTCTGCTTCTACTCCACCACTTTAGCCCCCAACTTCCCCCTCCCTTTTCAAATAAAGGGTCACATAAATTATTTAACCTGCTCAGGATCAGTTTTCTCATCTATAAAACGACATAAATTCAGAAAAAGACACTGAAGTCTGAATGTAAAAGCTGCATGCAAAGCCTCAAAGAAAAATGTGAATTGGTCACAGGCACAAGAAAGAATTCCTGAAAGGGCTCAAATAGGATTTAAAAAATCAAATAAGAATGAGAGATACACACAAACATAAAATAAAGATCAGGAGTAAAATTTATTTTGTAAAAAAAAAAAACAGGGATAGTAATCATAATCTGAAACAAAGTTAAAGCTAAAATCAGATTTAATCAAAAGAGAAAAACAGGGAAACTACACTACATTTCAGCCATGTTAATCAATAGTCTTAGACCATATAAAATAACTAGACAGTACCAAAAATGAGAGTATACCTGCCAAAACAGACACAGGAACTATATAAATATAAACATAAAATATATTTTATACAAAGTTAGATCTTAATAACTGAAATAATATTTATTGTGCATGGGTAGTAAAGCTAATATAATTTTTAAAATGACAATTTTACCTAAATAATCTATTTATATACTACCACTCCAATTAAATTACTAAAATAAAAAATCTTACTGAGTCAGAAGAAATAATATCAGGGTTCATCTGGAAGAGTGAAGGGTCAGGAACTTCAAAGGAAATCAGGGGAAAAAGATGTGAAGGAACTAAATTCATTAGTATTAGACCTTAAACAATATTACAAGGTGAGAGAAGTACTGAAGTATATTTAGCCAAAAATAGAGGGAATGCAGAAAAATTAGCGGGAAAAATTTTCAGACTATCTCCCAGATAGAATGTGATTGGATCAGAATATTGTTGTGGTGTAGAAAATGATAAACTGGTCGAATTAGAAAAATATTGGACTTCAACTTATAAAGGAAATTGCTATTCACCTACAGAGAAAACAGATGACAAGTGGAAATTAGCACAATGCAGTCTTACAGATATGTGTTTGAGTGTATATGTATGTAAATGTGTATGTTTATGGATATCTCTGTGTGTGTGAGTATCCATGCTTAACTATGGTCTTCTTTGGCGGGGGGGGGGAGGGAGGAGGCAGAGGACAAAAGAAAATATACAAGAAAGTAAAGAAAAGATGGACAGTTTTGAAAATAATGTGTAGTATTTATTATATTGCTTTTTCTGAAATGTAAATTTATTGCTTTATATAGAATCCTCTCTTATATCCTGCTGTGTACATGACAATGGCTTTTTTCTTTATTTTGTATTTAAGTTTAAAATAAATTCAAACATAATGAAAAAAATCAAATAAAAGAGGTATAGGAAAAATTGGGAAAAGAAACAAGAGTGACACAAGAAAAATCATGAAAAAAAGTCAAGTTTGGTAAAAGACATACAAAACTACTGCAGAAAATAATACCTAAAAAACCAGAATTGGCCAAATAGTAAAAGAGGCACAAAAAAACAACTGAAGAAAAGAACATCTTGAAAAGCAGAATTGGTCAAATAGAAAAAGAGGCACAGAAGCTCACTGAAGAAATTGATTCCTTAAAATTAGAATTGGGCAAGTAGAAGATAATGATTCTATAAGAAACCAAGAAACAATAAAATAAAATCAAAATAAGGAAAAAAATAGAAGAAAATGTGAAATTTCTGACTGGAAAAACAACTGATCCAGAAAAAACATCCAGGAGAGAAAATTTAAGAATCAGTAGATTACCGGAAAGTCATGATCATAAAAAGGGCCTAGATTTCATATTTCAAGAAATTATCCAGGAAAACTGCCCTGATATCCTAAACCAGAAGGTAAAATAGAAATTAAAAGAATCCACCAATCACTTCCTGAAAGAAATGCCTAAATGAAAATTCTCAGGAATATTATAGCCAAATTCCAGAGCTCCCAGGTCAAGGAGAAATACTTCAAGAAGCCAGAAAGAAACAATTCAAATACCATGGAGCACAGTCAGGCTCAACACAAAATTTAGCAGCTTCCACATTAAAGGATCAAAGGGCTTTAGGGTACATATTCCAGAGGGCAAAGGACCTAGTTATAAAGCAAAACTAAGTATAGTGCTTTGGGTGCTTGGGGGGTGGGGAAGGGAATGGAGATTTAATGAAAGTGAAGACTTTCAGGTATTTTGGATGAAAAGACCAGAGTTGAATAGAAAATTTGACGTTTAAATACAAGGCTCAAGAGAAGCACAAAAACGTAAACATGAAAGAGAAATCATAAGGAAATCAATAAGGTTAAAATGTTTACATTTTTACATGGGAAGATGATAACTATAACTGCAGAACTTTATCATTTTTAGGGAATTCAGAAAGAGTATACATAGACAGAGAGCACATATGTGAGTTGATTATGCTGGGATGATGCTAAAAAATAAATTAAGGAGTGAGAAAGAGGGATGCATTGGGAGAATGGGGAAGGGAGAAGAATAGGGTAAATTATCTCACATAAAAGAAGCAACAAAGGAAGAGCTTTTACAATGAAAGGAAAGACCTAGGCGGGATACAAAGCTTGACCCTTACTCTTATTGGAACTGGCTCAAAGAGGGAATAACGTATACATTCAATTGGGTACAGAAATCTATTTTTACTTTGTGGGGAAGTAGGAAGAGAAAGGGATAAGAAAAAAGTGTGGGGACTGATAGAAGAGAGGGCAGATTGAGGGAGGCAGTGGTCAGAAGCAAAACAGATTTTTGAGAAGATCCAGGATGAAAGGGATAGGGGAGGAGGATAAATGGGAGTTGGGGGCAGGGGCAGAAGGACAGAAAGAACTACAAAGTTAATAAGCATAACCGTGACAGGAGTGAACAGGAGCATAACAGGAGTGAACTCACCCATAAAACAAAAATGGATAGCAGAATACACTGAAAAGAAAACAATATGGTGTTCACAAGAAATGCACTTGAAACAAGACAGGCACACAGTGTAAAAATAAGGAGCTGGAACAGAATCTAATATGCTTCAGGTGAGGTTAAAAAAAAAGCACGGATCTCAGACAAAGTAAAAGTAAAAAACAGGCAAAGAAGGAGTCTTACAAAATTCCTTTTATGACACAAATATGGTACAGATATCTCAACCAAGAAGAGCAGAAACAGAGAAAAAAAACTATTGACCAATTTCTCTAATAAATATTGATGCAAAAATTTTAAGTAAAATACTAGCTGTCACAAAGATCACATATTATGACTAGACAGAAAAACTACTAGCATAACTGACCATGTCAACAACAAAAACAAAAATCACACGAGTTAGCTCAGATGCAGAAAAAGCTTTTGACAAAATACAACACACCTTCCTAGTAACAACAGTAGAAAGCATAAAAATAAATGGAGCTTTCCTTAAAATGCTAAGTAGTATCTATCTAAAACCACCAGCAAGCATCATCTGTAATGAGGATAAGCTAGAAGAAATCTTCCCAATAAAATCAGGGATAAAGCAAGGATGCCTATTATCATTCAATATTGTTTTAGAAAGGTCAATTAGGGCAGCTACGTGGTACAGTGGATAGAGCACCACTGCAGGAGTCAGGAGGATCTGAGTTCAAATCTCACCTCAGACACTTGACACTCACTGTGTGACCTTGGGCAAGTCACTTAACCCCAATTGCCTCATTCTGGGTCATCTCTAGCCATCCTGATGAATATCTAGTCACTGGATTCAGATGGTTCTGGAGAAGTGAGGCTGGTGACCTGCACAGCCCTCCCTCACTCAAAACAAAGTCAAATGCAAGTCATGTCATTATTTCTCTGATAGCATGGTCTTCTTCAGCAACAAAGGATGAACACACACACATAGAAAGGTCAATTATAGTAATAAGACAAGAAAAAGAAATGGAAGGAATTAGAATAAGCAAAGATGAAACAAAACAATCACTCTTTGCAGATGATACGATGGTATACTTAGAGAATCCAAGAGAATCAACTAAAAATATAGTTGAAATAACTACTTTAGCAAAGTTGCAGGATAAAAAAACAAACCCAGACAAAGGATTGATCTTTCTATGTATTACCAACAAAGTCCAGAAAGAAGAGACAGAAAGAGATTCCATTTAAAATAACAGAAGACAATATAAAACAGTTGGGGGTCTACCTGACAAGACAAGCCCAGAAACTATTCAAACATAATTATAAGACATTTTTCACACAAATAAAGTCAGATATAAACAATCAGAGAAATGTTAATTGTTCATGAGTAGGCTGAACCAATATAATAAAAAGGACAATTCTACCTAAATTAATTTACTTATTTAGTGTCATAGCAATCAATAACTATATCTGTGAAAGCAAGGCCATCATAAAAAAAAATGTGAACAAGTGGGAATAGGTGCAGCAAGGCCTTGTGGCACATCCTATGATTAAGAGAGAAAGAATTCATGCCAAGGAGTCTGACACGAAGCTCAACCCAACCTGTCACTGAATTTTATGGAAGAACTTTTGTAGTTATGTGACCCACAAGACTAACTGTATTATCTACTTCTACCTGAACCAAAGTACTATTCTTTAGATCAAGTTTGTTTAGAGCACGGCCTACACTAGCTAAACCAGTGATCCATCCAAAAAATAAGGATTGCAATCTAAATTCCAAATAATAGAGACTGAAATCTTGAGATTTATCATGAGAACACCCTGATATTTATTTATTTTGTAACAAGCTACAAGTTTTATTGCAACATGACCAATTTTGTGGGGGTGGGTATCTTTCTCAAAAACAATGTTCTATTTAAGGCTCTTTTCATATAGAAATTGCCATTATAACATTATTCAAAATGTCTTTAGTTTTGTAAGACTCTCACATGATAAACACTTAACTCCTACTCCTGTAGTGTACATTCAATGGAAAAAAAGGCATTAACAGCTAAGAAGATAGGTAGATAACAGGAATGAGTACTGAGGTACTATAGGTGCTATAATAATTTGATGACAATTAAGACAACTTAATTGGCATTCCTTTTTGAAGGGGACAACCTTATTACATAAAGTGCTTTCAATGCATAGTTACACATATACATATACATACACACACACACACACACACACACATATGCACTGTCATGCCAGAAGAGGCACGTTAAAGGCAGGTTAAGTGTACAAAACACAGAAACTTCAGGAACTGCAATCTAGCGCAACTCTAAGTAAGATCGAATGAAGTTTAGCATCTGACCAAGGCATTCAATTAACTCAACCCTCAGCAGTTTTCTAAGTATTCATATTGATTACCATATCCATCTCTTATTCTTTTGTTTTGGCAAAAATGTGATGTGAAGACATTCCTTGGGTTCTACATATGAAACCAGGAGGAAACAGTCTAATGGCAATTACTGGTAGGTGGCTTAAATTACTGAATTCTTTATGCTTTCTGGGAAGTTATAGTAAAGGACAAAAACCTAATACTATTTCAACTGATGGAGCTACAGAAATGAAAGCTACTTCCAGATGGCACTTCACCACCATTTTATAAAGGTCTTCCTTCAAGTGAAACTACTACATTGGCTCCCAATTTCTCTTGAAGCACTGAATGATCCTTAATATCATCCAAGCCATTTACTAGTCACTTGTGTTTAATACTGGTAAATTTCTTTTTAATGGCATCTTTAAAACCAACATAAATCATTGGGCTTTTTAAAGATGCACATTCAGGAGCCCAGAACACAAAAACTAGGTCTTCTTTCTTAGACTCTTTTGTCTTGTAGGTGGCATTATACAAAGTATATCAGCAATCATTCAGAGGTAGCAACTTCACAAAAGATGTGTAAGAGTCCTCTACTGTATTCCCAATGTCACCAACCAAGATCTGCTTTGCTTCCTCTACATTTGTTTTTTGTCATCATTTAAAGCAGAAGAGAATTGGTTTCTTTCTTCCATCTCCTCTTGTATAGAAAGATTTCCTTACTTTCATGTCATTAAAAACTTTGATTACTTCATCATTCACAGTTACTCCAGAAGCTATGGTTCCAGGGATGGTAAAGGCTGCACCAGTGGATTCTCACCCAGGGGCACTAGAGGAAGAGGAGAGGAGAGAGAAGGAGGAGGAGCAGCAGGAGGAAAAGGAGAAGGGGGAGGAGATGAAGGGGGAGGAGATGAAGGGGGAGGAGATACAGGGGGAGTAGGGGCAGCAGTGGCAGCAGCAAGAGGAGGGCAGTGGCTCTTGGGAGCTCCGGGGGCAAAACAGGAATGCCCTGATATTTAAGCCTTTATTGTTTTGTTCTATGTACTAGTCAGCTGCGGTGATTGAAACAACTCATAAAACAGCTCATAGTTTACATCTGTATTTATTTTCTATCCTTTACTCCATCTTTCCCTACCATCAGCCCAAAATCTAGTTCCCTTTTTAAAATTAAACCTTTTAGATTTATGTTGACATTTTTTTTAAAAGAGAGAAACAGTCTATTGTCTTGATTTTAATAATTTTCCCCCATTTTTTTTCCCTACTAGCTGTTGTCCTTCCATTTTCATCACTTTAAGCCCATGGAATGATTTTGCTTAGCTACAAATCTTGCCAGGGGAGACAACATACAAACAACTATGTACAAGCAACACCTGTAGAGGGTATATGACTCTGTCCTGTACCATCTTTCTTTTTTCTCTAAACTATTTCATCATTAAATTCTCATTAATTCCCATGACTTCAATGATCATCTCCAAGCTGATGATTTTTAGATTTATCTTGCCCTAACCTCTCCCCTAACATCAAGATTAACAGCCCTAACTCCTACTAGACATCTCAAACTGGGTGTTCTGTAAACACCTTTAACTCACCAAGTCCTAATCTGAATTTACCTATTCCCCAAAATCATCCTCCTCATCTGAATTTCCTCTTAACTGCTAGGGGTGCCACCATCCTCCCAGTCATCCAGGCTCAGATGTCATCTTCAGCTCCTCATTCTCTCTCATCTTCCATATCCACTGTTACCAAGACCTGTCAATTTTACCTTTTTAACAACTATCTCTTGTGCTCCCACTTCTCTCCTCTGATAAGACTACCACCTGATACTGGCCCTCATCACCTTGTACTTCAATAGCCTACTGGTCGGATTCCCTGACTCAAGCCTCTCCCTTCTTTAATCCATCCTCTACTCAGCTGTCAAATCAGTCCTCCTAAACTGCAGATACGACCACGTCACCTCCTGTGCTGTAAACTTCGGCGATACTCTCTCTATTCTAGGATCACATATAAAATTCTTGGTTCAGTCTTCAAAGCCCTTCCAATTTGACTCTTACCTCTCTAGTCTTCCTCCATTTTATTCCCCACACACATTCTTTGATACAGTGACAATGGCCTCACAAGCGCAAGATACTCCACCTCCAAACTTCATGCATTTTTCACTGGCTGTTCCCCACACCTGGAATACTTTTATTCTTTATCTTTGCCTCCTAGTTTGCTTCCTTTCTTCTTTCCCTTCTTCTTCTACACCTTCTACAAGAAGCCTTTCCTGATCATCTTTAACGCTACTGCTAAATAATACTCTATTGATTACCTCTAATTTGTGTCATATATATATCTTGTTTGAACATAATGATTTTCAAGTTGTCTCGCCTAATAGACTGCAAACTCCTCGAGAAAACAAACTGTCTTTTGCTTTTCTTTGTATTCTAAGAAATAAGCACAGTACCTGGCATAGAGTAGGCATTTAATAAATACCTAATGAGAATAACTGAGGATAATCTCAGTGGGAAGGGACTAACGTTAAGACACACAGGAAAGGTCTCTTGCAGAAGATGGGATTTTAGCTTAGACTTGACTAAGTCAGAAATCAAAGATAAAGGAGGAAAACATTCCCAGCAATGGGGACAGCCAGTGAAAATGTATGGAATTGGGAGATGGAGTCTTGTGTAAGGAATATCAAGGAGACCAGGATGGGGAGGGGAGGAAGGTTTAAGAAGACTGTATGAAGGGGTTAGGTTATGAAGGGCTTTAAAACGTAAACAGGAATTTATATTTGATCCTAGAGGTAATGAGAAGTTACCAAAGTTCATTGAGTAAGTCGGTGATACAGTCAGACCTTTAGGAAGACCACATTGAGAGCCAAATGGAGAAAGAGATTTGAGGCCAATCACAAGGTTACTGCACTGGTCCGGCCATAAAGTGATGAAGTCCTACACCAAGGTGATAGAAGTGTCAAAAGAGAAGGGAGCACATATACTGTAGCTATTGCTAGGCAGACTCAACAAAATTTGGCAAAAAATTGGATATGGGAGAAAGATGGGGAAGATGGGATGGATACCCAGGTTGCAAGCCTGAGTGCCTAAGAAGATGATGCAGCTCTAGATAGTAAAAGGGGAGTATAATTTTATTACTTTTATTATTCACTATTAAATTTAATTACATTAATTTAAAAATTATCATTACCTACTCCATTAGAATAAATAATGCCATGTGTTCAGTGCCATGAAAAAAGTAGAGGTCTGATAGATTTATTCACAGATTTAGTCCAACTCTCTCATTTTACACATTATAAAACTGAGGTCCAGGGAGGTGAAGTGACTTGGCCAAAGTAACACAAATGGGCCACAACTAGAACTTAAGTCCACTGACTATAAACCTAGTTATTTTTGCCCAAACATCATACCCGTGGGACTATTTATAGGACAGTTATATAAAGGCAGTATAGTAGAGTGGGAAAAGCACTAGATTTGAAGTCAGAAGACTAGGAGGTTTGACTTCTGAGTCTATCACTAGCCCCTAAGGTGCCTTTTTACCTCTATGGGTCTCAAATTCCCTATTTGTTAAATTAAGCGTTAGAATCAATTTATAACAGGATCAGCAAACTTTTAAAAAAATAGTAACTATTTCAATATAATTAGTTTCCTTTCTTTCCTTGGCATTTTATTTCATACGTTTAAAAACCTTAACTCTAGAAGAAATCCACAGGCTTCACTAAAATCATAGGGGTTCTTGACACTCAACAAAAGGTTAGAACTGGCAATTTAGAAGAATCCTTTCAGCATGAAATCCTATCTGTCCAATAAGATCGGTTTTTTTTGTCTCCTATAGACCATTTCTACTTTTTGTAGTAATTAATTACCATGTGCTTGGATGACCATACTGGAAACCATGCAATCTATGCAACAGTTGGCAGAAAGGTCAAATGGTGCTCGGACTTTTTAAGGGTTATCTTTGCGCTAAGATTTAAGAATGAAACGGTACAGATACAGGGAGCAGCTGGGTGGCACAGTGGAGAGACAGTGCTGGACCTCAAGTCAAAAGACCTCGGTTCAAATACGGCCTCAGATTCTCCCTGTTGTGTGACCCTGGGCAAGTCACTAACGCTAAACTTGGCTCTGCCTCAATTTCCCCATTTGTAAAACTGAGATAAATAAATGTCCCTTACCTGTTAAGGTTGTGAGATTAAAACGAGATACTTGTAGAAGGAGTTATATAACTTAAAAGCCATTACACAAAACACCCAAAAAACCTAGATGCCCCCGTCTAGCAAACTTAACAATATGGTTGGACACAGCTCCTGAAGGCCCTTACGGGCGCCTGAGCGCGGCCCAGCCACCAGAGGCCGGGGACGCCCTTCGGCTCCACCGCCATTTTCCTGGCAAGAACCTGCTTCCCTTCCACCCCCCCTCCCCCGCGCCGCTCCGCCCCAACGGGTCCTCTTTGGGGTCCCTTCATCCATCCCTCGGCCTACGCCCTCCCTCTCCGGGTTGCTCATTACTTGGTTTCTCCTCCGGTTACTCCTTTTCCTACACCGGGACTGGCGAGCTAACGCCCTTGGGAACCTCCATTACCTCCCGTAGGCGGATTGGAGGAGAAGGTGGAGGGGACTGAGAAGACGAGAACGAGGCAAAGAGCGAGGACGACGCGCGGCCGTGACTCCTGGCCCACAATCCCTCGCGAGGGCGGGAAAAGGGTGAGGGAGGCCGTGGAGGCGGCGTTGCCGAAGGGGGCCCCAGGGGATGTCGGGAGCGTCGAGGGAGGCGAATCAGGGACCTAGGCTAGCGGGGCCTTCCGGACTCCTCGAAACCTTGGGGCACGGGAAGGGGAGGGACAGTTTTCAGACCAGTCAAAAGTGCGTTCGGCGTGGGCTAACACCGCCCCCGCCCGCTGTTTGGAGGTGTGTGGGTCCCTCTCTTGACTGCGCGGTCACTCCCACCCGGCAGCCCCAAAGCCGCTCGCCGACGGCGGCGGCGGCATCACCGTAGGCTTCCGTCCCCCGAATTCCCGCCTTTCGTCACTTCAGAGGTGGAAGTCAGAGCGGCTGAAAGCCGGGAAAGACAAGACCCGGCCGCCCAGAGCCGGGCCTCGAGGTTCCCGCCCTCCGAGGGAGAGGGCGGTAGGGCCTCGCTCCGCGATGGCTTGCGTCTGACGTCACGCCAGGGGGCGTGGCTCTCGGTTTGGGCGCCTAGCCCGAATCCCGGATGCTGGTGACGGGGTCCGGCGGAGCTCCCCGGGGCTGCCATGCAGCGGGACTTGGGGAGCTACCCTCTGGCCCCCAGCGTGCGGGTAAAACTGGTGAGTGCAGGCTTCCGGACAGCCGAGGATCTCCTGGAGCTGAAGCCTGAGGAGCTCAGCAGCGGTAGGTGGGAAGCGGCCGCCCAACCCGGCCCGCCGGTCCTCCCCGCCGCCGAGTGTGTGTCTGTGTCTGTGTGTGTGTCTATCTGTGTGTGTGTATCTGTGTGCGCGCGTGTGCCTGTGTGCTCGCGTGTGTGTGTGTGCGCGCGCGTGTGTGTCTGTGTGTGCGCGTGTGTGTCTGTGTGTGTGTGCGCGTGTGTGTCTGTGTGTGTATCTATCTGTGTGTGTGTATCTGTGTGTGTGCGCGCGTGTGTCTGTGTGTGCGCGCGCGTGTGCCTGTGTGCTCGCGTGTGTGTCTGTGTGTGCGCGCGCGTGTGTCTGTGTGTGCGCGCGTGTGTGTCTGTGTGTGTATCTATCTGTGTGTGTGTATCTGTGTGCGCGCGCGTGTGTCTGTGTGTGCACGCGTGTGTCTGTATGCTCGCGTGTGTGTGTGTGCGCGCGCGCGTGTGTGTCTGTGTGTGCGCGTGTGTGTCTGTGTGTGTATCTATCTGTGTGTGTGCGCGCGTGTGTCTGTGTGTGCGCGCGCGTGTGTCTGTGTGTGTGCGCGTGTGTCTTTGCGCGCGCGCGTGTCTGTGTGTGTGCGCGTGTGTCTGTGTGTATCTGTGTGCGCGCGCGTGTGTCTGTGTGTATCTGTGTGTGCGCGCGTGTGTCTGTGTCTGTGTGTGTATCTATCTGTGTGTGTGTATCTGTGTGTGTGCGCGCGCGTGTGTCTGTGTGTGCGCGCGTGTGTCTGTATGCTCGCGTGTGTGTGTGTGCGCGCGCGTGTGTGTCTGTGTGTGCGCGTGTGTCTGTGTGCGCGCGCGTGTCTGTGTGTGCGCGCGTGTCTGTGTGTGTATCTGTGTGTGCGCGCGTGTGTCTGTATCAGTCTGCGCGTGCGCGTGTGTGTCTGTCTGTCTCTGTGTGTGCGTGTGTGTATCTGTGTCTCTGTGTGTATGTGTGTATCTGTGTCTGTGTGTGCCTCTGTGTGTGTGTCCGTGCGCGCGCGTGTGTGTCTGTGTGTGTGTATCTGTGTCTGTGTGTGCGCGCGTGCGTGTGTGTGTCTGTGTCTATGTGTGTGTGTCTGTGACTGTGTGTCTGTGTCTGTGTGTGCGTCTGTGTCTGTGTGTGTATGTGGTCTGTGTGTGTGTGGTCTGTGTGTGTGTGTCTGTGTGTGTTTGTCTGTGTCTGTGTGTCTGCGTGTGTGTCTGTGTGTCTGTGTCTGTGTGTGTATTTCCTTTTCACTTAAAATGATAAACTCTAGTTTGGACCCTTGTCACCTCATCCTGGACTATGCTTAATAGTCTCCAATTGTGTGTGTGTGTGTGAGTGTGCACACACACACACACACTCACACACATACATACACCAATCTGCCCATATGTCATCTATACACATACATGTAGCTTGTTTTCATAGCTCTTTGCATGTTTTCCTTGAGACTGGGAGCTTCTCTAGGGCAGGAATTGTTCTTGCCTTTTTTTCTTTGTATGACCAAAGCTTAGCACAGTGCCTGGCACATTGTAAGAGAGTACTAAATACTTATTGAATTGAGTGACTGACAACAGGGAGAACAAGGTGATAAAATTGTGCACTTAGCCTTGATTTGATGTTCAGCTGTTGTTTTTAACAACTTTTTTTTAAAGAAAATACTTTTACAAGTATTTTATTATAATTTGTAATCTTGTGTATTTTTTTTATACATTTAAAAACATTTTCAGAAGGGGTTTGACTTCATCACACTGGTGCTGAAGAGGTTTAAAAATAAAAAAAGGATAGAAAGCCTTGGTATAAGAGATAGAGTACTGGTCTAAGAAAGCCAGGAAATTTTGAGTTCAAGTCCTGTTCTGATATGAACATTTTCTGTGACCCTAACACAAGTTGCTTAACCTCTCTGTGCTCCAGGCAGAACTCTAAGGTTACAAGATACTTGTACAAAATACTTGGTAGTATACTCTCAGCGAAATCACAAAATCAAAATTACTGACTATCCAATCTCTTTTGAATTTGCATTTTCTCCTAGGGGTAACTGGAAGTCACTGAATATTTTTGATCAGGGGAATGACTGGCTTATGTATGTATCCTTAGGAAGATGATTTGGGCAGCTCTGTGGAGCATGCATTGGAGTTTGGAAGTGGAAGCTAGGGGGCCAATTTGGACATTATTACGGTAGTCTGGGATGAGGAGATGAAGGCCTAAACAAGGAGTGGAGATTTGTTCTCCACTTTAAGTAGAAAGAGGGAAATAGAAGTGAGAAATATTAGGAAATTAGAATTGAGAAAACCTGACAACTATGGGATGCAATGTTGAGAGAGAGGTAAGGATAAAAGATAAAGGGAAGGTTACTAACCTGACTAGAAGAATGGTGCTGGCTTTAGTAGAAATAGAGAAGTTGTTGGGGATGTGAAGGAGAAAAATAGTTTATAGTGCTAACAGGTTATTAATGTATCAGTGTTGACCAACTGGCAGTGCAGGACTGAAGGTTAGGATAGTTAGAGCTAGATATGTAGATTTGGGATTGCATAATGAGGGTAATTTAATACCAGGGAGTAAATGAGGTCACCAAAAGAAAAAGTGTAGTACACAAGAGAAAGAGGGAAGAGAGGATGGGGGGTGCAGGGATGTATGCTTGAAGGCTGAGAGGTAAAAAGTGCTCTAGCAAAGGATGCTGAGAGATAATGGGCATAGAGGTAAGCCAGGAGAGGAGAAAATAGGTAGGAGGAAAGGGTTCAACCACAATGGACAAGTGTAATGTTCATTCATTTTAGTTGTGTCCGACTCTTTGTGACCCCATTTGAGATTTTCTTAGCAGAGATACTGGAGTGGTTTGTCTTTTCCTTCTTCAGCTCATTTTACAAATGAAAGTGAGATTGGTGACCTTGCATAGCTCTCCATCACTCAAATCAAAGTCAGCCGCAATACATGTCATCATCATTTTTTTGATGTCATGGTCTTCTTCGAAAATGAAGGACAAACACACAACAAATGAGAAAACTGAGGAAATCAGAGTTAAGTGACTTGCCCCTGGTCACACAGCTAGAGTGTGATGGCATATTTGAATTCAGATCTTCCTGCTACAGGCCTGATGCCTGATCTGTGCCCACTAGATTAAGGCCTGGGAAAAGGCAATTAGATTTAATAGTTAAGAGATTGTTGATAACCTTTAAGAGAGTACTTTCAGTTGAGTGGTAGGATTGGAAAGCAAAACCAAGGGTTTAAGAAGTGATTAGAAGGTAAGGATGTAGAGGAAACAAATATAGTCTACTCTTTGTATTTGTTTTTAAAGTATTTTTAAACAAATCTGCCCTTCCTACTATTCCCCTCCCCATTAAGCAAACTTTCAAAAAAAAAACCCAAAACAAATCTCTTTTGCCTTAAAAAGTATATCCTTTCTGAATTTTAAGTACATTATATCTGCTGGGAGGGGTGTGGTATGTTTTGTTCTTTCAAACTCCTGATTTTATCTTTGCTTTTATCAGAGTTCCAATATCTTTCAAAGTTCTTCTCTATAATCATTGTGTAAATTGTTCTCCTGGTATTTTTTTTCCACTTTGCTCAACATCAGTTTGTAAAGGTCTTACTAGATTCCTCTGAAATTGTCCATCATTATGGTAGGAGAATATTCCAGTACATCTGTATACCACGGTTTTATTTAGCCATCCCAAAGAGAACACCTCCCTACTTTCTCATTTTTGGCTACTATGAAAAGAGTTGTTATAAATATTTGTGTTTTTTGGGGGGGTATAGGCCTGACCATAGTGGGTCAAACGGTATGCACAGTTTGATAACTTAATGGGCCTAAAGAAAAGAGGCAGAGGGAGAGGAGAACTGAATCCCAAAGGTTATGCCCTACAGAGGAAATAGAATTAAAGGCACAAGTAGAGGGGTTGGCCTTTAAAATTTTATTACTACCTTTTATTTATACGGCATCTTTATTTTCAAATATCCTTTCCTCTTTTCCTCAGCTGCTCTTCCAGTATGTACTATGAGAGCACTGTTGGGCAAAGGTAACCAATGTACCCGTCAAGTGTGACAGTATATGCAGTGTTTCACACCCGTAGTTCTTCATCTTTACACAAAAGGGAAGATGTACTTTATCCTCTTCGGGACAAACTTGGTCATTATAATTACATAATGGTGTTTGGTTTCTTTTATTCTTCTCACTTGCGTTCTTACAGTCCTTGTTTTGTTATACTTTGCATTTGTTCGTTTTAGGCTTCCCATGTTCTTTGTGTTTTTTCTATTCAAGGTTTTTTTTGGTTAATATTCCATTTCATTCAT
Organism: Potorous gilbertii; assembly: GCA_028658325.1. NCBI lineage: Eukaryota > Metazoa > Chordata > Mammalia > Diprotodontia > Potoroidae > Potorous > Potorous gilbertii. The sequence goes on from CM053770.1 coordinate 542,447,960, forward strand.
GTACCGTGATTTGTTCAGCCATTCTGGGTATCTACCCCGCCCCCCAACCTCCCAGTTCTTTTCTACTACAGAAAAAGGAGCTATTAATTTTTTTTAATGGGGCCATTCTAGTTATCATTGACCTAGCAATTGATTCCCTAGGAGCATTAACATTTTAGTCACTTTCATGTCATAATTCCAAGTTATTTTCCAGAATGCTTGGGCTAATTCACCGCTCTGCCAGTATTGCATTTGTGCCTGTGCACAAAGGGCAATCGCTTTTTCAAGAAAAGCCATCTGTTCCTTAGAGAGAGGGGTTTTGATGCCTAGATAATGAATGGCCTCCATTTTCTCAGTAAAATAGGAGTCAGTTGCCAAGTCTGAAAGAGGATGGGTTGGCAATGACAACATAAGGGATTTGAAGGAAAAGCTTTATAACACTGATTTTGGGGAGATAGTGATGGAGAATCACTTGGTGAGTAAGAAGGAATTGCTTTTCTATTCAGAAGTTCCAGTTGAGATGAGATAGCATAAACTTGACTGGCCCCAGGTTTACTGATTTGTTGTACAGCTTGAGATCTACTACTGCTAACCCCTTTCCATTGTATACTTTTTTTTTATTTCCCTTGAGATTCTTAACTTTTTGTACCTTCAGAGGAACTCTGTAATATTTTTTTCTAGTTCCACAAAGTGATTTTGATAGTTGGGTTGGTATGGTGTAGAATCTGTACTTTGATTAGAGTAGTATTGTCATTTTTATTAAATTGTTTATTATGAACAATTAATCTCTTGTTTATTTCTGTAAAGAGTGTTTGTAATTATCTACATATAAATTCCTATGTATATCTTGGAAGATGATTTCTAAATATTTTATATATTATTCTGAATGGAATATCTCTATTTCTAGTGGATTTTGTTGGTAATTTACAGAAAGGCTATATCTTATTATTTTCCTGATGTTATTATTTCAGCTAATTTGAGTTGAATCTCTAGGATTCTCTAAGTAAAACAAAACACCTTCCAAAGTCAGTAATTTTGTTTCCTCTTTGCCCATGTTTATTGGCTCAATTTCTTTTTCTAGTTTTATTGCTATTAATAATTTTTTTGAAGTATATCAGATTAGAGTGGTGACAATGAACATCTTTGCTTTACTCTGATCTTATTGGAAAGACTTCTAGCAGTTATCCGCTATAAAAAATTCTAACTCTTAGACTTAGATACTATTTGCAATATGAAGGGGAAGTCTATTTATACCTATTCTTTTCAGTGTTTTTAACAAAAAAGAGTTGTTGCTAAAGGCCTTTTCTATATCTATTAATAAAACTTAATTTTTATTGTTTTTGTTATTAATGGGGGACAGAATAAAATATTTAATAAGTGCTTGATGGTAATGATAAGAAGAGTTCACAGATATAATTTCAGCTACTCCTTACATAACCCTGGGAGCTGGATGCTGCTATTACCCTCATTTTATAGCTGAGGGAACAGCCAATCAGAGGTGAGATAACTCGCTCAGGGTCACATAGTTAATTTAATAAGTGTTTGAGACCATATTTGCACAAGTTTTCCTCACTCCAGGACCAGTACTGTGGTCCACCACTGTTTCCTCACTCCAGGACCAGCACTATACACCATACCACCTGTCTGCCTAACATGGTCTGTTCATGGTCTGTTTATGGTTTTCCTACTATTGATCTATCTCTCCATCCCTGATATATAGATATGGTTTTTTAATATGTTGTCATAACCTATTTACTAATGTTTTATTCAGTATTTTTACTTCAGTAGTCATTAGAGATAATGGTCTTTAGTTGTTTTTGTGTGTTTTTTTCTTCTGTGATTTGTCTCTCCCTAGAGATGAGGTCTGTGTTAGTCCTGCAGAAGGAGTTTGGCTAATAGGATGCCTTCTTTCCTTATTTTTTGCAGACTATGTAATAACATAATTAATTGTTATGTTGACATTTGACAGAATTCACTTTTGAGTCCATCCATCTGGTCATGTTTCTTTTTTTCCCTTTGAGAATTTATGACTTGTTAATTTTTTTTCTGGGATTGTGTTAATTAAATTTTCTGTTCTGTTCATCTGAGTATTTTTATCATTTTGTAAGCATTCATCTATTTCATTTAAGTTATTAATTTTGTTGGCATATAATATGGGTAAATAATCTCTAATTTCATTTCTTGTGAGTCTTTTTCATTTTTTATTTTGGAATTTGGTTTTCTTATTTTAAAATTAAGTTACCAAATTATCCATGAAAAAAGACTCCTGGTTTTATTTATCAGTTTAGTTGATTTTTAAATTTCTGTGTTGTTTATCTCTTCTTTGAATTTTCAGAATTTCTGTTTTGGTGCTTAGGGATTTTAATTTGTTACTTTTCTAGTTTTTTCAGTTGAATGCCAAATCTAATCTTTTGTTGGTAAAAAAAAGTCTTTAGACATACAAATTTTCTCCTGAGTACTTGTTTGTATCCCCAAAGTTTAGCATATAGTCTCGCGGTAGGTTTCTTTGAGATTATTGTTTCTATGATATTTCTATGATAAAGAATACCAGTTCTTTAGGATGAAATTTTTTGGTTTTACTTAAATTTTATTTTGAAATTTCTGAATTAAATATAAAAAAGAAAGAGCTTTTCCAGACATACAGCAGGATACAAGAAAGGATACATATTATCTATGAAACTGGATCTCCATTTTATATTGCTTGCTATTCCTCATGCCCTTGACTTTTCCTAAAATTTTTAATATTCTGTCTTTTTGAGAATGTTAACCAAAAGTCACAACTCCACAAGATGAGTAGTAATTTGAATTTATTATAAGAGAAAGGCATATGTACGTGGGAACTCCTTATACTAAGGAGCTCATCCTATGTATTGAGCCTTAAATGTTTATGGGTATAACAAAAAGGGGAGGTCTCCTGGGAGGAGTGGAGGACAGTTCCCTCCCAAATGGAGTGGAATGGAAGGAGGAAGGGAGCAATAGGGGAGGAGGAGCGAGAGGCAGCAGGTTTAGGGAACTTTGGACCATGGAGGGCGAGTGTTCTGTTTATCTGAAAGGTTCCAGTGGCAGAAACAGTTCATTGTTTTGAGTAGACTGTCCAGAGCCAGACTTGCAGGTGACTCAGCTTCAAGAACACTGAAAGCTTAAGAAGTAAAAGTAAAAAACAGGCAAAGAAGGAGTCTTACAAAATTCCTTTTATGACACAAATATGGTACAGATATCTCAACCATTCATTCTTTCTGGCTGCATATAACTGGGCAGTTTTCTTTTATGATTTCTTGAAAAATGGTGCCCTGGTTTGGGGTGTATTGTTCGGTCATGGTTTTTAGAGAGTGATTCTCAGATTATCTTTTCCTGACCTGTTTTTCAGGTCAGGTCTGTCTGTTCTTAATAGTAGATATCATAAGATTTCTGCTTTTTTTTTCCCCAAAAAATTTTAGATATCTTTTCCAATTACATGTAAACATTTTTAACATTCACTTTTTAAAATTTTGAGTTCCAAAATCTTTCCTTCCCTCCTACTCCTTTCCCTTCCTTGAGAAGGCAAGCAATTTGATATAGATTATATATATATATGCAGCCATGCAAAACATATTTACATATTAGCCATATTACAAAAGAAAGCACAGATCAAAAAAGCCAAGAAAAAGTAAAGTAAAAAGTGTGCTTTGATCTGCAGTCAGGTTCCATCAGTTTTAAGCATTTTGTTTTGGTGTGCTCGTAGGAGAACTGAGTTCCTCGAGAACTTACATGCAGCCATCTTAACTGAAAGTTCCTTTTTATATATACACACACACATACATACATACATACGTGTGTGTATCTGTATAAACACACACACATGCTTTTTAAGTTCAAACACACCGGTCCACTAACCACTACCAGCCCTCATCCTTCCACTTCTCTCTATATATATTCACTTACATATTGAAGGAATTCTAGGCATCGAAACTAAGGAGATTGAAATCCTCTTACTGAAATCTTCCTTAGCTGTTGTGCCATTTGTTCCATCATGTCTTTCTTGTTCCACTCCACCCTTCTTCATGAATTTGGGCGGAATAAATCCAATATTTCACAGAATACATAGCCAGAGATTAAATTGAAGTTAATACTTTGCTGTGTCTTGAGGATAAACCTTGCTCAGGGTGCTTTCATTTATTCTCTTCCATATATATTTGGGGAAGAGTTGAAGGAGCTGCCAGAATGTCAAGAATTTTATAGTTAGTATGGTTTTCATAAGATCCCTGAACATAAAGTTCCTTTCAGACTTGTGCAAAAATTCCACATAAAAGATAGCAGCTGAAATAAGACTTCCTTTCTAATTACTGCTTTCACAGCTTGTAATCCTCACCAATAGCATAACATGCATACAGCTGGTTAGGTACATCTGCTTGATCTTTTCTGGACATATCCTTTCCTGTAGCAAACCTCATTAACAGGGACTAGGAGAGCAACACATTAATTAAGTAGTTGTGCAAGCTCCCCATCTACACGGATGTCCTTCTGTAATATGTCAAGTTAAGGACAGAATGATTGTTATCATTGGACAAGATGAGAATAGAGATTTGAGTAATTGACCCATTTCTACTTTCCACTCGGTCAGTTCATTCATATGTCAGGGCTAAATTTGTGTAGGTATAGCCTTGGAGCCCCAATGACCAGGAACCTCCTGGGACCTTTCAGAAGAGATTCTGCATAAGAATTCATATCTATGAGAATAACCAATACATGCTTTTCACACCCAAAGGCCAAGAATGCTGATATGCTTAGAGTCAGACAAGGAGTGATATACTCTGTGATAGAGTCATTGAGCAAGTTTGTTTTATTTTTAAAGGAAAGCTTTGTTGGATGAGATATTTTTTTTTCCAAGTCAGATTTGAAGGATTGAATGGTTTTGTTGTTTATACCTCTAGCAAATACAGTGACAAAATTCTCCTCACTACGGTTCACACTGTCTTTCGATTTAACAAACCAGTCTGATGACAGATCTGAACAGCAATATCTCATTGTGGGGTAAGCCAGCAGCATAGAAGATGGAAATTTTATGCCTCTTAGCAATGCTATTTATGCTATCTATTGCTGAAATTCCCATCCGAATAATTTCTTCATGGTAGATTTGACATTGAGGGTTGTTTGGCTATTTTAATAATGTCAAGAAAATCATAAACAAGGACAACTGGGCCTCTGTTAATAGGGTTTCTGGATTCAATGAAAATTCTACTAATGGTGTTCAAAAAATATCTCACATAAACTCACATTTCCTTAGTTTCGATGCCTAGAATTCCTTCAAATACCTGAATTATTGCTTTGCTACTTCCAAGTTCTAGAACCTGACAACTTCTCTTTGTGCCATCAGATAATGTCAAGTGAATAGTCTCAGCATTTGTGGGAAACTTAATACAATCTAATATTATCAAAAGACTATTGATTAATGATTTTGTGCTGTATGTGAGGTGAGGCTGAGGCGAGTATTGAGCAGTGTCACTGACCTTACACAGGACGTAGCAGCCTAAATGCAGCCCCATTCATGTTCTCCAAGATTAAGTGCTATGTTATCTCCTCCATCCCAATGGATCTCATACATATTTAGTTGGATCAGTTTTACACTTGAAGAAATACATGCCATTCTTATTTGATCACAACAACCTTGTGAAATAGGCAGGGCATTAGTATCCCCACTTTATGGAGGAGGCAGCCAAAGCCTAGGTAGTTCAAGGTTAGTAAATAACAAAGTCAGGATTCTAATTCAGCACTTTTGTTTCTAGTCCAGTGTACTTTCCAGTTTATATTGTTACTACTTGTCCGGTACATGAATGTGCATATAAGCTCATAAAACGATGTTTCGTTTTACAGAAATGAAAGACACCCTGAGGAAAAAAATTTGAAAAATGTGTTGAAACGAAATAGTTCCGAAATCATTTGACCAGCAGGGGGAGACAAGAGACTCATTATTGGGGTAGGGGTGGGGTTGCCCCTTTTTGTTCCTGTGTAAAATCTGGAAAACAGTGGTAAATTAATTGACACCCTCTCTAAACATTAAGGAAGCATAACAGAAAAATAGCTTTAAAATGTATAATAAAAGAGTTTAATAACATTAAATGCTATGTATGGTGTCCATATAATTTTTATTGATCTCATTTACTTTTTTACTTGACCATCATTCCCCTCAGAATCCCCCTTCCTCCCTCTTCCTCTCCCAGAGAGCCTCTAATATGACAAATAATTTTTTAAAGAAAAAAAAGGAAATCAGTAAAAATGCCAAATATATCAAAAAAAGTCTGAAAATATATGCATTATACCAAACCTGTAGATTTTTACAGTTAGGGCCAGGGAAGGAGTATCTCAAATCTCTTCTTTGGAGCTACGTCTGATTGTTCTTTGCAGTTTCATAACATTCACTTTTGATTGTTGTGTGGTCATTTTCATTGTTTTTGTATATTATATAGTATATTGTTTTCTTTCCTCTGATTACTTGACTCTGAATCAGATTGTATATATATTTTATACTTTTCTGTATCCATCATATTTGTTGTTTCTTTTATCGCAATATTCCATTCCATTCCTGTTCCACAATTTGTGTAGCCATTCCCCAATCAATAGGTATCTACTTTGCTTCCAATTCTTTGCTGTGACTAAAAAAGCTGCTATTTTGGTGTATGTAGGGCTCATCTTGTTATCAGTGACATGTGTGGAGTAAAAGTCTAGTAGTGGAATGTCTGGCTCAAAAGGTATGGAAATTTTAGTCATTTTATTTGAATAGTTCCAAATTGCTTTCCAAAAGAGTCGCCCTGATTCACAGCTTCACCACCAGTGCTCTAGTATGCCTATTTTCTCACAACCCCTCCAACATTAACTATTTTTTTTCCTCTTTGCCAATTTGCATGGTGTGAGGTGAAACCAGGGTTGTTTTGATTTGCATTTCTCAATATTATTAGTGATTCAGAGCATTACTACATATAGTTAACAGTTTGCAATTCTTTTAAAAACTGTTCGTATCTTTTGAACACTTACCTATCAGGGAATGCCTTGTAGTCTCACGTTTATCTGTTTATTTACCTTGAACACACAAACTCTTGCCAGAGAAATTGTATACAAAGATATTTTCCCATTTGATCACTTCCTTTTTATCCTAGGTGCCTTAATTTTGTTTGTGCAGAAGCACAGTTTCATGTAATCTAACAGTTTTGTGTAATCAAAGTTCCCCATTTTATATCCTGTAATTACTTCTATCTCTGTTACATCTTCTACCCAGGTATTATATGATCAACTTCTCTTCCAATTTTTTATGATGTGTCTTTTAATAAGATAATATGTTAATATTTATTGTGGCATATAGTATAAGGTAATAATTTTAAATGAAAGATGAAATCCAGGTTCATAATGAAGTTATATTGATGTTTCTGCATGCCCAGGACTTATCCTTGATTAAAATGAGAGAAGATAAATACATGATTATTTTACAGGCTATTGTTATACTCTTATCTTAAAATAAAGTCTTTTTTAAAATTATATTTAATTTTCTTTTAACTTCCAGAAGTTGGAATCTCTAAAGAAGATGCTCTAGAAACACTGCAAATAATAAGGCGGGAATGCCCCTTGGATATATCAAAATATGCCTCTGTGTCCTTATCAGGCAAGAAATGTACAGCATTGGACCTTCTTGAGCAAGAACACACCCAGGGCTTTATAATTACTTTTTGTTCAGCGCTGGATAATATTATGGGGGGTGGAATACCCCTAACCAAAACAATAGAGATTTGTGGTGCACCAGGTGTTGGAAAAACACAGTTATGGTAAAAGAAAAATGTCGTTTTTTAAAAATATACATAGTAACATGTAATTATTTAAAGAGCTTCTGAGTTGTAGCTCTGTGTCCAGTAAAAGAAAAATGTAAACCTAGAAGCTTTTATTTTTATGTATGTTTAGAACAAAATTAAGGGTTGCTCTTTGATTTTCATACTAAAGAGCCCCATCCTAATAAATATGCATTTTTTTTAGTATGGAAATTAGACCATAAGAAATGCTTTAGTGGATTTTAGCATTATTGGAAACAACCTAATATTCTGCTGGCATATTTTCTAAGAGAAAATATTTAGTCATTCAGTCAGTTAGCATTTAATAAGCCTGCTATGTTCCAGGCACTGTGCTAGTCAATGGGGATACAAAGAAAGGCAAAAAACAAATAATGCTTCCTCTCAATCTACATAGTCTAATGGAGGAGAGAGACAGCATGTATAGGAATTGTTTCTCATTATATCATCTTTAAAAGGTCAGTCTTAATATCTCTAATTTGCATTTATACCATTTTAATACTCTTCATGAATATATAAAGACACAGTACAGTACTGTACCAAAGGTATGGTACAGTAAAGGGCCAGCCTTGGGTTCAAGTTCTATCTCCGGCATGGACTAGCCTATCAGTGCCCCCAGGTAGATCTCTTAAGTTACAGTCTTGACAATCTTGATCTCATCTGGTGAAAGACATTTCCATACTAGGAGTTCCTCATGCCAATGAAATCATAGGTTCTCTTCTCTAACTTCCCCCCAAAATAAAGTGTTATTTAATAGTACTTCTCAACCTTTCACCCTATCTGTTATCACATTATTCAGTGATGGTGTAGCTGTTATCGTTATTTCTTCTTATCTGCCCTGGAGTCCTCTGTGGTCATCTGTGACCATGATCAGATCGTAGATGAAGTCTGCCAATGTACTTACTCTCTATGGCACATTTACCATCCCAATAACTTTCCTGGCCAAAGTGCCCCTTCCCTAGCCATCACTCCTCTTTGTGTGTCAGAATAGTAGAATTAGAATGTAATTTTAATTTTGAAAAGAATACAAGCTCCTCGAGGGCAAGAGCAGTCTTTGTTTTTGTATCCCCAACACCTAACATTGTATTTGGCACATAGTAAGTAATAAATTTTTTTCTTTAATACAGGAATTATTTCTCTGTTTAATTCTAAATGTTGCCTAGAAAATATTTTATTCTCTAAGATCTCATTTTTATATTTAAATAAATTTGTTTTGTTGTGATTCTAGCCAGAAATGATTACCAAATATAGGTTCATCAATTTAAAGCCATGCCCTGCAGCCTCTAGCAGGGTAAATTCAAAGAGATAAAGTTAAAATTTCTGTTCTGTCCCAGCCTGGCCCAGGTAACTCCAAGGGAATCTGGTTGCTAGGGTCAAGCTTACCCCTCCTTGAACTTGAAATTGACAAATTTGCCTCTATCTTAGGCTGAACATGATATTTTGTGGCCATGGGCCATGAGTGACTCTCACTTCTTTTGACTGCTTCTCTTTACAGCATGCAATTGGCAGTAGATGTACAGATCCCAGAATGTTTTGGAGGAGTAGCCAGTGAAGCCATATTCCTTGATACAGAAGGAAGTTTTATGATTGACAGAGTGGTAGATCTAGCCACAGCCTGTGTTCAGCATCTTCGCCTTATTGCAGGATCACACTTGGAAGAAGAGGGTAAGTTTAGAAGAGATGTTCTTTCTTGTAGGAAAGAAGATGGAAGTAAACATGTTTCCTAGAGCCTACGTACACTAGAAGTTACAATGATTATATTTAGGTGCTGAGCCTTAAAATTAGTTGGAAAGTAAATTAATGGTTTTTAAATGACTTCTCTCCCCCTCCTCCATTCTTTCATGCTTTTAGATGTTTTGATACAAATGAATACTTTTCATAAGTCACTTATTTTTCCTTGAATAAGCCTGGGGGGAGGGAAGGGTATATACCCTGTGTTCCACTAGGAGCGACTGTCTTTCTTAGTTGCCCATGGTCTGGAGGGCCCCAGCTCATTAAATGAGCAGCTTTTCCATGCTCCAGGCCATCAAGATCTCTATGCTCAATTTTTTTGCCAGTGTTCCTTTTCTCTTTTTACCCTCCTAGCTGGACAGACCTCTATCCCTATTCTTGCCAGAGGGAAACTAGAATCCCTACTTCCTTCCTGCCCCTAGACCCCTATAAGACTTCCTGTCCTATTTACATACCCTTGGGATTTTTTTAACCTTTCCATGTATTTCAAAACTGAACTAACCTTTGTGTATTGTTTTACCCAAGTAGAAAGTGAGCCTCTTGAGAACAGGAACTGACTTTTCTTTTTGTATCCTTAGCAACTTAAAATGGTGTTTAGTATATTTTGTGGTTGTTGTTCAATCGTTTCAGTTGTGTCCAACTCTTGGGGACTCCATTTGGAGTTTTTCTTGGCAAAGATATTGGCATGTTTTACCATTTCCTTCTTCACTCATTTTACAGATGAGGAACTGAGGCAGACAGGGTGAAGTGACTTGCCCAGGCTCACACAGCTAATAAGTGTCCAAGGCCAGATTTGAATTCAGGAAAAGGAGTCTTCCTCACTCCAAGCCTGGTACTCTATCCACTGTGCCACCTAACTGCCCCACATAGTACATAGGAAGTGTATAATAAATGTTTTTTATTCGTGGCAAAATATACACTTAGAAAATTTATTTTTAAAATCCCATTCATTTGCTATGTAGAATGCACTATTGCCTGTTGCTTTGAATAGTCAGTATACAGTTCAGTTTAGCATTTATTCAGCACTTACGCTTTGTGCCAAAAGCATACAACACTTGCTGTGTTAGGCATATATAAAATATGGCATAGCCCCTACCTTCATGGAGTCGGATAAAATTGTAGACACATGCACAAAAATGTAAAGAGAAATATTTTATTGGCCACTATTAAAATATTTAATTTTGTTATTTGTTGAAAATATTAAACATATTTAGTAAGTATTTAAAGTAATAATTGTTGGTATGATCCAGTGGAAAGAGTGCCAGATTGGAGGCAAAGGACTTGTATTTAAATTCCAGCCCTGTACTAAAATGTAAAGATGTTGAGCAAGTCACTTCTCCCTGGGCCTCAGTTTTCTCATATGTAGAATGAAGGGGTTACATTAGATGACCTTTGAGGACCCTTCCAGTTCTTAATCTTTGAATTTTTCCCTTCTTAAGTGTATTTGCTCTTAATGTATCAAGCTGCCGACCTATGTCTCTGAAACCTAAGAATTTCATTTTCAGCTGATCTCTTTTGAAGAGGAAGAGAATGTTGTATTCTTATTTTTCATCTTTTTCTAATTTAATTTCAAAGTATTCTACTTCAGTTAGCAAACATACTCATACATTTTTGTCCTTGAAATGTCTTGGCAATTGAGGAAAAATGTATATTGAATAAACTTGAAAACATTCCTTCTGTGTTTGTAAAACACATGGAAATCATGATCTGGCCATATTAATAATAGCTTATATATTTTCTTAGTAATACTTTAACTTACGTTTTTATTACCTTTTCAAGATTTATAAAATATTTTATTGTAGCAACCCTGTGAGGTAGATGGTACAGGTTTTATTATTTCTATTTTTCAAACGAGGAAAGTTCCACAGAGGTTAGATTGGTTCGGCCTTACGTATATTTGTAAGTGATAGAGTCCGAGCTTAAAGCATGGACACAGTACACCTCTTACAAGTGTAAGGGTGAAGTAGATCATAGACATCAAGTGATTTTTCAGTATCCTAGTATTCAGTAGAAAAACTGAAAATAGAACTCAAGACATAACTCAAAGTTTAAGATTTTAGCCAATCAGTAGCACAGTCCAGAGAAACCTCAGTCCCTTCCATTTTTGTAACTTTTTTTGGATTTAATAGTAGGTATAACCTTTTCTATTATTTGTTATTGAATTTGTTTTTTCCCACCCTCAACAAAATGGTAAGAGATTATAAATAAATCATTATCTAAGGACCTGTTGTTGTTTGTTTCAGAGTACCAAAAAGCATTGGAGAACTTCTCCCTAGAAAGCATACTCTCTCATATTTATTATTTTCGTTGTCACCACTATACGGAGCTACTGGCACAAGTTCATCTCCTTCCAGACTTCCTTTTGGAACATTCAAAGGTATGAGACCTGTGGATATATTTGAAAATTACAGGCCATATGCATGGTGACATCAAGTTAAGATAAAAGCAGTCTCTCTTAATTCTTTAGACAATCACAACATTTTTTTCTTTTCCTCCTTGCCATCATCTAAACATTTAATTTTTTTATTCTGGATGATGTAAACCACCAATTGTTCACATTTTCCTCCTTTGCCTTCTCTCTTGCCACCCCCACAACCATTTCCCTCTTTTCATTTATTTACCCCCCAATAATAGTCATACTGTCATTTTGCCTCCTGAGGTGCTTCATGCTGAAAATAGGTTTACTGTATTGCCTTAATTATGGAGAAGTATGTGTTCTGCAAATTAAGGCTTTTAAAAATGCCCCTTCTATTCATAGACTTAGTGAAAGCCTTCCTCTCCATCTATTGCCTTTCCTTGTCCAATTAGGACCTATGCTACTTGGTGCAGGTGGTCATGTAGGACAATATCCTTTGGAAGCTGCCTTCTATTCAGATAGAGAATACAATGGGGATCTAATTCAGTATACTTTGGGAACTGCATTTTGACTTTGGTTATGCCTTAGGGAGGCTTTGTCCCTTCTTTTCCAAAGTCCCACACAGTAGGGCTAAGTGACTACTTATTGTGTGAGCATTTATTTTAAAAAGCTGCAGAGGGCTATAACAAAAGAAGTTTGGTAGATTAATATACTAATCCCCAAATACAGGCTGTCTCTACTACCTTACCGTGTGATTCAAGGTTTTCGTAGTTAGGCTTCTTTGCTGTATTTAATTTTGTGGACACCTAACAAATCAGAGGAGTTAAAAAGTAGGAAGCATTTTCCCAGAATCCTGCCAGGTTGCATACAACAGCCACACAAAATGATTTGGAGTTAACTGCCAAGGTGAAAAGTAATGACCACTGACAACACTGTTGTTTTTCTGGGGTTATTGACACAGAGCCTTTTTAAAAAAAAATTGTTTTTCTTTCTCTGGAGGTGGAGAGTATTTTCATTTATAGGTCCTTTGTTTTTGATTTAAGTATTTATAATACTCAGAATAACAGTTGTTCACAGTTATTTTTTTAAACAATAATGCTGTTATGTGTACAATATTCTCTTGGTTCTGTTCATGTCACTCTTCATTATTTCATGTAAGTCTTTCCATGTTTTTCTAAAATCATCCTGTTCCTCATTTCTTACAGTATAGTAGTGTTCTATCCCAGTGGTACCACAACTTGTTTAGCCATTTCCCAGTTGATGTGCATCCCCTCAGTTTTTTATTTTTTGCCACTACAAAGAGAACTGCTATAAATATTTTAAAACATATAGGTTATTTTCCTTTTTCCCTGATCCCCTTGGGAAACAGACTTAATACTGGTATGGCTGGGTCAGAAGGTGTACACAGATTTATAACTCTTGGGCGTAATTCCAGATTGCTCTTCCAAAAGGTTCAGTTCACAGTTGCACCAACTATTAGTGTCCCAATTTTTCCACATCCCCTCCAGCAGTTGTTATTTTCCCTTTCTGTTGTTTTAGCCAGTCTGGTAAGTGTGAGATGGTATCTTAAAGTTGCTCTCATTTGCATTTCTCTAATCAACAATGATTTAGGGCATTTTCTCATATCACTGTGTAGTTTTGATCTTCATCAAAAAACTGCCAGTTCATATCCTTTGACCATTTATCAGTTGGGAAGTGACATATATTATTACAAATTTGACAGAATTCTCTATGTATTTGAGATATGAGACCTTTATCTGAGGAACTATAAAAACTTTTAACCAATTTTCTGCTCTCCATCTAGTCTTGACCACATTGGTTTTATTTATACAAACTCTTTTTAATTTAATGTAATCAAAATGATCTATTCTACATCTCACAATGCTATCTTTTTATCTTTATTGATAGATTCTTCTCCTATCCATAAATCTAATAGGCAATATGTTCCATGTTATTCTGATTTTTTTATGATATCTCCCTTTACATCTTGGTCATGTATCCATTTTGACCTTATCTTGATAGATGATATAAGGTAATGGTCTATACCCATTTTCTGGCAGACTACTTTCCAATTTTGCCTACAGTTTTTACCAAATAGTGAATTCTTATCCCACAAGCTTAAATCTTTACATTAGTCTAACACAAGGTTGTTATAATCATTAGCTACTATGTACTATGTATGTTTTTATATATATGTATACATATATGTACTGTGTTTTCTACACACACACACTTCTGCAGTCATCCACTGATTCTGTTTCTTAGCCTGTATCAGATAGTTTTGATAATTACTTCCATAAGATCTAGTACTGCTAAACTTCCTTCCTTTACATTTTTTTTCACTAATTCCTGTGATATTCTTGACTGTCTATTCTTCCAGATGAATTTTTTGGAGGAAGAGGAGAAGTCAAGGGAATTGGGGTTAAGGGACTTACCTAAGGTCACATAGCTAGTAAGTTTGTCAAGTGTCTGAGATCCTATTTGAACTCAGATCCTCCTGACTCCAGGGTTGGTGATCTACTCACTGCACCACCTAGCTGACCCCCAGATAAATTTTGTTGTTATTTTTTTCTAGCTCAATAAAATAATTTTTTGGTAATTTAATTTTAAGAGAAGGCATTGAATAAGTAGATTTGTTTAGGTAGAATTGTCATTTTTATCATATTGGCCCTAATGAATCTATGAACAATATTTCTTCAGTTATTTAAATCTGACTTTATTTTTATAAAAAATGTTTTATAATTATGTACATGTAGTTCCTGGTTTAGCCTCATTGGTAGACTCCCAAGTATTTTATGCTGTCTACAGTTATTTTAAATGGAATTTCTCTTTCTGCCTTTTCTTGTGGGTTTTTTTTTCATCATATATGGAAATGCTGATTATTTATGTGGTTTTATTTTATATCCTACTACTTTGCTAAAATTGTTTCAACTAGCTTTTTAATTGAATTTCTAAGATTTTCTATAAGTACATCATCATACTGACTGCAAAATGGGCCTCATTGCCCATTCTGATTCCTCCAATTTCTTTTTATTCTCTTATTGCTATTGCTAGCATTTGTAATACAATATTGAATAATATTGGTGACAGTGGGCATCCTTGTTGCCCTCCTGATCTTTTTGGAAAAGTTTCTAGTTCATCCGCGTTACAAATAATTCTTACTAATTGTTTTAGGTGGATGCTTCTTATCATTTTAAGGAAAAATCCATTTATATCTATTCTTTCAAGTGTTTTTAATAGGAATGAGTGTTGTATTTTATCAAAAGTTTTTTCTGCATCTATTTCTATAATCATATGATTTTTGTTACTTTCGTTATTCACATATTCAGTTACATTAATAGTTTTCCATCTTATTCCTGGTATAAATCTTACTTGATCATAACACATGATCTTTGTGATACATTGTTGTATTCTCCTAACTAGTATTTTATTTAGGACTTTTGCATCCCTATTGATTAGTGAAATTGGTTTGTAATTTTTTCTCTATTTTTGCTCTTCCCAGTTTAGATTTCAGCTCCTTATTTATTTCATGAAAGGAATTTGATGGGATTCTTTTGCCTATTATTCCAAGTAATTTATTTAATATTGGGATTATTTGATCTTTCAGTGTTGATAGAATTCACTTGTAAACCCATCTGATCCTGATGCTTTTTTCTTAGGAAGCTCATTTATAGTCTCTTAATTTCTTTTTCTAAAATAGGTTTATTTAGATTTACTATTTCCTGTTCTGTTAATCAAAGCAATTTATACTATTGTACATATTCTCTTATTTCACTTAAGTTGCTGAATTCATTGGCATGTAATTAGGCAAAATCACTCCCTAATAAAAATTGCTTTGATTTCATCTTCATTAGTGTTGTATTACCCTTTTCATTTTTGATACTAGTGATTTGGTTTTCTTCTCCCTTTTTAAAATCATATTAACCAATAATTTATCTATTTTACTGGTTTTTTAATAAAACCAACTCCTCGTTTTATTTATTAGCTCAATGATTTTCTTACATTCAGTTTTATTAATCTCACCTTTAATTTTTAGGATTTCCAATTTTGGTATTTAACAGGGAATTTTAAATTTGTTTTTAATTAATTTATTTTATTTCAATTTATTTTAATTAATAATTTTAATTATTTGTTTAATTTGCCTTATTTTAAATTAATTAATTTTAATTTACTTTTTATTTTAAAATTAGTTTTAAAATTAGTTTTAAATTTAATTAATTTATTTTATTTCAATTTATTCTAATAATTAATTTTAATTATTAATTTAGTCTTATTTTAAATTAATTTACTTGATTTATATTATTTGTTTATTTAATTTTTATTTGTTTTTAAATTAATTTTAATTTAAATTCTAGGTGTTTTTTTTTAATTGCATACCCAATTCAGTGGTCTTCTCTTCCTCTATTTTATTGATTTAAGCATTTAAAGATATACATTTTCCTCTGATCACCGCTTTTGCTGTATCCCACAGGTTTTAGTATGTTGTTTCATTATTATCATTCTCTTTAATAAAATTATTGTTTTTATAACTGTCCTTTAACTCACTCATTTTCTAAGAGTAGGTTATTTAGTCCCTAATTTTTGATCTGTGTTTCCATGGTCCTGTATAAAATAAGATTTTATTGCTTTATGATCTGAAAAGTACACATTTAATATTGTTTTTCTGCATTTAACTATAAAGTTTTTATGCCTTAATACATAGTCAGTTTTTGTGAAGGTACCAAGTACTGCTGAAAAAAAGACATATTCTTTTCTATTCTCATTGTTTTTTCCAGACAGCTATCTGTCTGATAAAAAAGATCCTAGTCATCTCCTTGACTTCTTCTTTGTATTTTGGCTAGATTTGTCAAGTTCTGAGAAGGAAAGTTGGAAGTCCCCTACTATTATAGTTTTGCTATCTATTTTCACATGTAATTCATTTAGTTTTTCCTTTAAAAATTAGATACTGTAGTATTTGATGTGTATAGGTTTAGGATTGACTTTACTTCATTATCTATGGTACCTTTTATCATATTTCCCTCTTTATCTGTTTTAAATTAAATCTATTTTAGCTTTAACTTTGTCTGAGATCATGATTGCTATACCTGCTTTTGCATAGCCGAGGTATAATAAATTCTACCCTAGCCCTTTATTTTTACTCTGTGTGTATCTCTCATTTTAAAACGTATTTCTTGTAAACAATGTATTGTTAGGTTCTGGTTTTTAATCCATTTTGCTACCCATTTCTCTTTTATGGGTGAGTTTGTCCTGTTCACATCCAGAGTTATAATTACCATTATATATAAAAACCAATTATTAGTTGTGTAATTATTTACCTCCATCCTATTTTTCCTCACTGTTTTATTCTCTCCTTCCCTTTTTATTCTTTCCTCAGACATCTAATTTGCTTCTGACTACTGTCTCCCTAATCTACCCTTCTAAGAGTCCCTCCCTTATCCTCTACTCTTGGCTTCTTATTTATTGATCTGCACACCCTTCTAAGAGTCCTGGTCTTATTCTATCCCCTTACCTTCTTATTTCTCTGTAGGTTAAGAAGACTTTTATACTCTTCTAGATGTATATGCTGTTCTCTTTAACCCACTTCTGATAATAATAAGGTTCTAGCACTATCAACCTTCCACTCCCCCTCCGACCCTCCACTGTAACAGTTTTTCCATTCTCAGCTAATTTGTATGAGATCATTGCTCCATTTTATCTCTCCCCACCTAGTTTTATTTTTTAGGATCATCCCATCATACTCAACTCAACCCCAAGCCTTTTATCTATGTATACTCTTTCAAACTACCCTAGTAATGATAACATTTTCAAGAGTTATAGATAATATTTTCCCATATAAGTAGTAAACAGCTTGACCTTATTAATTTAAATCCCTTATAATTAGTCTTTCATGTTTACCGTCTTATGTTTCTCCTTATTCTTGTAGATCAAATTATCCATTCAGTCCTAATCTTTTCCTGATGAATACCTGAAAGTCCTTTAATTCATGAAATACCCATTTTTTTTCCATGCAGGATTATACTCCTTGCTGGGTAAATTATTCTATATTTCATACCTAACTGCTTTGCTCTTCAGAATATCATGTTTCATGTCCTTTGCCCTTTTAATGTAGAAGCTGCCAAATCTTCTGTAATCCTGACTATATAGTTTCATAGTTTTTCACTTGTTTCTTTCTAGTTGCTTGTATTTTCTTCTTTATCTGGGAGCTTTGAAACTTAGCTATAATGTGCCTGTGAGTTTTCGTCTTGGGAATCTCTTTCAATAGATTTTTAAAAATTTCTGTTTTATTCACTGTTTTTAAAACTTAGAGCAAGTTTCCTTAATAACTTCTTGAAGTGTTTAGACTCTTTTTTTGATCATAACTTTCAGCAGTCCAACAATTTTTATGTTGTCACTTCTTGATTTGTTTTCCATGTCAGTTGTATGTTTAATGAAATGTTTCACATTCTCTTCTATTTTTTTCACTCTTTTTATTTTATCATTTCTTGGTGTCTTATGAAGTCATTAGCTTTCTCTTGTCCAGTTCCAATTTTTAAGAAGATATTTTCTTCCATAAGTTTTTGTATCTTTTTCCAATTTGTTGGCTTACTTTTCATAATTTTTCTTTCATTGCTCTTATTTTTTTCCTGATTTTTCCTCAGCCTCCCTTATTTGATTTTTAAAGTCCTTTTTAAGCTCTTCCAAGAATTCTTTTTGGGTTTGTGATCATATACATTTTTTTTTAGGTTGAAATAGCTGTTTTGACTACATATTCTTCTTCTGAGTTTAAACCTACATGTTCTCTACCAGTATAGTAGCTATCTATGATTGGGTTTTTTCTCTTTTACTTACTCATTTTTTTAGCAGCTTATTTCTTTGCTGTTAACTTCATATTAGAGTTGTGTTCTAGTCCTGAGGTGAGGGGGATAATGTCTCAATTTTTTCGTGTTGTTTCTAAGCTCAGTCCACAGTGGCCTGGTCTCAGGTATTCCTCTCCACCCCTAAGCTGCAACCAGGGCCCCCAGTAATGATGTCACTACATACAAGTCCCACTCCCTGCTGTCCCTCCCCTCCACCAACCCCTACGTTCCACCCCTCTACCTCTGCAAGCTTAAGTTTACTATTCTGTCCTATAACCAACATCAGGGTCCCCTTTCCCCTGCAAGTGACCACAGCCAGCAGGGCCCTTACCCCACTGTGACTGCACTCAGTGATATGTACTTGCTCCATAGCCACAGGCTGGAACTTCATCTGGTCAGCACACCTAGACCCCAAGGCCAGCACCAGCATAAGACTCTTCATATTTCCTCTGATCAGCTGTCAGACCACCATGCTCTCCTTGGGGTGAAAGTTCCTGAAGCTCAGACTGCTATTGCCTACTGCCCTGGGGTTTCTTGTTGGTTGATTTGTCTGCCTAGAGGTATCTGCACTTCAATTTAGCCAGACCACCACCCAGGAGGTCTAGTCTTTTCCTACTGTCCTCCCAAGTTGTCTTAGACTGGACATCTGCTTTACCCTGACTTTTATTTCTGCCATTCTAAAGTTCACTTAAAGGCATTATTTTAAATTACCTGTAGGGGAATTTGGGAGAGCCAGGCAATTTCCTGCTTATTGTGCCGTCTTACCCAAAACAGAGCCTTTATGAATATTATAGCCTTAATGAATATTTAAGGATGCCCTTATACCATGCTACAAAAAAAGAGCCTGTTGAGCATAGTGGATAGAGAGCTGGCCTTACATCCAGGGTTCAAGTCCTGCCTCTGACACATACTGGCTTTGTGCCACATAATCTCCCAGTGCTCTAGGACATTCTAAGAATATAAGTTACAGAGAACGATGTATATTGGAAGACAATGTTTCCTTACCTGAGAGTTCTATGAACTCATGAAATCATAAGTTCCATCCTGATTTCCTGTCCTACAAAAGACCTTCGTGTATTTCTCTAGCAGCCAACCTCAACCAACCATGTGATAGTTTCTTAAAGAATTTAGTAATATATAACCTCCTTGTCATTATCTGCCTAGACAAGAACACTTATCTTTCCCATTTTCTTGGGAATTACACTTCAGCTTCCTGATTGAGATGAGAATATAACAAAGTTGTTTAAAGTTGCTTTGCTTCTATAATTTTCTGTACCTCAGTGTATCTGTGTTCACATCCAGATACTGCCTCTTTTGAAGCAGTTCAGTACCCACCCTTGTTTTCTCATTCTATGTGATGCTTGTCCTTGTTCTTTCATAAATGCTTCAGAGAAGATCTACCCAAGTTACTTGGAGGCTTTCCTCTATTCTTTTACATTTTGGGGTATAGCACTTGGGTTGTTCATCTATCCTCTTTCCCTCCACTTTTAAAATCCACTTTTATTTCTTTTTCAAATACACAATTTAAAGTATCTCTATACAACATAGTTCTCATAGAGTTTATAAAATCACTTCAGCTTGGTTAGGTATCTCTTTAAAATCATTTGATTCCTACAAATATGTTTACATTGAGATATGATAATTAAACCAGCAAAATATGTTAAATCAATGGTTTTTACATTAAGCTTTACAGACATTTGGAGATAAAACCACATTAGAACAGGACAGTACCACTTTTGAATCAGCTGTTTACAATTCCCTGATATGACATGTACATATGCACACTGATGCATAGGGGCAAACAGAAACAACAGGTACTTAATTATTTTGAGGATATTAAACATTATGATTTAGAAGCCCATTACTACACAGTTTCATATACCATCCCAAATTTCTCCAAGGTACTTTCATATTCGAGACTGGCAGGTTTAGCTCATGCAACATTAGGACAGACAATACAATGTTTATTTGGTGGAAATGTTTTACTTATGTTATTGGGTCAGTGCTGTTTTGAAGGCAACTCGACAGGAACTTGTGATCATACTAGTTTCTTAGGTTGGATAATCCTTCAATTTTATATTCTCTTGACACATATTGGTTGGTGTTCAGAAGTTACCTGGAGAGCATCCAGTAAAGTTAAGAGTTCCAATTTAGGAAAAGTTGCTAGCCATACTGTTTTTCCTTTCTTAGCAGTACATGCTATCCTTAAGCGTTAAAATAAAGAACTCTCACAGCATAGACAAAAGAGCAATTTGTCGGTGTACAGCACTTTTTCAAGGTTATCAAGAAAATAATTCATGTGCTTTCTTAGGAGAGGGCTTCATTCTGTTTTAAAAAACCATTCCATTACGTCAGAGTAGGTATTTTTCTTGTTTTTTATGTTCATAGTCCAGTAGAAAGTTTTTTGTGGGCTCTACATAATCACTGTAGAATTCTAAATTAATGCTACTTACTGCAAATGGCAAAGTATTGTGTAGTTTTGGTATAATTTTAAATTATGAGTTTATCAGGAATCTTCTTGAGGGATTTTGAAATTTCATCACTCAACATAGGAAAGCTAACTCTCATCGTAAACGTGAAGAGTACATCAAGGAAGCCATAAAGGCTAGATAAAAGAACATCAACAAACTCTTAACTCCTTGTGGTCTGCTCCCAAAACTTAAAACTGCTACTGGTGAAGCACTTTCTCTTGGCTGCATCTAGTTTCTTCTCGTCTGTAGTTATGAAGTCCATTCATATAGGGGTGGTGGTGAGGGGAGTAAGAAGAAGGAGCCCCAGGAAAGGGAGAAAGGAAGATTGAGTGGAGAAAAGAGAAGGAAGGGGGAAGGCTAGGCCTTGGTCTTGCTGCATGACTGACATATTTCCTTTACTGAACCTATTTTTCTCAGTGACATCCCTGTGCCACCATCTCTTGTTCATGGGTCAGAATTGGAAATATATTTTTTTTTCTGTGCTCACCATCCTTATCTCTACTGACCTTGAGTACTCAAACTTTTTATCTTTGGAAATTACAATGTTCTTATATTCACAACTATACAAGATTTCTGGAAGAACATTTGTGTTAAAACTTATAGGTGCAATTTAAGGTTTTTGAGTGCACTGTGCAAATTTCTAAATGCAGTTCAACTCATTCTCTTCTTCCTTTGCAAATATAAGTCCAGATCATAGCACTTCTGGAGTATCTGTCCCACACATTTACATACACATACATTCGTACATGAGTTGGTTTGTTGGTTGTTGTTCTTCATTCTTGAAGAGGACCAAAATGACATCATCATGATAAAGTGAAGTTTCAATATGTCCAACTATGACTGATCAGACCAATACGAGCTCGGAATGCTCTACCACAGGTTAGACACAGATGGTCCGTGTGAATATTTGGGTGGATACTCCAGATTTGTTTACTTTTTGCTGTCTCAGTTCTGTTTTGCTCATAGAGCACAGCACCCTTTCTGATGTGGGTACACTTTGCTGAGTGGTCCTGTACCAATGTCTCCCATGTTACACAGTCAAATCCAAAATCCTTGAGAGAGACCTTAAGAGTATGCTTGTATTGCTTCTTCTAACCACCATGTGATCGCCTGTCCCATGCAAGTTCTCTAATAAAATAGTCTTTTTGGCAAGCGTACATTTTGCATTCAAACAACATGGCCAACCCATCAGAGTTGTACTCTCTGAAGCATAGTTTGAATGCTTGGCAGTTCAGCTCAAGCAAGGATTTCAGTGTCTGGTACCTTATCCTGCCAGGTGATCCTCAGAATCTTCTTAAGACAATTCAAATGGAAGCGATTACGTTTCCTGGCTCAGTACTGGTATACTGTCTATGTTTCACAGGCATATGAGGTCAGCATAACAGCTCTGTAGACCTTCAGTGTGGTAGTCAGTGTAATACCTCTTCCCTTTTACCTTACTCTTAATACCTCTCCATACTTTTCTTTGGAGCCTCCCAAACGCTGAGCTAGCTCTTGCAATGCATGTATCAACCTCATTGTCAATGTGTACATCCCTGGAAAGTACACTACCAAGGTAAGTGAACTTATCCACAGCATTCAAAACTTCTCCATTTGTTGAAACCGATGGTTCCATATATGGATGGTGTGGTGGTGGCTGATGGAGCATCTGTGTTTTCTTGGTGTTAATTATTAGGTCAAAATTAGCACAGGCAGCAGAGAATGGATCCATACTTTGTTGCATCTCAGCTTCAGAGGCTGCATTGAGTGCACATTCATCTGCAAACAGAAAATCCTGCACCAACACTCCCTCCACTTTGGTCTTGGCTTGTAGCCTTTTCAAATTTGAAGAACTTACCATAAGTATGGTAGTTGACCTTGATGCCGTGTTTATCCTCATTGAAAGCATTTGACAACATGGCTGAAAACATTTTAAAAAGCATGGGAGCAAGCACACAACCCTGTTTCACTCCATTGGTGACTGGGAAGGCACGAGAGCTTTGTCTACTATCCAGAACTCAGGCAAACATGCCATCATGAAATTGACATACAATATTGAGGAACTTTTCCAGGCAACCAGATTTTGGCATAATTTTCCATAAGCTCTCATGACTCACAGTGTTAAAGGCCTTGGTCGGATCTACAAACGTTGTGTACAGACCTCTGTTCTGCTCCTGGTATTTTTCCTGGAGTTGTCGGGCAGCAAACACCATATCGACTATTCCTCTGCCCCCACTCCGTGATTGTCACAGGACAACCTATTCCCTTTCCCTTTATAGAAATGGACAATGGAGACATCCTTGAACTCCTGGGGGATAACCTCCTCTTCCCATATAACCTGGAAAATCTCAGTCAGCTTTTGTAAATCCCAGCTGGAATAGAATCAGCTCCAGTTGCTTTGCCACATGAAAGGAGCCTAATGGCCCTCAAGTTTGGCTAAGGAGGGATATGTGAGTGCATATATAATGTGTATGTATGTGCATGTGTATATGGGAGGAGGGAATTGTGGAAAGAAGAAAGAATGGGTGAGGGAAGAGAGAGAAAAAGGGGGAGAGGGAAGAGAAGAAAGAGAGGATGGAGAGAGACAGGGAAAGGGAAGAACAGTTTTCAGTGACCTGGCCATCCCGCTTGTCATAGTTTGGAAAAGAGGAATTTTCTATCCATTCTACTTTTAAGTAATAGATCTCACTGAAGAGGCCCTATAATATTCTTAATGTTGCTATAATCAGAACAACATCATCTGCAAACAGGAGCACTTAAGGACCTCTTCCATTTGAAGTCCGTATAGCCTTCATGACTGGGCAAACATTATCAAACCTCTTTTATTTCTCAGACTAGCCAACATGCTTTTTGCCATCCACCCCTGTGTCTCCTCTTATAGAGAAGTCAGAGCATTAAGGTGCAAAGTGTCCCAAATAGTCTTAGTGCATTTTAAAGCTACTAGAGCTGAAACAGCTAGGACTTTTTGGGACACCCTGTACATGCTGATTCCTTTTGGAGGATCTTGTCATTCTTCATATGTTTTTGTCTCTTTATGATCTGCAGCAAATATTGGTAGATAAGCTTTCTTCATGGTCTTCTTTTTCTTATTCAGGTCATTAGTACCTTACAAGTCAAAATGACCAAATTCTCTACAAAATGATATTACTACTTCAGTACCCAAAACTATTGGTTAAGTGAGACTACCGATTTTCTTATGGTTCATTTTTCTAGATAATTTGTCAACATGTTGGTCTTTAGATAAATTCTCATATCTAGAGTTCTAACTATTAATTTCATATTTATAGATAATTTTAAAATCATGTGAATTTTAGTACTCTTTGCTCCCATTTCTATCATTTAAGCCACTCTTCAAGATTTCTATGAAATTAAAATGAAATTTAAGTTATTAAATAAATTAAAATTAAAGTTTAATTTAAATTAAAATAATTTTTTTTTTTAGCACAGTAGTATTCATTGGTGCATCTCAGCCCGGACCCTTGCTTTCTCATCCTTGGCTATTCCCCATTTGATTATGTCAAAATAGCTTTTCTGATGAGTTGATCTATGTCACCCTACCCTACCCTAGTCACTCCAGTGACTCCCTGTTACCTCCAGATCAAATATAGAATCTTATCTTAGGCTTTTAAGGATCTTCATAACCTACCTTTTTCCCCTTACGGCTTACACCTTTTTGTATTCTGTTACCCAGTAACACTAGCCTTTACCTCAACTCTGGGAATTTTCAGACTGTCCCACATTCCAGGAATATTCTTCTTCTCTGCTCCTTAACTTCCCTTGCTTCCTTCAAACCTCAGCTAAAATCTCGTCTTTTACAAGGAGCCTTTCTTGTTCCTCCTTAACCTTTCTTTAGTGCCTTCCCTCTGAGATAATCTCCAGTTTACTCTTTATATCCTGCTTGACCGTGGTTGTTTGCATGTTGTCATGAGACTGTGAGCTCCTTGACAGCAGGAATTGTTTCTGCCTTTTTTTTTTAATCTGCAGTACTTAGCATGGTGCCTAACACATAGTGAGTGCATAATAAGTGCTTATTGATTTGATTTGACACAGGACTGAGGGCTATTTTTCTCTCTGTGTTTCATGGATTGCCATGGAGAAAGAATTCAGCACTTAGTGGATAGCCCATTGGTGATGAGACTCTCCTTATTTAACTGAGTTGGTCCTCAGACAGTGAACTTCATGTAAAACCTGTCAGTTTTCACTCCACCTTCCTAGTCTTCAAAAACCTGTGGTCACCTCCACCCTGCAATTGAAGCATCAGTAGGACTTGGTGGTTTGTTGCTTAAAAAGTTAAACAATTTTTTTCTCTTCTGGTAGTTTATCCAAGATAAGGTAACTTTCAAAATCCAGGAAGTCCTTTTAAAAAATCTCTGGGTGATACAGAATAAATAAAGAAAGTAAAAATAAGTCATCACCAATTTTATAGCTGAACTGTCAGCTAGACTACTAATTTAATAACTGATTATTAGTATGATGCCAGTTGCTCTTAAGCATTACCTCTGAGCATAAGGTCACTCACTTTAAGTCTACTTTTTAATAGCTTCTTCTTTGACTAACCTGCGTTAGGTAAGACCACGTACAGCCTAAGATTAATTTTTTAAACTCTTCCTGGAGGTCAGCAAATACTTTTGTTGTTCATTTGTTTCAGTCATGTCACTTTTCTTGGCCCCATTTAGGGTTTTCTTGGTAAAGAGGGTTAAGTGACCCAGGGTCACATAACTGGTATCTGAGGCTGCTATTAAGCACTATTATGTACAGACAGTTCTCTCTTAGTTTAAGTGGGCCTTTCTACAGACCTTTTATGTAAAGCATTTTTACATAATGTGAATTTGCCTGAAGATATGGGGAAAGGAAGGAGGCAGGAAGAAGGCTGGTGCTTGAGGAGGGAGAAGGCTAGCATACACTGTTCAAGGACATGGAGCTAGGTGCAGAGAATAGAGAGCAGGAGGAGGAGGAACATGTAGAAAGTGGGGCCAGTCATATGTGGGTCTGGAATAGAGGACATAGACAGGAGACAATGGGCAACACACAAGCTCTGGGGACAGACACATGGTACCCAAGTGTGGACCAAGGGGAAGATAGACAGGGAGGTAGGACACAAGGCTAGGTGGGCAGAATAGGACAGAGGTCTTTCCTTCTAGCACTGGAGGTCTCAAGCCAAGCTCTTAATTTGGAGGCAACAGGCAGGCAGTGGTGGTCTCTCCATTCTTTAGTTTTCACTTGGAGGTTTTTTGGGGGGGAATTTTTGGTTTATTTTAGTGGAGGAATGGGAGACCCCAGAACTCAAGCCTAGGGTCAGGAGTGAAGAAAAAGAGCATAATACTGTACAGTAAAGTTAACATAGTGTTTATTTTGGAATGCAGATTTCTTTCAGAATTCATTATATCAATTCAGATTTGCATAATGCAAATTTATGTGAAGCAGGAACTGTCCATACAAGACAATATGCTGGTACTTTGCCCTTGTAGCAGTTCCTACCATCAAGGAGCTTATAATCTAGTAGGAAAGATAAAATAGGAACAAAAGCAACTATATTTAACAATTTTACTTACTGGGGATTTAACAAGGTGAAACATCGTGCCCTTTTCCACTAAGGTACCCTCTGCTGTGTAACCAGTTGTGGTGTATCGCTGGGTTTAGTCCTAAAAGAAAAGTCCATCTAAAAGAGAAGTTAGGTTCCTCTTTCACCTCTTTCACTTTTACCTCCTCCTCCCCTTCCCCTCCCCCTCTCTTCCCCCACCCACCCCCCACTCTTCTCTCAATTATTGGGGGAAATTTCTTTAAACTTATGTTTTGGCATGTATCCATGGTCTCCCCAAAGTGGAGATTAGAAAGCCACTCTGTATGCTACAAAACACATATGGGTGAGGTATCTTATTTCCTACACATAAAAGAAGCAAAACATGCTAATCAAGGCTTTTCCACAAATACATATTGACAGTGTCAGAGAAAAAAACATTAATTCCGTATTTTACACCTGTCTTCCATAAATTTTTTTTTAATTTCACATTCTAAGTTCAAGCATTTCTAAATTAGAAAAATGCCCAAAATGCCATATCCTCACACGCGCGCGCGCACACACACACACACTCACCCCATCTCCATGCCCTCAGAAATCTTTCTAACAGAAGACAATTTGAAGTCACATTTGTCAGAATCTTGAACAAGGAAAAGGTCACATTATGTTAAAATACAGTTTGGGATTAATGTTCTGTTCCATCTAATAAAACAATAAAGAGTTAATCCTCTACTAAAACTACTCTTTTTCTTTGAACGTTCCCCCTCAAAGGTTCAAAGGGACCTTCTCCCTAGAAGAACATTACTCACTTTTCAAAATCCATTGAATCATTAGCTCTTTCTGCCCAGTGGCCAATGAGGGAGGGGTATTTTTTTTGTTATCCCTTCAGTCCTTCAGCTCTGCCTCCCACATGATCAACTAGAGGGAGTGAGTCATCCTGCGTGCAGGAGTGCTGACCTAGTGGTTGACCAGAAGTGGGCATGGCAGTTCTTTTATTTACATTTTATAAATCCAAATGTGATAAATAAATAGGAAAGATTTGGGCAAAGTGACTTCCCTGACTCTTACTTGGTTTTGTATTTCCGTGGTGCAGTGCTTATAAATTGTCTTAAAACCTCCATGCCTTGGGGCTCTCAATTTCCATTATCCACTAATCAGTCTATTTGGTGCTAAGGCTCAGATCTACTTACATACTGAATTTTGTATTATTATAGTAAATTTCTGATATATTTCAAACAAAGCAAGATTATATATTTAAAATTCATTAAAGCTTCATAAGATATTGTCTTGCAAATTTTTGAGGATTTTATGCATGGTTTCTTTTCAGCATCAGCTATTTCTTTTTTGAGCCTTGTAGAAATAAGACCTCAAAAAATTGGTCCAAGACTTGGTTATCGCTCTCTACAACTCGTTTTCTCTATTTTTCTTTCTTTTCACAGGTAATTGGGACTAATCAAATGACAACAAAGATTGATAAAAATCAATCCTTACTAGTTCCGACTTTAGTTCCTGCTTTATGAAGATAATTTAGAATAAAATCTATTGGATAGAAACTTCAAATATGCTGTATAGACACTTCCATAAATGCTATGTTGTACCTTGATGGTAGTGTGGTATATTTATGTGATAAGTGTAAAGTTAAAAGCTTAAGATGTTATCATTTTTCTTCCATAATTAGGTGGATTACTGTCTTTAGCACAATGAACTTGACTAATGAAGTTCAGTTTCTAACAATTTCTTACATGAATCTGTACTTGTTTCGATGGTTAACTTGTGTAAACTTCAAACTAATCCGTAAAAGAGTTATTCCAAGGAAGTTTCTGGATTTCAAGTTCAGTCCTAACAGTTGACTCAGTAAATTTTTAAAAACTCAATGTTGACTTCCTACTTTTACCTCTTGTGTATTTAGGTCCAACTGATTGTGGTGGATGGGATTGCATTTCCATTTCGGCATGATTTTGATGACCTCTCTCTTCGAACACGGTTACTGAATGGACTAGCACAGCAGCTCGTCAGTATGGCAAATAATCACAAATTAGCTGTAAGTTTGTGGATCAAGAAAGTTTCATGATAAACTAAATACTTTCCAATGCCAGCAAATTAGACTTCATGTTTGCCTTTGTAAGTAGTATACAAGATGAGAATTATGATAAAAGTGAGGTGGTTTTTTTTTCTCCTTTATGTGAAGACTCATTGCTTCATTATAACGGTGTCAATTCTAGATGTTTAGCTTTGAAATTCTCTCATGTTCTCTCTGCCAGTACCTGAAATAGAGAGTTCAGCTGATTGTTAATGACTTGTTGTTATCTTTGTTGTGGTTACTAATTTTCCCTGACAGTAGTGTTTAGGAATTTTCTGCCACCCATAGAAATTGGTAGTACTCTGTCTGAATTACTTTCTCTGTCATTTGCCAGAATTCAGAAATGGCCAGTAGGTGGCATGCTCTACTTAGGGCTATTTATAGTTCCTTAGAGCAAAGCTTGAGAAATATTCAGCCAGTATGAAAACTTGCAATTCTAAAATGGTGCTTCATGCTTCTCTCTTGCAAAAATGTTATTCCATAGGAATTTTAGTCATTATTCTCAGTATTTTTCTTTTATAATAGAAGTTAGTATTTCTGGTCATTTCTTCCATGTGTATTCAATGTAGTGAATAAAATAATGAAAATTTTTAAACAAGAATTATACTTACAAAAGAATTTAGACATTTATGACATAAGCTCAAATTTGTTATTGTTCATTCATTTTTTTTTTGTTGTGGCTGACCCTGTAACCCTACTTGGAGTTTCTTGGCAGAGATACTGGAGTAGTTTGCCATTGCCTTCTCCAGTTCATTTTACAGATGAAGAAACTGAAGCAAACAGAGTTAGGTGACTTGCCCAGGGTCCCATAGCTAGTAAGCCTCAAATCAGATTTGAACTCAGGAAGATGAGTCTTCCTGATTCCAGGCCTGGCACTCTGTCAGCTGTGTCACTGGCTCTGCATAAGCTCAAATAGCTTCAGCATAAGTTGTTTGTGTTATCAACTCTGGGTGGTCAAACATCCATTTAACTAAGACTTATCTTATGTGTGAAAGGAAGCTAAAGGACAGAAGTCTTAAGGCTATTGCTGACCACAGATCTGTTCACTTCTCTTCTGTAGCTAGGGTACTTTACTGCCCAATAAATAAAGCAACCATTTCTTAGCTTTTTCTTCATGATATCTTTTGAGAGACATTCCAGCTAGATGCAATATAAATCTCACTTATTAGAAAAAGATTGACATTGGGAGAATATCAGAAATTCAGATTGTTGGAGATTTTGTATGCCTTTGCCAGATGTATGTAGTTTTCGCTATTTTAAGTTATTCTTACTTACGGTTTTTTTTTCCTGTTCTAGACTACCTTCACTTCCTTTTCCCCTTCATGCCATTAAGCTGTTTAAATTTTATGCTATCTTGTTATCTTACCAAAATCTCTCTTCGTATCCATCTCTCTTCCCCTCCCAGGGAGCCATAAATAGATAATATTTTTGAAGAGAAAAAAATTGATAAAACTTAGCTATCAGAATATAAAATCTTAACCATATACCACTGTTTGACCAAGAGATTATCCATCTTACTAGCTCTGATTGCCACCAATGGCCAAAAGCAGTAAACTATGAGTGCTATTAGCAGGTATAAGGCATGAACAGGAAATTTTTTTATTAAATTATTTTATTTGTTTTCAGTGTTCTACAGTCACTTCCTTATATCTTAGATTTTTTTTTCTCCCTCCCATTCTTTCCCCCTCTTTCTCTACTCCCTCTCTGAGACAGCGTACAATCTTATATACGTCCTACACATACGTTCCTATTAAATACATTTTCATCTTAGTCATGTTGCATAGAAGAATTAAAATGAATGGGAGAAACCATAAAACAAAACATATACAGAAGAAAATAGTCTGCTTTCTTCTGCGATCCAATTCCATAGTTCTTTCTCTGGATGTAGAAGGCGTTTTGCCTCAATAGTCCATTGAGAATTTTTTAAGTCCTTGCATTGCAATGAAATACTAAGTATACCAGAAAAATTCTTCGCACACTGTGGTTATTGCTGTGTACAAAGTTCTCCTGATTCTGCTCCTTTCACTCAGCATCTGTTCATATAAGTCTTTCCAAGCCTTTCTAAAGTCTTCCTGTTCATCATTTCTTACAGTGCAATAGTATTCCATTACATTCATGTACCACAACTTGTGCAGCCATACTCCATTGGATGGGCATCCCCTTGATTTCCAGTTTTGACCACCACAAAGAGTGCTGCTATAAATATTTTTTTATATGTTGGACCCTTTCCCATTTCTTTGATCTCTTTCAGATAGAGTCCCAGAAGCGATATTGCTGGGTCAAAGGGTATGCACATTTTTGTAGCCCTTTGGGCATAGTTCCAAATTGCTCTCCAGAATGGTTGGATCAGCTCACAGCTCCACCAGCAATGAATTCGTGTTCCAGTTCTCCCACATCTTCTCCAACATTTATCATTTTCCTGTATTGTCATGTTAGCTAATCTAATAGATGTGATGGGAAATTTTTTTAATGACAGAAGAGGAAAAAAATGAGGAAGAGGGGACAAGGAGAGAGGGAGGGAGGAAAGAAAGGAAAGAGAGAGAAGCTAGAAAAGGAAGATCGTTGTGTTGGAGATAATACAGTTCTACAGGTACCTCAGCTTTTAATTTGATTTTCTGTTTCCCTCATGAGTTTTTTTTTTAATGACTTAACATTTAGAATTTTGCTTTTTTGTTTATAACCATATACATATTTACATAGTAATTGGCCTACTATGTTTATTATGGATAGATTTTTGAGTAAGAAAACTCCAAATATTAAAACATGAGTTTTTCTCTATTTATTGAAAACTCCTTAAGTCAAGAATTATTTTATTGATATGGTTTCTTTTCAGCATCAGCCTTTTTTTTTTTTTTTGAGCTTTGTAGGACGTAAGACCTCAAAAAATTGGTCAAAGACTTGGTTATTGCTCTCCACAACTCATTTTCTCTGTTTTTCTTTCTTTTTACAGGTAATTTGGACTAATCAAATGACAACAAAGATTTATAAAAGTCAATCCTTGCTAGTTCCTGCTTTAGGTAAGTAATTAATGCCTGTCGAGTTTTTTAGTATGTAAACATAGGTTATTCCTATTTTCTATAATTCTTCTCATCACTGAGACATGAAGGCGAGAGCAGCAGAATTATTTTTTTTCAGCAGAATTATTTTTAACTAAATGCTTCTTGACTATGGCACTGTTATGCAAAAGATAGGAAATAAAGTACCACCTGACTTTTGTTATAAGCCTACCCTTTAACTGTTTTTCTAAAAATCTAAAATGCAGTGTTTGTGCCCATTTATAGCACTTTCGAGAAAGAATCACAAGAAGTCATCCTCAAAAACCTCTCCAAAAGAACACATGCCCCTCAAGCACCAGTAGTGTTTCTTTGGGTTGGCATTCCAGTTTCTGGCATTGAGTAGGTGGTCACTCTATTCAGTGAATTATTTCTTGAAAAGAGTATATGAATCTTTTTTTTTTGAAGTAGAATTACTTTTTTAATATACTTGGAAGCCTGCTTAGCAAAAGAACCCATGGAAAATTCTTTTTGTAAAGCAAAAAATCATCCCTTAGTTTATCTTTTTTATGTGAATTTCCATATGTTGGGCTTGCTTGAAGCAGAAGTTACCTCTATAATTAGTCATTTGAAATCCCAAGATGAGACATTATATGGAATTTTTGGTATTATAAGTTCAACCAAATATTTGCAAAACCATTTTACTATTTTCCCTTCTTGTTCTTTTTTTTTTCACTCCTGGATTCTACTCTCTATTTATTTTGGCCTTAAGCAAATCTATGAGGTAAAATCTTAGGGGATGAGGAGTGCCCTCCATACAACGTCTACCTGGAATTCTACTGTTAGGGGCTCATTCCTTTTTATTATGGGATAGCTCTTCTGTTGAAACCAAGCATTCTTGGTTGGAGTCACATGCTAAGTAAGCTATTTAATTATCATGTGGTGTGGTAATTAAAAGCTTTTAAGTTTAAGACTTTGACATGGAGGATGGAGAGAACTAGAGGGTTTGAACAGGTGGCTATAATTACACTGAGACATAATTAAGACAAACTTGGGAACGCTACACAGGGGTAGGTACCTGATGAGGCTCAGACATAACGTACTGTACTTGTTGAAAACTATTCTGAAGGTGAATTCTGTTAAGACATTTTCCAGTACACTTTTCTTAATTCTGAAGAAGAAAAGAGAGCTATACAAAGATGCAAGTACAACTGGGAACAGGAGGAGCAATGTGAAAATATTTCTTTAGAGAACATTGGATTTTTAATTATATTCATAGATAAAGCCCTTTGATTATCTTTATATTCTGCCTCTTTCTTTATCTCTGATTTTTGGCAGCCTTTCAGAAAGTGTTGAAGTATAATGTAACAGGTAGTTTGCATTTTCTGAGTGGAGAAGCTTGTAAATGTTGAGGTGTTTGCATTTTAAAATATCTAGTAACTGAAACAGGTGTTCTGCACCGAAGGGAATTCTCCAGCAAACGAAAAGTTTGATCGTTTGTCATTAGATCACTTACATCTCAAAACATCAGTTTTCGTCTTCTGGGGTTTTTGAAAATGTAAAGTTATTTGATTTGCTTGTTCCTTCTTATTTTAGAGGAAAGACTATCAAAGAGAACATGTAGAGGGAGTTCAATGAGATGTCTTCATCTTCAAAGAACTTAAAACCTATTAAGGAAGATCAGAGGTGTACAGAAATACAAATAATAATGCTATGTAATCTCTATATAAATATATATAAAGCAGTAAGATAGTTACATAAAGGAGGCACAAAGCAAATCATACGAGAATGCAGAAGTAAGTGAGAAACTCTTTCCCCCGGCGGAGATTAGGGAAGGCTAGAGAGAAGAGTAGACATTTGACCCTGGTCATGCCAGCAGTCTAAGGTGAAAGTGGGAACAAGTTGAAATATGCTAGTTTTAGAGAATGAAGTGAAGCTGGAAATTACAAAATACCTACAGACATTCACACTTGTAGAATGGTCCAGTTAGTTTATGAATAATAGCAATAATATTTCTTTAACAACCTGGAATTTCATTATACTGGGGACACTCTCCATTGAATACAGATTCCAATTTCTCTCTGTGTTAGCCAGTGGTATTCATGAGCTGCTTGCTGTTCCTGAAAAGAGTCTTAAACTGGTAGCCAGCCTTCTCGGGGAAGAGCATCTCCATACTTTATTAGGTTAATTCTCAGATATCAGATACTTAGCACTTGCTGAGTGCACATTTGAAGTCTTTCTAACTTCATGTAGGGTCTGCCTGAGCTTGTATCCTGCTGGCAGAGAGCCTTTGGAAATCCAAAGGTACCTCTGTGCCATGATGAAGCAATACAGTCAGTGGAGAAACAGCTACTAGAATACCTCTTGTTTATATTGATAAGTAAAGTAATGGGGCTGGAGAAGTCATTTGGTCCCAGACTGTGTAGCTAGGCTAAGGAGTTAATAATTTTTATCCATTAAGCAATGGGGAGAGGCTTTTTAGTAGAAGATTGGCATGATCAGATTTTTACATTATTGATCTGACATATATATGTGTCTGTATATATGTTGGAAAGGTCAATATGTACACATGGAGGTAGATATAAAATAGATAGAAGGTTTTGGGGGAGCTGGAGAGACCAGGAAAGACTTCAGAAAAAAGTGACACTTGAGTAGAGTTAAGTTAAAAAGAAACTAGGGATTCTAAGAGGTGGAAGGAATTCATTAGTGTTGCTAGAATATATTGGCAAAATGTCTCTGGATTCCTCTGTTAAGCTCTCAAATGTAAGAATATTATGTCAGTGTTTTTAATTTTTTCTTTGTGACAGAAATATGTGAGTGGGTCTGGTGGCGGGCATGGAGGATTGACTGGCATAGTGCCTTATAGACTATAAAGTTAACAGAGAAAAACATATGATATGCAGTACCATATTCTCCTTCTTCATAATGCAGCATGTGTCCTAAATTTGATGAAACTCAGTAGACTGATTATACTGTATTAAATGAGCATGTGGCTGGAGATTGTTCTAAAACATTGCTCTCCACCTAGTAGATGAAACAAGATACTCATAAGTGATTGTTATATTCTTTTCCTTAGGGGAAAGTTGGGGACATGCAGCTACAATTCGATTAATCCTTCATTGGGACCAGAAGCAGAGGTCAGTGAAGAAGCTAGCCAGTGACTGATGTTGTGTAGTTGTCATAAGCTGGTCCACCTTGGAACTGGTCTCATGGTTGAGCAGTGAAGTATCATTCGAACATGGCTCTCCTTTGTTTCTGTTTTTCATTTTCATGGCTGTCTTTTGGTTTTATATCACCTTCATTTCCCAACTTAGCCCTTTTTCCTCCCTTGTATAGTGAGACATACTTCTTTAACAAAGAATACAAATAGGGGAGAGCACACCAAACATAGAAGCAGTGTTGCACACCCATAGCCCCTCACATCTGCAAAGCTGGGAGGGAGAGGAGATATATTTTCTTCTCCTCTTAGGGACAGACTTGGTCATTCTAATCATGCACCTTTCAGATTGACATTTTTCTTTCTTTTTCCATTGTTGTAGTCATTATTTATATTATTTTTCTGGTTCTGTCTATTTCACTCTGCAGTAATTCATAAGCCTCCTCATTGGGCCTTTTTCTTTTATTCACTGGCTCCATGTGAGCAGCTCTGTACTAAATCACAGAATTTCAGAACTTTTAGTCTTTTAGCTAAAGAGAAAATTCTTCAGAATATTTAAACAGTAGGTTATGCCTGAAAGTGTAGGTAGAAGAGAAACGTTGGGTCCTCTATGCCTTTTTGGAATCAACTGCCATTTTCAGCTAGCATCCTGAAAGAAGCTTGGTACCCTTGTACCTAGAAAGGTTTAAAAGCATCATAGATAAGACTGTTTTTAAAGGTTTCCCCAGGATTCTTTTGTAGAAAATAGGGTCATTTTTCTTAACTACTTAATATGATACTCTCTAATGTCACTTATGCAAAATTTTATGCCTGTATTGTTTGTATTTCCTTGTGTTCTTGTTATGTTCTTCTTACCTAGTTTTCTGATAGCTTTCTGTGTATAAAAACTACTAGCATGAATCCTTTTCTCCTACTTTTGAAGCCTTTGAGCAAATGAGCAAACTAGCTTTCATTTTCCTTAAAATGAAAAGAGAGAAGTTATGTTTTTTTTAATGTACTTTATAGAAGAATGCCAGAAACCTGCCAGCCTCTCCACTTTCAGATTAATTGGCATAACCTCATGAACTCTGTCCAAAAGCTGTTGTGAAGAGGAAGGCTAAGACAGCATGTAGGCTGCAGATGGAACAAAGGGTTACCCTAAATACACTTTGGATCCGGTCAGTGATGAGATCTCTCACTTTATGTTCTCTTATTAATTTATGAAAAATCAGTACTGACCCAGCTACTTTTATTTTCACACTACTCTCTTAAGTTCATAAACAGAATTAGACTCCTTTTTTCAGTTTAAATTATATATTTATAGCACATCATTTATTTGGCCTGTACTTCCGTTACAGATTGCTATTTCCAAATGGCTCAAGTAACTCAGATTTTCCATCTGTATTTCCTTTTTTAATAATTATTTTGGGTAATGTGAAAACCTTTTCCATACCTGTGATTAGTTTTTGACCTTCTCCAGCTTCAGATATTGAGACCTATTTTCTGGGGGACAACCTAGAATGGATTAATTCTTGTAAATAAAATAATTGCTTTGGCTAATTTACTCCTAGCCATAGAATTGTCCTTCCCCCTTCCTGTGAATGTGACATTGTGCTCAAAAGAAAATCCATTTCCGACAACATGCTCTGTTATAAAGTCCTGGCAGCAGATCTCCTACTGAGAGACTCTTAAAACATTGCTTATACTTCCTGAGATGTAGGCTATTCTGCAAACTGCAACCTGCTGTTTAAATGTTCTAAGGAATTCCCTGTGTAGCTGCTGTGTAATAGCAACCTACCTCAGGCTATAATTAAATGTTCTCTAATAGAATAGTACCTAAGAAAAACTAAAAATAATTAAGAGGATATTTGGCAGGGTATCTCTTCAACCAACTATAAGACTTAGATTATTTCTAATACCTAATTTTGGAAGTTATTGTTGTGTGGATAGGTGTACATATAGGAGTAGGTAGATGTTTTTGCTTCTTTAAGGTGGACTTATTCATGAAAAAAATATAGCCTATAAAAGATACAAGATAAATCAGAATAATTTTTTTCAATTATTTTATTGATTTTTTTAACATTGCTCTCAATTTCCGGTTCCCTGTTTTAGGTTCATGGGACTTATTTCTAGTGTCAGAGAAGAGCTCTTCCACTTGTTCCCCAGCATTTAACAACTTATGCTTTGCTTTTTAAATCAGTAGTTATGTGGTAAATATTACCATTGCACTACATAACTCACCTAAATTCTGGTGAGATTTATTGAATGGTATGAACTATTACGGAAATGAGTTCAAGCTAACGAGATTGCAGATGAATAGCCAGTAAAGGGAAAATGAATGAACCAATTGACTCCCTTAGGTACTTTTGGACAAAGAGCATCTTCTAGGCTGCAGAATTTGTCTTACACCAGCCTTCTCCATGTGTAGCAGTATCCACATAAGGGTCATAAGATGAGTCTTCTGCAGCAATTCAGTTTGAGGTTAGAGTGCTCTAATTTATGCCTTTATTGTACTTCTGCAGTTCACCATCTCTGCTAATCCTCAAATTCAAGAGTTGTTACTGCATTAATCTGTTGTATTTCGTTGTTCTTTTACTTTAGCATTATTGTAGCGAACCTTAGAAAGGTTGAAAAGGGATTAGAACATTGTAGTGGTATAGTTATGTTCGGGGAGAAAGAAAAATCCCTTCTTAGTAGGTTCAGGTCTAACTTTTCCTACTCTTTCCAGTGCTTATTCCTGTAATAACATCAGTTCTTGGTGTCCACCGTTTTAAAAGTGTGAATCACTTTTCATTCTAATAATTTTTGAAATGTTATTTCCAGGGGTAGAGTTGTTTCCCCTCCGGTTCTTTCCGCTCGTTCCTTTTGGATTGTGGCCTTGTGTTGTTGCATCAGCTATTCAAGTCCTTATTATTAAGTTGAACAGTTTTTAAAGAATTAAATATGGTGCTAATTCTTGACTGCCTTGTTTTCTGTGGCCAAAAAGCCTTCAGGTCTTTAAGATCTTTAAGTGGATACTTTTATGTTTTTTAAAAAACTAGTGGATTGTACTCCACAATTTTGAACCCTGTACTTGGGCAATAAATTATAAAAGTCTAATCAGAGAAAAGACTTAAAAAATGAGCCTTTCTAGGTTAAGCAAAGAATTTAAATTTCTGAAAGTCACAAATATATGTTTATATTGCCTGGTTTGGGATTTAGATTGTCCAATCTTTTAAAATGGACTTCACCTAAAGCAAATTTTTGTAGTGATTTTTTTAAAATTATTTTTTTATCTTATGTGCCTTGTATACTGTGGGTTTTCTTACTATTTGCATATTCATGATATGAAGCAATGATCAGAATTTTACCTCTTTTTGCCAAGAGTATCAGGTGGTAGTGCTGGGTGATAAATCACACCCCCACACAGTATTTCATATGTGTGCTGTGCTTTAGAGCACAAACTGTGCTTCTGACTTGTTTCTTCCTGACCTAAACTATGTAGTTTAGCCATATGTTGTGTTTCATCCCAAATGTAGCCATTAACCAAGAGATGTCTCTGTTTGATTTTATAAATTTCTGAAATTCTGTGAGATTCCTGAGATGCAGACACCAAATATAAAGCTGTTTTTTCACCATCATGAGGATTTACCAAAGATTTTCACCCCAAATCATTGTATTCTTTGATTTCAAGTTACATTTATAATCCTTTAAGACATATTTACGTTTCTGTTTCCATTTTTGTAGTAAATTTAAATTGGCTACAGGTAGCCATGAAAGCTTAGTTTGAATTCTGTTACCCTAACAGTTATATATATATAACAGAATATGGGCAAAGTCGTTAGTCCTCGAGTCCATTTCTTCTTCTGTAAGATATTTTTGCTACATAAGTTTCAGGGTTGTTATGGAGGGTTAAACAAAGTCATGGATGTGAAATCACTTTGAAAACTCCAGGACTTACTGATGTAAAGTAGTGTCATTATAGGACGATTTAAGCAATGCTTTTTCTTTTTTAAATTTTGGTCTGAAGGTGAACTGCTCTGAGTTTTCCTGAAGATTAATACAGAGATAGTTTAAAAAAATAAAAAAGACTTTGCAAAAAATCTAATATTCTGCAGTTAGAATATGAGAATATTTAACTAAATTGTCACATTCTGATTGATCAGTGTGAAAGTGCATGTGGAAAATGATGTTAAAGGTAAGCAAGTAATTTGTTACCCTTAATGTCAGTTATTTAATCTTGATCAATTTGTACATATCTAATTAAAGGAAAGACTATGTTCAATTTTTTTCACTACTATTCACTTCGACCCAAGTTTAAAATTTTAATTTAGCATAGTTTAGAATTGTAGCAAAACCACTCTATACATTGAAATTGTTATTTATCCTTAATAATTGAAAATGTTTGTTTGTGTCCATTATTTCTAAGCAGGTTAGCAACATTGCACAAATCACCAAGCCAGAAGGAGGCCACAGTACTGTTTGACATAACGGTTAGTTCAATTTGAAGAGGATTGGAAATTGTATGTTGAATGGTTGCTATTGTCTAAAGAAAGCTTTCAAAAATTTGTTTCTCTTAAGTTTAGTAGACATCAGCCATCTTTAGAAATAGGCTTTGTCCCTAGCATATTAATTCTTCAAATAATGTTACTGTTGCAGAATGTTCCAGTATTTCACAATTAAATGAGTCTAACTAAACATTTATTCTTCAGGTTTATAGAAGAAATATTTCCCATGCTTTTAGAATAATGTGTTCTACTACAAAATTAACTTTATCATATAAAGGTTTTTAAAGTAAACAAAATATCAGCATTAGTAATATTTGTATCTAGGCAGTAGATCTTTGAGTAACCATCACTACAGCCACATTTACTAATATAACATTATTTAGGAAAGTATTTATTGTAGGATTTATATTTTTGGCCAAAGTATACATTTTTCCTCATGATGTAGACACAAATATTGATAAATTACTAGATTCTCATTTCTACAAGGGTAAAAAATGAGAAAAATCTGAAGCTTATTAATGAATATATATGACAGTAAACTGGTGTGTTCCCACATACTCTTTGAAAAACACTATTATAGGATAATTGTCTCCCAAACAGGGTAAGGTGCACAGGGCAATTCATTACAGCAAAGAAGGAAAACGAGACCTTTTTAATCTAAAAAAAGGAAAAAAATTGAGCTTTTAATACTTAATTTATGGTTCAAAACTGATACCTTCACTCAGTCTGCGTATTGCTTCCAGTATTCGGTATATTTTTAGGGAAGAGTGGGAATCCACAATGAGGAGGGGCTGACGATGGCACCCACACTTGTTCATTTATTTCTGATATATTGTAAGGTATTGCTGTTTGTATATGCCTAATTAGGTGGACTTAAGTGTGATGTTTATTCAGCTATTTGTATTTCTGTCAGAGCAGAGTGGCTATTATCTCTGTTCCAAGTGTAGGCTGATCTCCCTCCTGGGGAAGGTGAGAGGATTAGAAAAATGCTTCCTTATACTCCAGGATGTAAGGGGAAATTTGAGTGTTCCTAAAGAAAACAGAATGGAGACTTCACTGGGACAAATGGGATCCGAAGTCAAAGATCCTGTCAAGATGTTGGAAATGGAAGAGTATAACACAAGAAGAGTAGAAGAGCAAGGGAAAGGAAAGGATAGTTGTCAGGTTTAGACAAATTTGAGGCTCTTCATGAAGAGGAGAGAGCTGGATGCTTTGAGAATGAAGTGGCTACTTGCACTCTTCTTCAAAAAAATGGCTTAGTAAAGCCATAGAAGCTTTCAGAGGAGAGATCATCCAAGAAAGACCAGAGGAGGAATAGGGGATCCATATTAATACCTGGTGATGCTTTGCCCAGAGGTTCTGAGGTAGCTTTTTGTCAGCTTGGTAAAAACTGTAGAGAGATGTGCTGTCTTCCTGGGTCTAGTATCCAGCACAATAAAGAACCTCCCAAGGTTTATCAAAACATGACAACTACACACTTCAGAGATTCATGTAAACACAAATAACACTTTCAGAAGGAATCTAAAAAGTATTGCCCACAGTTATGAAGTCTTGGGCAAGAAACTGCAGACTATATGAAGAAGCTGAATTTTCTTCACTATTTTTCACTAGGAAAGGAAATTTGAGGAGTAAACCACCAATTAAAGCATCTAGGTGCTGCAGGGTTGGACTTGGAGTCGAAAGACCCAAGTTTGAATCCCACCTCAGACACTAGTTACGTGACTCTGGACAAATCACTTAGCCTGTCTGTGCCTCAGTTTCTTCATCTATAAAAAAATTAGGATAGCGCCTACTGGACCAAGATATAGAATGTAGAAGTGACACATGCCTGGCAAAAGTTGGAGCACACCAGCACAAAGTCTGGTAAGAATGTATTTGCCATATGACTTACAGATTATTCAAAAGGACTTTAAAAAGGAGAAAAGAAGAGGACTGCCTTTATATGCATCTCAAGTTAGAAACCATAGAGAGTAGCTACAAAGAATGAAGAAGTAGAGCAACTGAAACTGTTAACCTCCTAGAGTTTGTGACAGAGGAGAGGAAATCTGGGCATAATCTGAGATATACCCCTATATTTTGGGAAAGCAGATTTCAAGGGTTTAGAAGAAGGATAGAAAGGTTCTCATGGGCTAAAGTGTCATAGAGGAAGTCAACCAGGAGGGTAGGGAGGAACTCAAGAATACAATACTGAAGACACAAAGGAAATCAATTCTAATGAAAAGGGAAAATTGTATTTGTCTGAAGAGAATGATGTGGATACACAGGAAATGTACCCACCAACTTTGATTTAGAAAATATAAGAGTATCTGTGCCTTGTAAAAATAGTTTCAAGTGCTAAAGCTCAGAATGAGCTGAGGCTGGCGAGGGAAATGAGGGACAACAAAAACGCCTCTTTACTCAGTGTAGATGGGACTGAAACCTGACAGCAGAAAGAAGTGTCCAATTCATATGTTGGAGTGGGTTTTTTTTCCTCTCCACAAAGAATAACAACCTATAGCATGGAAATGACAGCCCCAAAATAACCAAAAGGGAGCATGTCCCAGATCAGTGAGGAGGTAGAAAGAGTAGATCTTGCTGCAACTGCCCTTGGTGCATTCAGGCCACCCAACTCAGAGAAACTGCATTTGCAGTGCAGGACCTGAAAGAACTGGCAGATGGGATCACTGTTGGTTGCAGTAGATATTTGAATGCTCATCAGAAAAGGAAGAGAGTTTTCATGATAAGAGAAGAGGAAACGTCCTGATTTTTTTTTTTTTAAGGAAGAAAAGAGCCTGGAAACAATACATAGTTTCATTTTGATGCCTGAAGTTTCTAGAATGAATCATTGAAGAAACAGTTGATGAACATCTAGATAGAGAGTAGTGATTACAAAGAACCCTCTTGACTTCATCTAGAACAGATTCTGCCATGCCAACCTTATTTCCTGTTTTGGATATTACTAAACCATATATGCGGAAAATGCTGTCTATATAATTTACCTAGATTTTAGCAAAGCTTTTGATAAAATACCTAGTTCTCATGGACAAGATGGAGAGATGGATTAGAGGAGAATATACCTAGAACCATTTGAATGATTGAATTCAAAGAGTTGTTGTTAGTGGTTCAATGTAACTGTGACTCAGGGTACCAGTAGAGTCTTCTAGAGGTCTGTGCTTATCATTGTGTTGTTTTAACCTTATTATTAATGACTTATTCAGGCATAGATGTATATATGCTTGTCAGTTTTTCAGATGACACAAAGCTGGAAGAACAGTTAACACACTGAATGACAGTGTCAGGATCCCAAAAGATCTTGAAAGGCTATATAGCATTCTGCTGAAGCTAATTAAAGTTGGAATTCCCTAGGGACAAGTGTAAAGTCTTTACAATCAGGTACAAAAAAATTAATTTTGCCACTAAAAAGAGTAGGGTGGTATGGTTAAAAAAACCAGGTTGTTATGAAAAACATCTGTGGGTTTTAGTGGACTACAGGCTCATTGTGAGTTGGCAATATGATGAAGCAACTAAAAAAGCTAACACAATTTTGAACTACAGTGGAGATACTGAGCTTCCAGGAACAGAGTGATGATCATCCCACTGTACCATGTCCTTGTCTGACCTCATCTGGAATAGTCTATTCATTTCCGGGCCACCTGCTTTAAGAAGGGCCTTGGTAAGCTGGATTGTCCAGAGAACAGCAACAAGGACGCTAAAGGGCCTTAAGTCCATGTCACATCAGGATAAGTTGAAAGAACCAGGCATGTTTAGCCTGAAGAAGAGACAACTCAAGGGGGATGTGATAGTTGTGTTCACATATTTGAAGGGTTGTGATGTAGAGACTTGTTACATTTGGCCATGGAAAGCAGAATGAGGAACAGTGGAAGTTACAAAGAGACCAATTGAGGCTGGTGCCAGAAAAAATTTCCCAACAATTTTAATTGTCCAGAAGTGGAATGGGCTAACTTAGAGAGGCTTCATGAACTTTGTGGGTGACTACTTGTCAGGAATATTAAAGCAGAAATTCCTTTTGTGTATGGATTAGACTAGATGGCCACTGAAGCCCCTTCCAACTCTCAGATTCTGCGATTCGTAGATTATATTAGATTATATTCGTAGATTATATTACCCAGTGTTAATTAAACTGACACTCACAAAGTAGACGGGTGATTTAGGAATATTCCTGCTAACAGAATGCAGATTAGGATAATGCTATTAGTGTAAGTACAAGAAAATGGCTAATATGACACTTCGCTCAGTATGATCCCTTTGTCAGCCACATTAGAAGATACACTGATCTATTCATATCTGACAGGTCAGCCAAAAAAATGTTTTAATGTACTTTACTTATAATATTTCCCAATTACATATAAAACATTCATTTTTAAAAATTTTGAGTTCCAAATTCTCTTCCTCACTCCTGCCCATTGAGAAGGCAAGCAATATGTCAGTTACACATGTGAAGTCATGCATTACATTTCCATATTAGCCATGTTGCAAAAGAAAAATACATACACACACAAAAAAAAACAAAAATAAAGTTTAAAAAAGGTATGCTTCAGTCAGTATCAGTTCTCTCTGTAGAGGCTGATAGCACTTTTCATCATCTTTGGAATTGTCTTGAATCCATACACAAAAAGAATTTCTGCTTTAATATTCCTGACAAGTGGTCACCTACGAATTGCTTGATCAGAGCAGCTAAGTCTTCTACAGTTGGGCATCCTTCGAGTACTGCTGCTTTGTACAGTGTTCTGATTCTATTCATCTCACTTTGCATCAGTTCATATAAGTCTCCCCAGGTTTTTCTCCAACCATCCTGCTCGTCATTTTTTATAACAAAATAGTATTCTATCACAATTATATGCCACAATTTGTTCAGTCATTCCTCACTGGATGTGTATCCCCTCAATTTCTAATTTTTTGACACCACAGAAAGAGCTGCGATAAATAGTTTTGTACAAAAGGGTCCTTTCTTTTTTCTTTGATCTCTTTGGGATGCAGACCTAGTAGTGAGATTGCTGTATTAAAGGGTATGCAGTTTTATAGCTTTTTGGGTGTAGTTCCAAATTATTCTCCAGAATAGTTAGACCAGTTCAC
Source organism: Potorous gilbertii (assembly GCA_028658325.1). Classification (NCBI taxonomy): domain Eukaryota; kingdom Metazoa; phylum Chordata; class Mammalia; order Diprotodontia; family Potoroidae; genus Potorous; species Potorous gilbertii. The sequence goes on from CM053770.1 coordinate 542,492,407, forward strand.
AACTCCACCAACGATGCATCAGTGTTCCAACTTTTCCACATCCCTTTCAGCAGTCGTCATTTTCCTTTTCTGCAGTATTAACCAATCTAATAGGTATGAGGTAGACTCTCAGTTGTTTTAATTTGCATCTCTCTAATTAGTAGTGATTTTGTGCATTTTTTCATTTGACTATTGACAACTTTGATTTTTTCTGAAAATATACTGTTCATATCTTTTGACCATTTATCAACTGGGAAATGATCAGCCAAAAAAATTTAAATTATCAAGATTGCATGAAATTCGAATTTACATCCTCTAAATTAAAAATGAACTTCTAAGTGTAAAGTATGCCTTAGGATAAATGAGTGAAAAAGTCACCCACATTATAAAGAATATATGTTTTAAAAAAGAAATCAGTGAAACCAATTACATCTAAAAAGTCTGAGAATTTATGTAATTTTCCATACTTGTGGAACACATAATTTTCAAAGGCATCTTCTCAGTCACTTGGGGCAATGCATGTTCTTTTTTGTAATGTTTACTTTCAATTATTTTCTGGTAGTTGTTTTTTCCATTTATGTTATTGTAGCCATTATTTATATTACTTCTTGGCTCTGCTTACTTCACAGTGTATCAGTTCTTGTAGGCCTTTTTATACCTGTCTTTTTTCATCATATTCATAATTTCTTATGGCATAGTAATATTCCTTTACCTCGGTTTTTTCAGCCATTTTCCAGTTGGTGAGCATTCCAAATTTTTGTTACCAAATGAAAGTAGTGAGATATATACATATAAATGTGTGCTTCTTATCCAAAAACTCCTTTGGGTATAGGCCTCGTAGTGGAATCTCTAGGTCAGAAGGTATGTATGTTTTAGCTACTTTAGTTGGATAATTCCAGATTGCTTTCCAAAATAGTCATATTATTTCATAGCTCCACCAACAATGCACTAGTGTGCCTATCTACTACTCACCCTTCCAACTTGATTCTCAAAAGATTTCTCTTCTTTTATCATTTTTGCCTATTTCCAAATATGATGTGAATCCTCAAGATTGTTTTGATTTGCATTTCTCTTATTACTAGTGCCTCAGAATATTCTTTCATATATCGTTGTTAATAGTTTACAATTCTTGTTTTGAGAACTGTTTATTGATATTCTTTGACCATTTAAATATTGGGGATGAGAAAGCATTTATTAAAAAGCATTTATGTTTAAAGCAGATATTAGCTAATATAATAATATGACACTATGAAATTAGCAAAGACATTTAAAAACAAAGCCTTTGGTTGCCAGAAGTGATATAAGCATGTCATGTAAGTGATGTAAGGCAGGTAGATGGTGCAGTGGATAAAGCACCAGTACAGGAGTCAGGAGGACCTGAGTTCAAATCTCACCTCGGACACTTGACACTAGCCATGTTGACCTTGGATAAGTCACTTAACCCCAACTGCCTCATCCTGGGTCATTTCCAGTCATCCTGATGAATATCTGGTCACTGATTCAGATGGCTCTGGAGGAGAAGTGAGGCTGGTGACCTGCACAGCCCTCCCTCGCTCAAAGCAAAGTCAAGTGCAAGTCATGTCATCATTTCTCTGATGGCCTGGTCTTCTTCGGCAACTAAGGACGAACTCACACACACAAACATGGCATTCATTTCAGCACACTTAAAGTTGGAGACAAACTTCTACACCAGTTAAAAATCTTGCATTGTGAATCTATTAATAAAAAATGTAAAAATGCAGTAACTTTGGGTTCTCCTGCAAGAACAACTGGTTGACATCAAAGAGTGAGGTTTACTAGCCAAATTTTTGTACAAACCTTTGTATAATTGATGAGTGGAAATGTAAAATGAATATCTTGTTTTAGTAAGTGCAGTTTCATACACTTCTGTATAGCTTTGTGAGATATAGTTTGACTATGGTAATCATTAAAACAACAGCAATATAAACCACATCTTTGGATTGTGGCATGAGAATGAAACTATGATTTTCAAAAATAATGAAGCATGTTTAATTGTTCTTCTTCCTAAAAAATATTATTAAGCAAAAAGATTTTTTTTGTTCCATCTGTAAAAATAAATTTTAACTTGCTTGTTTCATATCTCAGCTTTTTAAAATTTCTGTTTTTGTATGAGTTAGCTGAGACTCATCCTGGGTCACACAGTCAGGACTTGAACCCTAAGTCCTCCTGATTTTGAGGCTGGTTCTCAACTGTGCCATGCTACTTCTCCAAAACACAGTTTACAAATAAATATGCATCTGCTGAGAGAATATGATGAGTTTTCTTTTACTGAGACTACTGTTCTGTATTTAATTTCAAGCTTATATTCTTTTTCTGAAGCAGGACTACTTCAGGTGTTTGAAACTATCAATTCCTAAGAAACAAAAAAGGACAATTAACATAATCCTAAGTAATACTTCTTAACTTACTTGAATTTCCTAGGGAATTTTATTGAAAGTTTTACTTAACACTAGCTCCAGTTCCTGATCATAGGATGAAAAGGACTATGAATTCTCAAATACTGTGCCCCAGAATAAAAGCTCTGGGCAGGTTGTATAGACCATCAATATTTCCCAATTACATTTTAAACTGATTCAGGCTGTACTTGGGAGTTTTGTGAGCTGCAAGTTTGAAACCCTCTTTAGTAAACTATCAGCACAGTTGCAGTCTGCATCAGTGGAGGGAGTACTAACCATTCGAATCAGGTTTTTTAAAAGTATAAGTATTTATCAGGTACTGTGGTAGGTGCTGGCATATAAATACAAAAAATAAAGCTCCTCTTAAAATAAACAGGAGCCTACTATGAACTGGGAGACAATAAACCGCTAAGTACATGCAGAATAACAATAAAGAGAAAACAAAGCCATTTAAGAGGAAGGGTACTAGCAGTTGAAGGGATCAAGAAAAGTTTCTGAAGGTTGTACTTCTTGAAGAAAGAGAGGGTTTCTGTGTTGTAGAGATGAGTGCAGTCTAGCCATGGAGGAGAGCCAGGGCAAAGGCGTGGGTACCGGAGATGTGGTGTCTTGGGTGAAGAACAGCAGAAAGGATGCCAGTTTGGCTGGAACACAGTGGGAACAGGGGAATAATTTACAACGAAGGCAGAAAGTTAGGTTGTGAAGGCTTTAAAAACTAAACAGCAAAATGTTTTATGTGTGAATAATGGAATGCTGGTAAGTCATAAGCAATGAGGAAATGGATTATTTCAAAGTGACATTGAAAGACTTGTATGAACTGATGATGCCGTGAAGTGAGCTGAACCAGAACAGTTTGTTCTATGACATCAATATTATAAAAATAATTTTGAATACTTGCGTAAAATTGATGAAGTTTGAAATGGGCAGAACTAAGAAAATAATTTATTTAAAAATAGCCTTGAAAAACAAACAACTTTGAAAGCTGTAACAACTGTAACCTTCCAGGACTAGTGATACAGCATGCTGTCTACCTCTTGACAGAAAAGGGATGGATTTAAGGGTGCAGGATGCGACATTCATTTCTATCTATACATATACATACACACATACATACATATGTATTATGTATATGTGTATATTATATATACATGTATATACATTATATATATATGCTCATTTATAGAATTTTAATAAATGCATTTATTTAACATGGCCAGTGAGGCAATTTATTTTGCCTGATTGTGCATATTACAAAGAATTTGTTTTTCTTAACTTTTTCCTCCAACAGAGTGGGTAGTAGGAGGGAGAGGAAATGGATTTCTTTAATAAAATTTAATTCTAAAAAAAGCTAAATAGGAGTTTGTATTTGGTAAGAGAGACTACTGAAGTTAATTCAATAAAGGAGTGACATGGTCATATTTGCACTTAAAAGAAATGATTTTAGTAGCAATGTAGCAGATGGATTGAAATGGGAAAAGATTTGAGGCAGGAACAGTTAGGAGTCTGTTTTATCCCACCTGAGAGATAAGGAGGAACTGAATTATGGTAGTAACTGTGGGAGTTCGAAGGAGTCGGAAGTAAGATGTTGTGGAGGTAGAACCAACAAGATTTGGCAACTGAATGACTATGTGGGCTGAGGAATAATAAACAGTGGCACACGGAGTTTAATCTTCCATGAGTAATTTTACTGTTTTGAAAGTTGTTGGGGTTTTTTGTGTAGTTTGTGTGTGTGTGTTTTGCATTCTCTAGTGAACTGTGAAACATTGTAGGAGAGTGTCATTAAAATTTAATTATTTGTCTTAATATTTGGAGGGAGTCTCTGCAAGTGTTGTACAAAGGTCTTACAAAAAAAACCATTCACAAATAACAGCATTTTTAGATTAGCAGGGATCTAATTCAACCTATTTCCACTTCCACCAAAGAATCCTCTTAACAACACATATGCTAAACAGTCATCTGGCTTCTGCTAGAAGACCTCCATTGAGTGGGGAACTTACTAACCCCCTAGGCATTCCACTTTTATGTAACTCTAGTTGCCTGGAATTTTTTTTCCTATTTCTTGTATAAATTTTCCTTTTTAAAATTCCCTCCTTTGCTCCTGGTTGTACTTTCTAGGGCCAAAAAAACAATAAGATTATTCTCTCTTTCACATGATGGCCCTTCAAGAATTACTTGAAGAAAGATGTCAGGTTCTGAGCCAGCTCTTTTCCAGGCTAAATATATCTACTTTCTTCAAATGAGCCTCAAATGGCATGAACTTAAGTCCCTTCATCATCCTGGTTGCTCTCTGGACAATCTGCAGCTTATTTATCTCCTTAAACTCTGGTGCTCAGAATTCAGCAACAGTACTCAAGATGTGGCTTGACCATGGCAGAATATGGAGGGACTATCATCTCTGTTCCAAGAAGCTGTTCTCAATATAGCCCCATAACTCATTAGTTCCTTTAGCTGTCATATCACACTAGTAACTCATAATGAAGTTATAACAGCAAGGACCACGACATACACATGAGAGCCTGCTATCACAGGGGCCTGCTTTTCTAAAAGGAAAGCAACTTTTGAGAGGTCAGCGGTCACTTTACTCAAGAACATACATCATTTACTTAGTTCAGAGGAAAAAATCAGTGCCATGAACTTTAGAGAAATAAAGATCAACAAACAGGGCTTTCAACTGTGTGACCATAAGCAATACATACAGTTAGCAGAGAGAGAAGCACCAGCATCTGGGTTTTCAAAGTTAGGGGTGGGGGGCACCTTAGCAGCTGCCCAGAGTCTCATCCGGCCAAACAGACACTTCCAATGAGTAAGCCCCAAAATAAAATCACCTCAGAGGATTTATACACTTTTCAGAGCCAGAGGGCACAACATCTCTTGAGAACCAGCCCCTCCTTGGAAATTAAGAAAAGGTATGGGCTTCCCCTAATCAAGCTTCCCTTTATGGACAGGCTCAAAAATGGATGGGGAAGATTTTTAACTCATTAGCATTACAGTTGTCCACCAAAACCACCAGATCATATTCAGATAAACTATCTAAAAATGTCTTCCACATCATGTACTTAGGAATTCAGTTTTTGGAACACAAGTACAAGAGCCAGTCAAGATCTTTTTGGTTCCTGGTTGCCATCCAGTGTATTAACTATCCTCAACCTTTTTTGTTAATTTGATAAGCAAATTCTGGCCTGCCTACTCATTGAATTTATTTAGTTAGTAGGAAGCAAGGAGGAAAAAGGGTTTTTACTTTTTTCTAATTTTTGTGTTTGATTTTTATTACCTAAAACTAGAAACTTACCCACAGTTTTAAAGAGTTGTATTGTATTAAATATGTTTCATCTTGGCATTTAAGGACATTTCTGGAAATTGTAATGTTTTACATTTACAAACATGTAAAGACAAAATTTCAAGAAATTAATTCTGTTACATTATGTTTTATGTTCTACTTCTTTAGTTCCTAATACCTTATTCAGTCTGTCATTCTTTTTTCATTTCGCTGGATTATTTAATCCATTCACAATTTTTAAAGAAATTTTTTTTAAATTACTTATTTTCAGTTTTCAGCATTCACTTTTATAAAATTTTGAGTTCCAACTTTTTCCACCTCCCCTCCCCTCTCCCTAAAACTGAATGCATTCTGATCATATTCAACATATTTCCACATTAGTCATGTTATGAGAGAAGAATCAGAACAAAAGGAAAAAAAACACAAGAAAGAAAAAAATAGTATGCTTTGATCTGCCTTGAGATTCCATAGTTCTTTCTCTAAATGTATTTAGCATTTTCCATCATGAGTCTTTTGGAATTGTCTTAGATCACTGCATTGCTCAGAGAGCTAAGTCTTATCAAATTCAGTCATCACACAGTGTTGCTGTTACTGTGTACAGTGTTCTCCTGGGTCTGTTCACTTCACAGCATCAGTTCATATGAGTCCAGGTTTTTCTGAAATCCACCTGCTCATTATTTCTTATGGAACAATAGTATTCTATTACATTCATCTACCACTTTTTCAGCCTTCCCCACTTGATGGGCATCTCCTCAGCTTCCAAATACCACCACAAAAATAACTGCTGTAAATGTTTTTGTACATGTAGGTTTTATTCCTTTTTATCTCTTTGGGTTACGAACCTAGTAGTGGGGCTGCTGGATCAAAGGGTAAGCACAGTTTTATAGCCCTTTGGGCATATTTCCTAATTGCTCTTTGGAATGGTTGGATCATTCACAACTCCATCAACAGTTCTTCATTCACTTTAAAGTTATGAGAGTTAGGTTCATATTTTTCTCTATTTTTAATACTAGGTTTTTCAAGTTATGGTTTTTTTTCCCCCTCTTCTTTAAACAGTATTCTATACCTTCAGGAACTTTACCTTAGTCTTTTTTTGAAGATTTCCCTTTTCCCACTGGCTTTCTTCCCCTCATTCCTGATCCCCTCCTCTCATTTGGTAACCCTTTCTCTTTGGGATTTTACTTACTACTTCATTTTTCTTTTCTCCTAATTATGTAATTCTTCCCCCTTTTTTTCTCTCAGTCAGGTAGGTTCCTCCTTCCTTTCCTCCCTTTCAAGTCCTGATCATTAGGTTTTTTTTTAAATTTATTTTTCTGTGTGTGTGCTCTTTTCCAAAAACAAATTCTCTCACTTTCTTCATTATAGATATTCATTATGTTCATTATATCTCTCTTTTACTCTAGACCCTCATTCTGATTCATGACCTCTATAATTGTCTAGTCTCTCTGTTCTCCTCATGCAATCAGAACTTCCAAAGTAACCATTTTAAGCTTTCTCATCTAGGCAGTTTCTGCCACTGCCTTGTAGAACTTGCCTCAAGGGGTTTTCCTTTCCATTGTGCCTCACACTTGGACCAATGCCAATTATTGCAGATGTCCAAGAGGACAGGTCCTCATGATAGGAACCCTTCCCATGCCTCCCTGATTATGTAGCCCACTACTGATATATACCCTCCTTGTTATCTTTTTTTTCTGATTTGCCTCAAGATCGCCTTGAGTTCATGCTCTTCTGCTTCTCCAGGTTCCACTTGCCCCCAGGAGTTCCAGGTTCCTCCCTCACAGGGTAGATAGTCTTTTCAAGCACCAAATCCCCTGCAACATCCAGCAAAAAAAAACAAACTATCTCTCTTAACAGACTATCTCTTTGCTCATAGGAGCATTCATCAACAGAAATCCCACCACCAAAGCAAAGCCTCCTTCCTTCCCCCACCCATTTTTGAACCCTTTTTACTTTCTCCTGCAAGCTCTTTTCTTACTAAGACCACAGGGGTCACCATCTCCACATTGCTTTGATTTGATCTAGGTACATAACTGACTCCTGTTATAACCCTGCTCTATCACCCTTCTCCACTTCATGTATCCTTTCATGTTGTAATGTAAGCCCACAAAAAAACATTGATTCACCTGTGGTCAGGGTGTTGCTTAGTTCTGTCCATAATCTTCCAGGCCTATCTCTTCACTGTCACCTCCACCAGACTTTTCTCCACATCTTTTGTACATTTGGAATGAAGTGTTTTACTGATCTCTTTGCTATCTGTCGTTTTTGTTGTCTTTAACCACATTTCTGTTATTTGGGGTATTTGAGAAGAAAATAATCTCTTCAGTTCTGGTTTTCTTTCTGAGAATGTTTCAAAATCCTCTTTGTTACTGAATGTTCTTTTTTTAATTTATAATTAAGCTCACATTTGCAAGATAGGTCACAGTGGTCTGTATCTTGAGCTCCATTGCTTTTCTGAACATCCATTCCTACATTTTTTGGTAGTTTCAGAATAGTCTTGTGTTCATTTATTTTGCTGTGTTGGTTTTTGTTTCTTTTCTGGAAGTAATTTTTGAATTCTTTACACTGTTAATTCTTTTTCCATGTTCAGAAGTTCTAGGTAGTTCTTTTCTATTATTTTATGCATGATTTTATGGGGTTTTTTGTCATATTATGTTCTTCTGGGAGACCTATGATCCTTAGGTTGTCTTTGGGAGAAGTGTGTTTTACTTACATAGTGAACACATTCTCTTTTAATGTTCTTCTTTCATTCTCATCTAGACAGTGCTTCACTTCTGTATATTTGTATTCTGAATCTATTGTTCTCTCTTGTTTCTCTGATGAGACAGGTCATCAGATTCTGTTTTTTCTGTTCTATTTCTCTGTTCTGTTATATTTGCAGCATAGGCCATAAATTTTGCTTTCAGAATTCTCGTTTCTCTTAGGGAAAAAAAGTGTTACTAAATGGTCTTAGTAACAGTACTGTGGTTCCATTTTCTCATATTCCATAGATGTCTGGATTTGTTTACTAAACCTGTAGGGCACATTTCCTTTTTTTAATGATTTTCCTACATAATGTACTTAAGTTCAAGGTCTTTTGAGTTTTCTTCTTCCTGAGATATGTGGTAATTTTGGTCTTTTTGCCCCTGTTGCTCACTATCTGACTCTTGCCTTGGGGAGTTGCATCTCAAAGCATCTCATCCTCTTTACATGCTAGGCAGTTCCCAGTTTGCCAGTCTTGGTCTCTGGCCCCAAGTGACTTGGGTGGAGAGAATTGGCCCAAACTAGATGTTGAGCTCTTTCCCTCAGGCTTAATGGAGTATCCTGCAGTCCCTGCACACACGGTGTGTGGTCTAGGTTTCCTGTTTCACTTTCTGTGTTTGTCAGTGCTCTGTCCTGCGCTGGCAGTTCAGAGCTCTGTAGCCCTGGTGCTCCAGATTTGTCTACTGCAGCACTGGCTTGCTTCAAGGACCCCAGCAGGCTTCTGCTACTGGAGGGGTGCCACTGCACTGGCTATATGTCTTAGCCCAACTTCCATAGCCTGCAGCTAGGGTCTCCACAGCACTGAGGTGAGGCAGGGGGGCAGGAGTGCAGCAGAGTGTGAGCTTAGTAGGTCCTTTGGTCTGTTAGTGCAGCTTCATTGCTGGAAGCCTGGGAGCTGGGAAGGGTATGCTGAGTGAATTCAGGGTAGGCGTCATTTCATGAGTTCGGAGGTTTCTTCCTCTTCTTTTGGATTTGGGGTGTCCTAGACCATGGCAACATGTTTTATCTTTGGAGCAAAATTTCTGTTTTGGGCAGGTTTGAGTGGTTGTGGGGATGAGAGAAAATGTCAAATCCTCCATCTTGCTGTCCCTAATAGTTTCCAAAACAAAGCAGTTGAATGGAATGGAGATGAAAAGTGTTATTATATTCTAATGTTTTTTCATCTCCATATTTCTTCTAAGTGGCTTAGTCCCAGTGTTTAGGAACTAGAGCAAAAGCAAAAGTGAGGAAAATAATCATTCACCGCTATAGTGACAGTTAAGGTCTCTTCTACTTATAATGCCCTCTGACTGTTGGTACTATGATAGCATACATAGACTAATTTGAAGTACAGAAGACTGTCTTTGTTTCCGATGTTTTAAAAACCAACGTGTGGTTTTCATTTGCAGGCCCAGGGTTTTCGAGATGTAGCTGTTCCTTCTCCTTTATCATCCCCAGTGGAACCTTCAGCAAACCCCCGAAAGCGGTCACGAGAAGCAAGGGAAGAAGAATAGTATTTTAAAGATTTTGCATCTTGTGTAGCATAAAAATGTTTTATTTTTGTAAATGTAAAGACCATTAAGTAATAGTTACAGTTTACACAGCAAGTATTTTAAATAATTGTAGATTGTCTCCAGTATCAACAATTACCACAGTATTAACTTGACAATTTAAGAAAATCACATCAATTATAAAATGACATTACAAAATACTCATAAATCATTTATTAAAACACTTATGTAGAGTATGCTCAAGCAATAAAAATGGTTGTAAATATTAAAAAACATAAAAACATGCATATAGCAAGTTAGTGTCATTAACTTGGGGCTTTTATGAAATAATTCATGCTCTACCCATTTCATTATTGATATCTTTATTGCTTATTAAACTCTCATCCCAGTAGTACATTGTACATAAATACCTTCAGTGCACCTAATTGCATTACAAACCTTCTCATTATGTATGATTTGATAATACTTTAGCCTAATTTTAACCTTGACAGCTCAGAATCATTTTGGGTTCTTACCTTCTGAAAGCACTCACAATCATTGTGTCATAAAATATATTAAAATTTTTTTGACCCTCATGTTGTACCACTCTCTGATACTTGGATTTATTTCTTGCTCTGGCAGTCTTAGGCATATGATATTATTTTTATTGAATTAAATAGTTGTGGCTGTTGCAGTCTAATCCTAAGTTTAAAAGTATAGTTGTAGTGCCTCTTCTAAACCTGTAGCTGCGATTAATACAGGTTTAGGTGAGGTCAGGCACTCTTGGATCATGTCTACAGGCTGTGGCGCTACCTGGACAACAATGCCAGTGGGAAGTTTCTGTTCAATCCTCTTTTCCTTCGACATTTATTTGCCATGTTAACTAAAGTATTAGGCATTATTTAAAGGAACCCAAACTCACCTTGTTTAGGGTGTGAATCACCAGTCAGCAAAAGGAATAAAGGGGATCTCCTTCAAAAACAAGATGTATAGACAGGTGGGAGTCATTAAAGATCATCAGGACTAGTGGATGACTAATTTCATTGAATACTTCACTGTGGTGCCAGGAGGTAAGCACTCAGAGCTATAATGACACTCATTGCTTGATTCCTGTTCAATTAACTTTTGTTAAATTGTAGATAGCCACGTGTCATAATATTGCTGTTTGGATCGCAAGGTTACCATTGAGCCATTAAGTTAATGAACGTCCCTGAATCACATTTCTCTATTTTCACTCTTATTCCCAAACAAAATTCAACCTTCTCCACCTCCCACTTCCTTCTGCCTCCTTTCCCCCTCCAAACTGAGAAAGCAAGAAAAACAAAACCCTGTTACAAGCATGTGTAATCAAACAAAACAAAATTTCTCATTGGCCACTTTATTTTTTTAAAATCTTGATCTGCATTCTGAGTGTCACCTCCGTCAGGAGGTGGATAGTGGGTTTCCTCATTAGTCCTCTACAACTGTAGTTGAAAATTCTGTTAGTTAATCAGAATTTCCAAGTTTTTAAAAAACTTGTATTTATTGTAATTTATTGTAATGTATTTATAAGCATTATATTATGATTGTTATGGGGCAGCCAGATGGTTCAGGGGTTAGAGCAGTGGGCAGAGCGTCAGACCTGAGTTCAAGTTTGGCCTCAGATGTGTGTGTGTGATCCTGGACAAGTCACTTAACTTCTGTCTGCCTTAATGCCCTGGAGAAGGAAACAGCAAACCACTCCAATATCTCTGCCAAGAAAACCCCTTGGATAGTATTGGTGTACTATGGGGTAACGAAGAGCAGGACATGACTGAGCAATAATAAATAATTATTATATGTTGTATTTAATATAAATTCATTTATTAATTTTATAAAAATATTCAAAATGTCTAAAATGAAATACATAATACATTAACATAATGTATACTAATATATAATATTTTAAAATATATAGCTATTTAAATACACGTGGCTTAGATTCCCAATCTTGGCCACTTCAAAAAAAACTACATATTTTTGTACATCCTTAAAATTAGTTTTACTTATGACTCTGTCCCCCAATCTATTCTCCTCCTAATTCCCTCTCCCCTCTTCTCAGCTTTCCTTCCTATTTCAATGTCAAGTGAAATGTACTTCTGTACCCAGCTGTGTATATTCCTTCTTTTGACCAGTTCAGATGAGATTTGTCAGCCACTCTCTCCTACACACACTTCCTCCTCCTTGCTTATAGATATATCTACTTGTACTGCATCATTTTTTCCTAACCTTTCTCTCCTTTCTTCCCCACCCCCATAACCCCTCACAGTGTATTCCTCTTTCAATCTCTTTCCATTCTTAAGATCAGGGCAGCTAGGTGGTACAGTGGATAGCACACCAGTGCAGGAGTCAGGAGGACCTGAGTTCAAATCTCACCTCAGACATTTGATACTCACTAGCTGTGTGACCTTGGGCAAGTCACTTAACCTCATCCTGAGTCATCTCCAGTCATCCTGATGAATATCTGGTCACTGGATTCAAATGGCTCTGGAGGAGAAGTAAGGCTGGTGACCTGCACATTCCTCCCTCATTCAAAAACAAAGTGCAAGTTATGTCATTTTTCTGATGGCATGGTCTTCTTCAGTAACAAAGGACTAACACACACACATCCTTAAGATCAGGACATAACAGAACCACTCCCAGGCCTTTTCTAATTTGCTTTTTCTCAATTTTATCTGACTCTTCCTGACATTTTGGGTTTTCTTAGCAAAGATACTAGAGTGGTTTGCCATTTCCTTCTACAGTTTATTTTACAGATGAGGAAACTGAAGCAGAGTAAAGTGATTTGTCCAGGGTCACACATGTGGTAAGTAAGTGTCTATGGTCAGAGTTGTGCTCAGGTTTCCCTGCCTGCAGGCCCTGTGTTCTATCCCTGAGCCACCTAGCTGCCCCTTTTCTAATTGGACTCCATTTATAAACCCTAATGAAGGTATAGATCAGAAAGGAAAACATGAGTCAGTTCCCCATATTGAACATAACAGTTTATCCTTGTTTAGTTTTTTACCATTCACTTGTGTTTACCTTTTTATGTTTTTCTTCATTCCTATGTTTGAATTTCAGTTTCTCCATGGCTCTGGCCTTTTTTTTTTCTCAGAAGTTTTTAGTTTAGTTTGAGCTGAAAGTTTTTGGTTTTGTCAAAGGTCTATTTTCTCACCTTTAGACCATACTCATATTTTCTGGGTAAGTTATTCTTGACTGTAAACCCATATCTTTTGCCTTCTTCAACATAATATTTCAAGTTTTAATGGTGACTGCTAAATCATGTGTGATCCTGACTGTGGCTTCTTGATACCTGAATTCCTTATTTCTGCTGCTTACAGTATTTTTTCTTTGAGTTGGAAGCTCTGGACCTTGGCTGTGATATTCCTGGGAATTTTCATTTTGGCTTTCAGGAGGTGACCAACAGATTCATTCTTTTTCCACTTTGTCCTCTTGTTCCAAGAGATCTGGTATGGATGGTACCTTGGTATGGATCTGGGACTTCCCGGTGCCCAACCTCTCCCTGGTTACTGAAGTGGTCTTCACACAGGGTTTTTGCCCTCACTTATCTGTAGAGTCCAAAAATGTTTTGTCTGCCTCTCTATGCCAAGCTGGGTTTGAAAAAGGACTCTATGGTTTTTCTGGATTTGGTCTGGTACATTTTCTAGATATTAGGAAGAGTTTATGGGGAAGAGCTCACTGTATTTCTTCCTGTCACTTCCCTACCTTAGTGGAAAAGTTATCAATACAGATGTTGATAGTTTTGTCTCTTGAACCATATGATTAATATCAGAAACCACTGTCAATAAATTACCTTTAGGGTAATAAATTGTCTTTAGGGCAAAATCAGTGACTTTACATTGAGTCTCTGGGGGAGATTGAATGGTTTCTTACCTACCTTCCTAAATGCTTTGTCCAGAATATTCAGTGCATAGAGACCATAATATTCTTTGAAATATTTTAACAGGGAGTTTGAATTACCACAGTGTAGACTTGAAGCTCAATTAAAAGACAACATGGATTATATTGACATTCCAGAACTAGAAGAAAGCCTTAATAGATTTGACAAGTAAAAGCAGTTTAAAATGCCAGTAAGTATATGGCAGACATTTACTAAGATCCCAAATTAGTAGCTTCAGCTTCTGATTCTCAGCAGGAAAAACAATGAGGAGTTTCCACTTACACAGGGACTACAAGGTGCTCATTATTTTGCCAGCTATAGGAAGGTCTAGCAAGAACCTTTAATTTGTAAGCTTAAAAAAAAAAAAGTAGTCCATTTGGCATAAATATCTTTGTTAATTTTAAGCTTGAGTTGAAATCAGAAGTGCCTCTATATTTTAATGGATAACCAGTGGTATTCTAAACAGCAATTAGAAAATTGCATTTAAATTTTAAAGTTTCAGTTTAATTATCAATAAAAAGCCACAAAGGGGCAGGATGGCATAATGTCTCAGAACTGACCTTAAAACCTGTAAGACCTAAATAGAAATCCCCTCTGACAAATAATGGCTTTGTGACTCTGGGCAAATGATTTAATCTCAGTCCTCTAGGCAAATCAAAGACAGCATCTACCTACATTGATAGAGGGAGTTGCTTCAACTCAAAGTTCTCTGTCCTAATAAAATCACTATTCCAGTCCCTATCCTCAAAAAGAATACATAGATTTTATAAATTTTTACAGATGGAAATAAATTTGTCTATTTGAACAATTCCTTCCTGTACAAATTACCTAAATGTATCAGTCCTGTATGTACTTCCTTTCCTGTAAGATAAGATGGACTCTTAAAGTATCTTGTTAACAGTTGATTTGGTCATAAATTCATTCAGATATTCTAATAATGTTTTTCTTGCAGTAATGTGTAAGTTCTACCACTATTTAAAGCAGTGTAAAGGCCACCTAATGGTTTTTTCTCAGTCCTCATTCTTCTTGACCTCTGCAGTCTTTGACCCCCTAAATCGCTCTCTTGATACCCTTTTCTCGCTAGGTTTTCATGACATTGCTTTCTTCTGGTTTTTCTTCTCCCTGTTTTCTCAGTCCCTTTTACTGGATCTTCGTCTCTATTGTTCCTACTAACCATTTCTACCAAGATTGTTCTGTATCCTCTCTCTTTTGTATCTTGCTTAGTGATCTCATCACTTCCCAAGTATTCAAGTATGTCTGTACATACAATTCTCAGGTTTATTTATCCAGCCTTCAGTTTTGCACCACCATCTGCCTGTTGGACATTTTTAACTAGGTGTGCCATAGACATCTTAAACTCAACATGTTCAAAATATTCCTCCCAAGCTCTTCTTTCTTAACTTATTTCTGTTACCATCTTCCCAGTCATTCTGCTGCCTCAGCTATTAAAATAGCCTGCTAGTTAGTCTCCCAGCATCTAGTGTATTCTCTCTCAAGTTCACCCTTCACTCTGCTGCCAAAGTGATCTTCTTAAAGAGCCCATCTGATCATGTCACTCAATAAACTCCAGTGACTATTGCCTACTGGATGAAATAGAAAATATTTTATGTGTAGAGGTGTGTGTGTGCATGCGTGCACATGTGTGTGTGTGTGCGTGTACTGTATTATGGTTTTCAGCAACAATAGATTGGATGATAAACATTACTTGGAAACATTATCTTAACCAAAAATATAACATTTTTATACTCAGCAAAAATACAAAAAGCATACAGAGGCATCCTGACAGAAGTGTAAGCGGTATCAAAAAATAAGAGACAAATAACGCTTGTTACAGAATGTAATCACTGAATTGCTGTTGCCCTGTTATTTCAGCTGACGTTTCAGGGGCAGGAGTGAATTAGCCAGTACTCTTACTTGTTAGACCACAAGCCTGACTTACTATATCCTTTGAATAATGTTATGCTACATAACCTGGCTGTTCCAAAAGAGTGTCTGACCTTTTCTTGGAATCAGACGGTTAAGCAAGTTTTGTCTTAACATACCTGTGACAGGTCAATTTGTAACTTTCAGACTCAGACCTGACAGAGCAGTTTAACATTGTTATAATGATGTCCTCCTTGTGTAAAATTCTGTGACCATTGTAGGAGAAACT
Organism: Potorous gilbertii; assembly: GCA_028658325.1. NCBI lineage: Eukaryota > Metazoa > Chordata > Mammalia > Diprotodontia > Potoroidae > Potorous > Potorous gilbertii. The sequence goes on from CM053770.1 coordinate 542,508,335, forward strand.
CAAATAACTTATGATAAATTTCAGTATCACGATGTATCGCTGAATCTACAATTATGGAAATACCGTGGTGGGATAACTTTCTTGTAACATCTGCTGTGGACTAAAGTTTGTGGTGCTCTGTTTCCAAGGATGTTAATGTGGAATAGAGTTCATTGAAGGAAAACAGTAGGTAAGCCCTAGTCAATGAATTGATCCCAAAGCCCTCCACTGATCCCACGATTTCTTTGCCCATTCTTTCCTTGGAGCCTAGGAATAGTCCAGATCCATTCCATTATAACTTTCCTCACGAGGTTAAGGTGAGAAATGTATCCTCTGTACTTCAGACCATAGCTGTTAGTTCCCCTTCCTAAGAACCAGTATCATCTCTAGACAACACTTAAGTATGTAGTTCTTCAGTCTCTAGAAACTTAAAAAGATGCTTCGAGACCATCAGAGTGTCTCTCAAAGTCTAATCATTTATGGCACGTGGTTGTGTCTGGTTCTTGCTCCCATGTTTGGTTTTCATGTACTTGGAAATACTGCTCATGAGCAAAGGGAACATAATTGAAACAGTTAAAAGCGTAATTTGCTCCAAATTTCCTTTCTGTATCCTAACAATATTGAAAGAGTTGCTCTATTTGCAAAACCCAGAATGTGAGAAAGTCTATGGAAGTGAAAAGGTTAACTCATCCCATCATGAGGATTTTTTGGTAAATATACAGGTTCATTTTATTCAAATGCTAAAATACTACTCTTTAAATAAATAATAGTTGTATATATTTAGAATGGACATGAACTTGTCCAAATGAAAAATAGACACTGTCATGAGACTAGAAAGAATTCATTTGGGAACCCACTTTGAAGGAAGAATTGTAAGGAAATCTATAAGGCACTTGCAACAACACTTATCACCTTAAATCTCCAGGGGCTGTACAAAGGCAAGGTAGAATTGTAAAAATAGATTAAATTTGTGCTAAAATTGGATTTAAATGGCTAGATGTTTTACTCTAGCCCTCATGAACATGAGGTTCACTACTAACGAGAATAATTGAACTTAGTGTGAGATTTTAATGGGCATTCTATTCTCTGACCTACAACTGGATAATGCTATTATTTTGAACAATTGTACAACACTAATGAAATGTGTCAAAACCTTTAACGGACAGGTACAAGCTACCTTGCCCCCTGAACTGGAGAAATCCTGTCATATCACCTCAGTGAGTCTATATGAAAATAGATCACAAAAAAAAGTTCTGTTTGGAATTATGATACAGTTGGTCAAGATCATACCACATTCTCACCATTAACCATGTAGTAAAATGCCAAGGCCTTCCACCTCAAACTTACACTTTACACTATAAGAAGACATCCACTCTGAGAATATCAACAGCCACCGCTTGTTTGACCTGAAATATCCCTGCCAACAAGCAACTTTAGCAAGCCTAGAGTTGGCCAGCAGGGAAATTTAAATCCAGGGTTGAGCCAAGTGCCTGCTAGTGAAAAGAATGTGCCACAAAAATCCCACAAAGTCACCACTTGATTTCTGGTTCCTGAAATAATTGCTAGATCAATCACTATTTAGCTAGGCCTTAAAGGACATTTAAACCAACTTAGTTTGGTCACGGTTACAAACTGATCAGAATGGCATAAGAATACCTTCCTCCAGCTGTTACTTAAATACTTCTAAAAGCTTGCCTTCATGTTCCTCCTATTTCACAAAATTGTCCCAGTGATATTTCTCCCCTTTATGTGAGATATTTGTGCTAGTTCACAACAAAGGGATACCTAGTGTATTGGGACAGATTGACAGAAATCTTCCTACCCATAAATGAATGTATGTTAATAAGTTGTCCCCAGTTCAAGCCTGCTGTGATGATAATGGTTGTAAGTATATGAAGTATAGTACTTGTGATACCACCTGAAACAAGAAGTTTAAAATTGTAATACTGCTTTAAACTACTTGTAAACAAGACACTTGTAAATAATGTAAGTCAGTCTTTCAGGCCTAATTGTAGCTTAAAAGCTCCAGGAGCATAAGTAAGCAGTGGGATTTGGGATTTGGGTTTGATTCTGCTGGGGAGTTCTTTAGTTTCACTATCAGATGTGAATTAAAGTGAGAATTTGCTTGTTGATAACAACTGTATGTTTCCTTTTGAATTATATCATGGTACGTGTACCAAAAGGATTTAATCTGGAATGAAGGAATGAAGGAAAGTGTATGTAGCATATGTACTGGAATTGTCGAAAAGAGAATATGAGGTGAAAAAATGAGAGCTGATGCAAGCTCAGCTACAGGGTGGATGCAAAGGCTTTCCTGAAAGCCCCAGTGGTTCAATGGCAAGGTTCAGGAAGCTGGATGGTGTGGAGACAAAGCATATGGTAAGGCCTTGAAGACTTTAAGACAGGCCTGCACAGTGTAGGGCTTGTGGCCTGCCAAAGGGTTTCAGTTGGCCTACAAAAAACATAGGGTTGCCACTGTGCATTCTCTCCAGTTTGTCACATGACCTGCAGCAGTCAATCATCATCAGCCTGTCTCTAGTCTAACCCTGGAAGAAATTTACCGGTTGTGTGGGCCTGCTTTAAGATTAACTGGCAGTGCATATGGTAATGCCTAATGGTCATCTATCTTGCATAAGCAATAGAATTGGTGGCTCCCATCTCATTCAAGCAGGGTGAGTAGTCAGGCAACCTCAGCCAAGGAAAAGGTGAAAGGATAGTATGCTTCCATCTGCATTCAAACCCTCTGGATGTGAATTAGCTAATGTATTTTAAAAGTTTAATACTGTATTAAATCCTAGAGTTCATTTTGATAACCTCAGTTTCTCCCTGGATTTGAAAGGGTAATGTGATAAAACTATTAAAAATGCTAAGCGTGCACTTATTCTATATAGCATGTATATTCGTCTTTGTAGAGATACTGAAACTTTTGGTTTGGACTAAATTTGGGGTCTTGGGAGCCAATTAAAAATGGTTGGACAATGTGGGATGGAGGTATTGACCTGTTAGAATCCTAGAATATGAATTCAGGATTCATAGATTTCTAAACCACAAGCTGGACTATTTTCTTTGGCTGTAGCCAATGCTAGACTTTGAAAGCAAATCAGACCCCCTAATGGGGAGTGAATTACTAAGGAAGCTCTGCCCACAAGAATGAGTTATACAAGCTTGCTCAATAGGTACATTGCCTGAGAGGAATGTGACAATGCAGCTTGCTTAGCTCTTTAATGCTACTGATTGCCTACATAAGAAACTATTAAGGCTATATTTTCTTACCTCAGCATTAATTAAAATTAATCTTTCTGAGAAATGAGAATAAACAATTTAATTCTAACCTATTTTAAGTTTTCCCTCCTCTGAAAACAATATTTTGTTGTTGATACACTACAAAATGAATTAGATTACAAATGTAAGGAGAGAAGTATAAATCTAAGTTGGTAGAGAGTCAAAGTTCAAACTACCTATCTGAGAGGTTCAGTTTTTAAAATACAGTGACAACTTTTAAAAAAAAGTCTTAGCCATTATTGGAAAAGTTCAAATTGGGCAAAACAATTTGGCGTTAATATTTTCTGTGACTATCTCTCAGATGGCATTTAAAGTGTCTTGGACTTCAGTGCTGAGCAGTCTACAAGAGGTGGTATTTCACAGGACCATAATAATTCAATAGTGACCTAAGGTTTATACAGCATTTAAGGCAATCTTACAAGATGTTTTTTCCATTTTTCAGATGACGAAACTGAATCTCATCTTAAATTTGTAACCTTTTATTGCAACCTAAATGAACACAATTATCTGATTAATGACTACCATTCAACAGATAAAATGGTTCATGGTAAACACAGTGTTAGGTGAACAGATGAAAAAGCACAGCACAGGCCCTGAAGAAAAGGAGGATACCTGGGGTAACTTTAAATGGACATCAAATCAAAGGGTCCTCTGAAGGATTTATCAACCTCCCTCATGGTGCAGTATCCCATCAAGAGGCAAGGGGAAGCAGTGTGAGAGACCCATCAGATGTCAGCTTCTGTTAATAAAGATCATTTGACTTGAACTGCTAATGTGCTTAGCACTGGTTCATCCAAAGCAGACCTGCACAACATCAAAGGATCTCTGGTGATGTAGAGGATCTTGTGCAAGCTTCTTGAAATTCTTTGGGGTGCCCATGGGCTGTAGGTGACCCACAGGCAGCAAGTTGTGCAGGCCTAATATATAGCAAGGGTTCTTAACCTCTGTGTGTGTGTGTGTGTGTGTGTGAGAGAGAGAGAGAGAGAGAGAGAGAGAGAGAGATATGGACCCCTTTGGCAGTGGGGTGAAATCTATAGATCCCTTCTAGGAATGCTTTTAAATATATCAAGTAAAATACGTAGGCTTATAAAGAAAACCAATTATTTTGAAATAGTTATTTAAAAGTTCATGGAGCCTAGGTTAAGACTCCCTGATACAGAGCTTATCAGTACTGCATATGGAGTTGCAAGGAAGGCACTTTATAAACATCATCTGTCTCACTCCCCCCACCCCCACCCCCTACCCCTTCCCAGTATCAAGAAGCCTAGAGCACTGAGTTTTAAGGTCCTCGAAAAGTCATAACATGCCTAAAGGAAAAAGTGTGGAGGCACAAACACCAGTGTTCTAAATTAGATCTCTAACTGAACATTCTCTGATTAAATTCTTCCTACAGAGCGTACCACACCAACCTTCCTTCTGTTTTACTAGCTTCCCAGTCGCCATTATGAAGCTTCACCACTTTAGGTACAAGTGATATGCCCATGTTACCTTCTCCTTGGACTTCACCCCTATTCTGATCACCCCCTTCCTCATTATCCAATCCTTTCTACAGCAATATCAATCAGAACCTCCACTCTGTTTTCAAAAACATTCTTTTCATTCTAACTTATAATATGTAATTATAATTATGATATATAATAGTATATAATATATAATTACAACAACTTATAATACTGTGAAGATCAGATGAGCGAATGTATAGAAAGCACTTGGAAAACTTGGAATGCTACATAAATGCTGGATATAATTGTTATTGAACCTTTTAACCAGCATTTCTTCCACATTGCTCTAATAGAAACTGGTCCGTGTGGTGAGGAAACCACATCCCTTGCAATTCTGGCCACTAGAAATAACTTCCTTGCTTCCCAATACCACTTGCAGATTATTCCTTTACTGTCAACTCTTAATGATTTTTCTTCTTTCAAAATCTATGTAATTCATTTGTCACCACCCTCCTCATATCCTTGTTTCTGACTCCTGAGTGACAGATTATTTTAATTTTATCATCTTCTTTAGTACTTAGCTTATGACCCCATTTCCTGACATCATTTTTGGGGACTTCAGTGATAAAGTCAACAATCCCCCTCACAGCCCAACTACATGTTTTTCCAAACTCCTCAACACCAACAACCTTTTGTATTCCCACTTCAGCCACATGCTTGAAATCTCCTAAGAATTGTGCCTCCAAGATTTAGCAGTTTGAAACCAGTCACTAACGTCATCTTTCCATTTCCCTTATTCTCAGTCAGCCTGCTCTTTGCCCTTATTATAGTCACTTGCCTCTTGGTGCATCCATATTCTCCAAGTCCATACCTACCACTTAGGTTTCATTGGTTCTATACTTGTAAACTTCATAACCTTGGCTCCATGGTGTGCTACTTTAACATATGGCTAGCTGTTATCCTAGAATCTCTCACCCTTAATGTACTGGTCTCAACCGGTGAACCTTCACATTAGCTTCCAATTTTTCTGCTTTTGCCCCAGTTCTACTGAGCATTGCTGTAGTCACAAAATCAATCTGATTTCACACAATACAAATGTATAGGATGTGAGCTTATGGACGATTATAATCTACTTTAATTTTTTTTTAAGTTTCACAGATTAATTGACATTTTTTAGTAAAGATATTTATCTCAGACATTTCTCCCATCTCAACCCAATGCTATCATCTTGTTTGGCTTAAGAAAACATTCAAGAGAGGAAGAGCTCTTACTTTAAACCTAACAATAAAACAGACAAAATGAATGTCTTGCTACATTAAAGTATCTACTTTATAAATATGTGAATTTTAAATTCTCAAAACCATCTAAATTTATGAATCTTAATACAATTAAATAAAGTATACCATATAAACATATAAAAGAAACCTCTCAGAATTTACATACCAAAAATATGTTATCGGATCTTTCACAAAATAATTTTAAAGATGCAATTTCTTGTATTTCCAGTACCTGAAATAGGTCAGTAGTCTATATAGAAATAGACTTTCAGTGGTGCAGTGAGTAGAGTATTAGCCCTGGAGTCAGAAAGACTTGAGTTCAAATCTGGCCTCAGACACTTGACACACTTACTGGCTGTGTGACCTTGGGCAAGTCACTTAACCCCAATTGCCTTGCCTTCTCCCCCTCCAAAAAACAAACAGACAAAAGAAAGAAATGGACTTGCAGATGAACAAATAATTCTATTAATTAATTATATAATTATTATATGTAATTTTCTATTAATTATGTAATTAACTTTGCAAAAGCTTAAATTAACTAAATCAGTAAGCTAAATGTTCTGACAAATGCAGAAAGTGCATCTCACAATTTTTAGGCAATGTTAAATTTTTGTGTGTCATTTCTTTTAAAATTGAAAAATCCAAATATTTTAAACCAATACACACATTTTAATCATTTTTGGTGGTGGATTTCTTTTTAAAAGAAATAGTTTTCTTATTATTGACCTTAAGTTCAAGTGAAAATGCTTATAGGAGCTTTTTAATTCCAATAAACAAAAAAATAAGTCCTTTGTTCATTTTAAATGTTCATTTTAAATGTTCATTCAAAAAGTTCATGATAAGTCCTTTGGAACTTGTTCCACATTTAAAACACATTTAAAATATTCATTTACTTTTACAGGGAAAGTTTGTTCTTTAAAAACAAACGAATACAAGACAAATCCTCTTAAGGCAAATGAAGCAGCACCATATATTAAACATTTTACATAAAATTTCAAATTATGGGTTTGATTAGGAACTAAGTTTCTGTAACTGCCAGTAGCAAAGAAATTCCTAGTTTATGGCAAAAACAAAACAAAAATTTCCATGGAGTGGGAGAAGGGGAAAGCTGTCATATTTCTTTTATATCTAAATAATTTTCAAATGAATGTTCCAGTAACACTTACCTTCCAACACAACATTCTTTTTCTATAAGACTGCTTTTGTCAGTCAGGCAGTTTAGGTAAAGATGGAGTTAAGTAGTTACTTTCAATTTAAAAAGCTAGACAGTAAATGTGCAACCTCTTTAATGTGCTAAAAGTTGTGATTTAAAAAAATTCATAAAAACACCTTTTCTATGTGATTTAGACATAAAAAGTGACATAATAAGCAAATTAGAAGAGGATAGGATAAACTACCTATTAGATATATGGATAGGGTAAGAGTTCTTGACCAAAAAAGAAAGAATTACAGGAGGTAAAGTAGACAATTTTGATTACATAAAGTTAAGATTTTTGCACAAACAAAACCAATGCAGATAAAATGAGAAGAAAAGCAAGAAAATGGAGAAAAATTTGCAACAAGTTTCTCTGATACAGGTCTCTGTTCTAAGATATATAGGAAACTGAGTTAAATGTTTAAGAATAAGAATGATTCCCTAACTAATCAAAGGATGTAAAGAGTTTTCAGAAGAAGAAATCCAAGCTATCAATAGCCATCTGGGGGAAAAAATGCTATAAATCATGAATCATTAAAGAAATGCAAATTTAAACAACTCTGAAGTATCACTTTATGCCCATCAGATTAGCTAAATTGACCAAAAAAAAGAAAAAAAGGAAAATGATGAATGCTGCAGGGGATATGGGAAAGTAGGTATACTAATTGGTGGAGCTGTGAACTAGTCCATTTCCCTTTTCTATTCTGGAAAGCAGTTTGGTTTGTCCAAAAGGCTATTAATCTATTCACATTCTCTGACTCAGAAATACTGCTACTAAATCTATACCTTAAATCAAAGAAAGAGGAAAAGGACCCATATGTACAAAAATCCTTAAAACTGCTCTTTTTGTGATGGCAAAGATTGGAAAATGAAAAGGTGCTCTTTACTTGGGAAATGACTAAATAAGTTATGGTATATGAATGTGATGGAATACTATTGTACTGCAAGAAATGATGAAGGGAATGGTTTCAGAAAAACCTGGGAAGATAAATGAAATGATGTAAAAGGAAGAGAGCAGAGCCAGGAGAAGTATGGTAAAGATAATCTACTCTGAAAGACTTATGAACTCTAATCAACACAGTAACCAAACACAATTCCAAAGGACTTATCATGAAACATTTTCAGGTAGAAGGGATGGACTCAAAGGGAAGACTGAAACCAATTTTCTTTTTTTCTTCCTTCTCTTCATATGGCTAACACAGAAATTTATTTTGCTTGACTATATACGTTTATAATAGGCTTTGTTTTTCTTGTGTTTTCAGTGGGTTGAGAGGAAAGCAGAGGGGAGAGGAAGGAATTTGTAACTGAAAATTAAGCAAAATTTAATTTTAAAAACATACTATCACTGACTTTTTATTATCTGTAATATTTTGAAGCTAATTAGATGCAACTATAAAACTAGCAAATGTCATGAAATATGTTTTATGAAACATAAATTACCTCTAATTTAAAACTTGTATTTATTAGTAAATGATTCATTTTTTAAAAAAATAAGTGGCTCCAAAGATAGCATTGTACCATTTTTATGTATTCTCTATTCCAAAGCCCATTAGTATGGGACTCTTTTTGGTAACTTCCAGCTTCAAGAGAGAAAATGGACAAGATAAACCCCACCTTAGATTGCTTTAGGAAAACACTCTGGGAAGTCATGGAAAGAATAAGCAGTTTCCATCATATCCCTCTTCCTAACTTACTACTCTATTGACTTCAGGGAGTTTCTCCTTGAGTGAAATCCAGGACTCTCTTGATTGAGCTGAGTTACCTTAATTTCAATGGGAGAGCTCCTTCATTTTATATTGTCTGGTATATACTCTCCTATGTTTACCTCTCTAGTTTCTGTTTTGCTATGATTTTGATAAATGGTTTTCTTTACTTTGTGTATTTATAGTGGAACTGGTATTAAATGGGAAAGGAGTCATGTCTTGGATGTAGATATCCCCTACCCCACAAAACGACAAAGCAATCAGAAGTTAGATGGAAACTGATCATCTCCCCTAGATGAACAAAACTTGAGGGAGCTGATAGCTATACATTTAGTCCAATACTCCGTCTCTCTGAGAAGAGAAAAATGGTCTCTAGCCCCAACCTTCTGTTTCCCTTTGTGGCAGGAATGGAAGTCTCTCTTGGAGAAGAGTAGAAGAAAAAGAGGCTAGAGATGTCAATTCTGCCTCCCTTTAAGTCACACAAGGACAGCTTCCTCACCCATACATGGGCCCCTTTCTATATAGAGTAGGGGCTCACCACTCTACTGCTACACACACACACACACACACACACACACACACACACAGAAAATGTTGCTTTTAACATCACAGTCATAACCCCAATCTCAGATTACATCATTCAGTTATCATCTTGGTGATGGACAGTTTCCAAGGTGAGATTTTACATTTCATCCTATATCTTCTGCTTAGCAGAAAATCCAATCTGTATTAAAAGACTTTGGTTTGGTTGATGTCAGTATATCCCTGCAGACATTTCTTCGGGTTCACTATCATCTTCATTGAAAACCACTGCTGCCAAAAGGGTTTTAGGAGAAAGAGTTGGATTCATTTCTCTAGACTTATACCAGGTTTGGTGGATGTGATGTCTTCTTTGTCATCTGACCACCCATGGTGTTGGCTACCTATATGTTGTGATGAGAAGTCTTCAACTTCTCAGCACTGACTCAAGATTTCCCCTCTAATACTCTAACTCTTGCTGCTCTGTGAGATTTCTCAAGCTTCTCCCCTATTATCCATACCCTTTCTTGTACCCTTAAATTCTAATTGAATTCCCTTGTTGCGTTTCAAAACCTTTTGCCTCTACCCTGACACTCCTCAAATGAACCAGCCTTCTACTTCCCCAGTATGATTGAAATTCCCTCCATTGCCCATCTCTATTTCTCAGACATCACCCTTTATCCTCCTCTTGAGATTAGTCAGTGTTATATTGCATGCTGCAGAATTTCATGACTCAGAATTCTTCTTATTCCTTTATGTATCCCACCACAAGTCTGTATTGCTGGAATTGTTTCTGTGCTACAATTCTGGTGTTCCCCCATCAAAACCTAATTAAAATCGTGGAAGATTTACTTGATGCAATTGACCAGACCTTAGTCCTTATCCACAAATTATTCTTGCTGCAATATTTAATTTCCTTTCAAATGCTAGAGGCTAACTGGTGAGATTTTTCTGACTTTTTCCTTTTGAAATTGCATAAAAATCCCATGAAGTCATCACCTTGGGGCACACCAGCTTGAGCAGTCAGACCCAAAGCTATACCTGACAATCTAGCAGTCAGGGAATGCTCTGATGACATCTGTGCTGCAGTGGATCCCAGAGTTGGGGGATCCTAGAACTTAGCTGACCTACTCTGCTGGGAGGATAAAGCAGAGCAACAGCTCTATGAGTAATTTAGCCTTGTCTTGGTCAGATGGATCCTGTAGGCTTTTTAAGTGGAAGAAAGGGCTCCACCTGCGTATCTCTGTGCATCCCTCAACGTGCATGCTTAAACCTATTCCTTATTTTACACTCCGGGTTTGCACAGTAGAGGCCTATGTGAAATATTCTATCTTCAGAAACTTTGTTCTGGATTGGGCCCTTGCTAGCTTTGACTTTTGAAGTGACAAAGAACATGTTGAGACAGGATGTACTTCTTCCGGTTAGAATAGGTACCCAGGGACAAGAAGAATTTGACCTTAACTGAGTTCAGAGGACTTGGGAGTCATAGATCCATTGGAGATAAAATTAAGTTTGGCTTCATCTAATACCTTCATGTAATATGGGGCACCAAGATGTAGCTTGGGCAATTACACAAGCTCTGACTGCCTCAGTTTCCTCATCTATAAAGTGGGGGGTAATAATATGGTGTCTTCATGAACATCAAATGAGATTACGTCTCTATCTATATATCTCTATCATTTATTCCCTTTGCAAATCATAAATGCCAGGCATTGTTGTCATTATTAATAAGATTATAAGTGATCAGTAGACCTATTGTATGATTCCAATAAGCAATGACATTCAAATATGAGGATAAGTATGATTTTAAAATTTCATTTCCTGGGTCCTGTGGTTTAATGCAGTGCATTGTAGAATACTGTATGTCAGTTTTATTTGTGCTAAGAAATAATGCTGGAATGTTCTATTGCTTTTTTTTAAGTTATTAAATAGGAGAAATGTGGCAGGCTCTTCATAATATGTATTTTTAGTTAACTTCAGTGCCTAAATTTACAGTTACTGTTAAATTTTACAGAACATTTTGCTCCCTCAGAACTGATTTTGGCACAAGATACGTTGAAAACATTTCATGTATTTTTGACCACAGCCAATCCATTTGCCCAGCATTCAGTTTCAGTTTTTCCATATCAACACAGGTCTTTTTGTGCTTGCAGCTTTAATCTGACTTCCATTACACTGAAAAATGATTTTTAAAAAAAGTATTGTTCTCATTTTCTAATGGTGGTTTTATTTGTAGTTATTTTTATGAAATATGAAAGAAAAATCTGTCTCCTAAATGATGAGTTTGAAGAACTCAAGAAAATAGAACAATACATATGTTTATTAGTTTTATCTGTCCTACAGTGTTTTCCTGACAGATTCCTTTTTATATAAGCATTTTGTTCCTTTTCATAGATAAGAAGTGTCTCAAGTGCTGCACCATATTGGCTAAAGAGGAAAATAAGGAGGGCTGGGAGATTGGGGAGAATTACGGGCCAGTGGAAATGTTCATGGCTGACTGAACCTTTTGAAATAATTCTACTATCTTTCCAAATCTGGCTTGAGTAGTTTATTTTAAGCAGAATACCACAGAATAAAGCTATACCACTATAAAAACTTGTTATTAAGATACACTTACAGAATTGTTACATAGTCTCTTCAAGATGTTGACAGGGCTACATGCCAATATACTTACTAGTTACACTTTTGTAACAGGAAATACAGTGAAGTAGGTAATTACTGGAAAATCTTAAGCAGAAGTCCTTAACAAGAAAGTGGGGTTCTACCAGTCTGTATTCCAAACTATTTTCCTTTCATTATTCATGAGTCAAATATTTATTGAGCTCCACTATGTAAAGTACCATGAGAGGGGAGAAAGGTGAATCAAATATTGTCTTTGCTGTCAAGAAGCTTATTTTTTTAAGTAGGAAAGATAATATGGTCCTACAAACAAGTAAAATCATAGAGCTAGAGCTGGAAGGAAACTTAGAGGGCATCTAGTCAAACCTTGTTTGGCAGCTGAGGAAACTGAGGCACAGTTAACTTACTTGTCCAAAGTCACATGGCTTATAAATGGCAGAACTGGGATTTGAACTCAAGTCCCATGACTGTAAAGTCAGTGCTCTTCCCAGAGTGCCAAGTTGCCTATAAAGTACAAGATGAGGCAGTAGTAATATGTGCCCTCTTTAATAAAGTTGCCTTTTAAGAGGAAAGCATCAACTTGTCAAGGATCTCCCTTCTCCATTCTACGGAGAATTAATAAAGTTATTACTGGCACCCCTCTGTCACTTATCCCTCAGAGATTTCACTGTCATAATGTCTCTTCCTTCACCTCTCATTTTTGTTTTCCTCCTCCTTGATTCATTTCCATCCTCCTTCCTCTTCCTCTTTTTCACTGCCCTCTTCTCTATTGGGGATGTACAGGATTAACTGAGAAAAAGAGCTGAGAAGTTTCTCCCTCTTTCTTATCATCAACCCTTGCTGAGCCACAAGTGAGAGTGGCTGCTCCAGGGCAGGGAGGTGGTTTGCTCCCAATGAACATCCTTCTCAGGATCATAGGATTTCAAACTAGAAAGACTTAGAAGCTATGAGGTCCGAACCTATAATTTTACAGATGAGGAAACTGAAGTCTAGAAAGGTTTTGATTTGCCTAAGGTCACACAAGGCCATAATAAGTATCAGAGGTAGAATTCGAACCCACCAAAGCCAGTAACCCTTCTCACTGCATCACATTGCCACCTGAGGAGATGCTGGTATGGTGCACACACCCATGAATACTATGTCCTTCAGTACTCCAGTCATATTGGTTAGGGTAGAAACAGCTATGGTCTAACTTCTTGTCAACTGTTCAGGCATTTCTGCTATGAGTGCACTTCTTGTGTAAGAAAGAACCTGAGTCATTGTTTCTGGCATCAAGGCCTGAACCACAACCACAGGGTCCTTTCATTTCCACTCTTGCCAAAGGAAGAAGGGGCTGGGATATGGATTTTACTCGCTGAAATTCCAAATAAGGATCCCAGGCTTCTTAGTCTCTAGTCCTAGAAAGAATGAAAGAAGAGTAGAGAGAGATGAGTAGAAAAGATGAAAGTATTCTGGAGGAACCAGAAGAGGTCATAGACTATCGCATTAGGGGAAGAAGGGGAAGAAATGACAACGTGTACCTTGAAAAGAGAAGCTGAAAGGGATTGTGATTAGCACTCTTATGAATGTGATTGACACTCCTTTAATGTCTTTGTGACTATCTACAAAATATCCTAGCTTCATTTTTTCTTTTTTTATTAAATTATTTTATTTGTTTTCAGTGTTCTACAATTATGTCCATATATCTGAGATTTTTTCCCCTCCCTCCCCTTCCTTCCCCCTCCCTCTCCACTCCCTCCTGAGATAGTATACAATCTAGCTTCATTTTTTTGAAAAAGGTATTTGTCTCAATCATAGATTAAGCCTGTAGATTTAAAGCTAGGAGAAATGAGGAGGCAATACAATTATGAGAGTGTCATGGGAGCGATTCCCAAGGTACTAAAATACTGGGTTTTATTTTCACCTCTCAAAGAGGTGACAGAGAATTGTTTGTTGCTTTGTTCTCAAAGAAGACCATGACATCAGGAAGATGATACCATGACTTGCAAGTGAATTGGATTTAAGTGAGGAAAGGCTGCTCAAGATCACCAGTCTCACTTTCTTCTCTGGAACCATCTGGATCCAGTGGTAAGATATAGATCAGGACAACTGGAAATGGCCCCTGACAGAGAATATTGATAATTAGCAAACTGCATTCCTTCTTTCTCGTCTATGTAAGCTTTATATAAGAATAATCTATGTACAAAAGCATCCTTGAAGAGGGATTTAAAGGGATCAGGCAGACATTTGCAAATGATATTTCACAGTAGACTGTCTTTATTATCACATAATTGATTGAAAGGCGTAACAAATATAAGATCCCACTTTGTTTATTGTTGTTGATTATTAAAAGATATTTGATTTAGCAAAGCAAAATGTCACAAAAGTCCTCCTCTAACAAAGTATCTCCCAAGCAAATGTTGGCAATATGATGCAGTGGAAAGGGTTACTGGCTTTAGAGTCAAAGGACCTGGGTTCACACTCCACCTCTGATACTTATTAACTTTGTGTGATCTTAGGCAAATCAAAATCAACAGGCCTTGGCAGCAACTGGATGTTGGGAGTATGGGGTAGACAGAGTAAGGATGTGGAAGGCAGGAGGGTCAGACAGACAATGAACAAAGTTATTACTGTTGTCTCTTCAACTCCTTCCTCTTCCAAACTTTTCTTTTACTGTCAAAAGCACCACCATCTTTTTAGTCCAACGGGCTCAACTTAGGTGTCATCCTTAGGTCCTTACTTTCTTCACCCCCACCCTCCCAATCATTGCCAAGGCTTGTCAATTTTCCTTTTGTAACCTATCTCACACCTACACCCCTTCTCTCTTGTGATACTGCTACCACTTTGGTGTAGATTCCTAACCTTCTTATACCTGAACTATTTAAAGAGCCCAATGATTGGTCTCTCTGTCACTCCAGTCCATTGTCTACTCAGCTATCAAAGTGATTTTTTCAAAAGCATGGGTCTTGATCATGTCAATCTCTATTCAATAAACTCCATTGGCTCCAGGACCAAATATAAAATCATCCATTTGACATTTACAGACTTTCATTACCTAGCTCCCTCTACCTTTCCAGTATTTTTACACCTTACTGTCCTCCACATACTGTTCAATCCAGTGCCACTGGTCTCTTTGTTCTATAAGCAAAATATTCCATTTCTCTGCTCCAGGCTTTTTCTCTGGCTGCACATTATGCCTGAAATGCTCTCTCTCCTCATCTCTGCCTCCTGGCTTCCTTGACTTCCTTCAAATCCCAATTAAAATTCTACCTTCTACAGAAAACTTTTTCTAATCTTTTTTAATTCTAGTGCCTTCCTTCTGTTGATTATTTCCTTTGTATCTCATGTAAAGCTTCTTTGTACATATTTGGATTTTGATTTCTCCGTTAGATTGTGAGTTACCCAAAAGTTGATGTCAAAAGATCATAGAGGGCATGAGAAGGCTGCAATATATTATCAATGAAATATAGGAGTCATGTGAAAAATGCCATCCAAATTAAGTTTGACCAGAAAAGGAGGTAGGTTGGGGTCCCATTGGCATAGCTAAGATAACTGAAGGATAGTCCTCCTTTTTCATCAGTGTCCACAAAATGTTGACAGATAGAGGGAAGGTCACCAGCACATTTGATGGATGCTTGGTGAGACTTTATGTGAGGACATGTATTAGAGGTCCCAGGATGGAAAGGTATGGATAGGTTGTGGATAGATCAGCACCATTCAAGGAAATAATTACATTGAAGAAGTCATTAAGTCATTGAAATATAAATATTGAAGTATTGGTTATTTTTATATCTTTTCTAGGAAGAAGTATGATGCTTTTTGTATAGTTGGCACTTTTAAAAATTATTGTTGAATAAAGTAACTACATGATTGATTGATTAGTTCCTTGGAGTTTGGTGGAATGAGGGACCATATCAATCCTTCTGATTCCTTTTCACCTCTCTCAGGGAGAAAACACTCAATAAGAGGAAAGAATTGTGTTCCCTTCCCCTTTCTGGTAGGTTAACCTTGTGGAGAGGTGCCTGAATTACCTTTCCTGGTGCCCTCTCAGTCTTCATTTTAGTAGAGAGCAGTTAATTGAGAAAAAGAGCGTAAGTGAGATACCCCCACCAAAAAGAAGTATTTCTCAAACAATTTTCCACATGTTGATGAGGGCAATCAATAGATCTGAGGAGAAGGGAAGAGAGTAGACCAAAATGAAGGTTCCAGTCTGTGGTTACCCATTGAGAGTCTATGAATATCTCAGTCTCTTGCTATGATGGCTGTAGAAGGATCCTCAGGGATGGAGGGGCATCCACATAACTCTCTCAGGAGTCCTAGATTCAAGATAGTTAAACCCTTATTGGATTTTTAAAAATCTAATTACCAGTATTTCAACAGTATTGTTTTCTTTTGCACTGCAAATGTACTCAACTAATTTTTGGATAATATGGATTTTTATGGACTACTCTGGGAATTTAGTCATCATTTATAACATTGTTTCTATAGGAAAATATAACCAGAATTCCAGAAAACAGACTTACAAATTAACTTTTGTAACATAACTGCCTGGGGTCTTTGAACACTTTGAACACTGTCTTTTTCTTCTTAATTTGCATTTAATACTTTAACTTAAGGAGTCATACATGCATCCCCAACACATTTACCATGTGAAACTACAATTTATATTTCCCTGATTTTTTTTTGTTTTCTATATTTAATTTAATTTGTTTTTTTGCTAATTACATATCTCTAAAACTGACATTTAAAAATATACTGCATGAGACTGTCCCTTGTCCCTGTAATTCTTTTCATCCTATTCTTCCACTTCTTAGCATCCTTAACTTCCTTCAAGACTTCCCACTTCTTTGTGAGATCTATTCTAATACTCCTAGCTGTTGCTGCCTTTTTCCTTGAATTTATTTTGCACTTTTTCCCATTGTATTTGACTCTTTGTGATTCCATTTGGGATTTTCTTGGCAAAGATACTGGAATGTTTTGCCATTTCCTTCTCTGGTTCATTTTACAGATAAGGAAACTGAGGCAAACAGGATGAAGTGACTTGCCCAGGGTCATACTACTGGTAAGTGTCTGAGGCTGCATTTGAACTTAGGTCTTCTTGTGTATTTTTTGGTATTGACTCATCTTTGTCCATGTTGTCCTCCCTCCTCCTCCCCACATAGTGTTCCTTACAAGCATACAGCAGGCACTTAATAAATATTTCTTGAAAAAATGAATTGTTGTAGACACCTGACTAATAAGGTCCTCTGATCCTTTAGAGCTGTCCATGATACCATTTAAGTATCCATGATACCCTTACAGCATCAACCTTTTTTTACACCCAAAAGTCTTTATATTACATCTTCAATAAGTTATTTAATTCTATTCATCTGCAAGCTACTTTTCAATCTCTTAGAAACATAGGATCATGGGAACATGATTTTAGAATCAGAAGGAACCATCGAAGTTAGCTGGTACAACTCTCATTTTAAGGACTCTGTCTTTTTATACTTTCTTCCCCTTCATGCACTCCATAATCCAGTGACACAGGTCTCCCTGCTGTCCCTCACACATGACACTTCCAAGTTTGCACTTTCCTGGGCTGTCATCTCCCAGTCCCCCTTAATTCTAGTGCCTTCCCTTAGAGATTGCCTCCAATTTTATTTGTACACACACACATGTGCATATGGAGGGTGGGGGGGGTGAAGGAAGGGAGGGAGAGGGGGGAGTTATTTGCATGTTTTCCCCCCATTAGAATGGAAGCTCTTTGAAGGCAAGGACTGCCTTCTTTTGTTTTTCTTTCTTTCCTTTTCTTAGCACAGTGCTTGGCACATAGTAAGCACTTAATAAATGTTTACTGAACAAATGAATAAATACTTCTCCCCCGTTAGAATTGGAGCTCTTTGTGAACTGGGACTTTTTTTTTTTGCCTTTATTTACTCAGCATAGTGTTTAGCACATAGTAAGTGTTTAATAAAAGCTTATTAAACTGACTATGGGTAGAGAAGCTGAGACCAAAGGGATTATTAGATAATTTGCCCAGAATCACACAGGCAATAATAGGAAAAAATATCTATATGTATGATGTACATGTATATACATGTGCAAATATATATATATATATATACATTATCAATCCTATCTACAAAAGATATGTTTGCTTATTTATCGTAATGACGCATATTTTGGTGAAGTTAAATATATGTCAAAATTATAATGTTACAATACAAAAAGACAAAATTACAAAACAATACAAAATTACAATATCTGGATTCTTGAGTCCTTTGTAATATACTTCGGACAGTTCTCCAGCCCCAGGGATCCTTGGCCCACGGTGACAAGCAGGTGATATATTAAGGTAATTTGCATGTTTTCTGAGCTCATGACTCTGCTCTGATTATCATAGTTGCTTACAACAAACCATTTCCCAAATACTACAAGTAATCATTTTTTTTTCAAGGCAAGGGATAGCTATACAATTTAAACCAACCCAATAAAAATTACACAGTGATATTCTTAGTCATCCGGCTATTTAAAAAGTAAATAACCCTTTTAAATGAATCATGTCCAGTAGTGTTTTCTTTTGACTGGTTACCGTGACTTTCTAATCGTGAAGGCAGACTTCTTCCTACAAGAAGATTGTTTTTATTGTGAAGCTTGGATCATGGGTCTGAATGGCTGCATCCTAAATCTTGTATTTGGTTTTATTTGATAAGTCAAAAGACATAGTGAATTTGGTATTGGTTTCAGTTCAGTGACTTTCTTGAAGAAATATACACTGCTTCATTTAGCTATTAAAGCCTCAATTTATCTTTCCAACTCCACTGAATATTATTCTCCCTCCTGTACTCTTTGCTTTAGCCAAACTAATCTTTTCTTTATTCCTCACACAAGAAATCTCCCATCTCTAGGCCTTTGTACAAACATTTCCAATGCCTGAAACATACTCCTTCCTTGTCTTTGCCTCATAGAATTCCTCTCTTCCTTCAAGAAAGCTCAAGCACCACATGGATCCTTTCCTCAAATGTTAGTGCCATCTCTACCAAACTACCTTATTTTTAA
Source organism: Potorous gilbertii (assembly GCA_028658325.1). Taxonomy (NCBI): domain Eukaryota; kingdom Metazoa; phylum Chordata; class Mammalia; order Diprotodontia; family Potoroidae; genus Potorous; species Potorous gilbertii. The sequence goes on from CM053770.1 coordinate 542,527,371, forward strand.
CTATTGGGTTTTTATTTGTATAAAAAAAATTTTTTTTTCATGTTGATTATATACATGTTTATGGGGCAGCTAACTAGGTGGCATAGTGGATAGAGTTCCAGGTCTGGAGTCAGGGGAACTTGATTTCCAATCTGGCTTCATATACTTACTACCTGTGTGACCTTGCACAAGTCACTTAACCTCTGACTACTTCAGTTTACTCATCTGTAGAGTATAATAATAGCACCTACCTCCCAAGGTTGTTGTGAGGAACAAATGAAATACTAATTGTAAAGCACTTAGCACACTAGCTGGCCCATAGTAAAACACTGTGTAATGTTAACTCATCATCACTATCATTATTAGCAGTACATACGTGTCTTCCTACATAAAATGTAACAGTCTAGCAAGTAGGATTTGTGCCGTTCTTTATGTTTATATTACCAGTGTTTAGCGCAAAGTAGATGCTTTTTAAATGTTGGTTGATAGCTTGGTAAAATAATTACCTAAATAATTGCATCCATTATTACTTAACTCCTTGATATAGAAAAGAGGAAATCAACAGTCTTTGAAGTTATTTACAAAAGGTCTAGATTATTGTCCAAATCAATCCATGTAAAGAATTCCTCTCCCATGCTCCAGACTGAGGTAAGTCTTACTGGGTGTGTGTGTGTTTTTTCCAGGGAACAGGGAGAAGTATAGTTGTTGAACATTATCAAGCTCCCCCTAATTCCTACTGACAAAATTTCTGCCTGCTGCCACTCTCCATTACATGTCCCATAGCTCTGCCGATTCTCTGTTTCTTGTAAAATGCTCAAGTATCAGCAAGTGAATGGACAGCCTTTGTTGCAATAGCTGACTCGAATGGTCATTTCTAGGTTCACCAGTCAAAATCAACAAGAAACTATGGTTACAGAGACTGGCACTTAGCTCACTTTTAAGAGACCTCTAGAAATTCAATAGATGCAGAGCTGGAGAGGACTCTGGAGGCTTTCTAGTTTAATCTCCTATTATGGATGAAGAAATGGAATCCCAGAGAGGTTAACTGATTTGCTCCAAGTCATATGAGGAACAAAATGTCTGTTCTTCTGACTTGATCTGAGATTCCACTGCACTAAGCTGCTTCCCACAAATTCAATAAACATTCATTAAATGCCTATTGTGTGCAAGACAGAGAAAAAAATCACTTGGTTCCTAGCATAAATAGAGAAGCATATACACCCTAGCTCTCATTCTTTCTTTATTTTCAGGCTTAAAAGAGGCAATATGATGAAGTAGATACTATGCTGGACTTGTAGCCTGGTATTCTGCCTATGACCCTTACTATCTATATGGCCATGAGTAAATCACTTAATATCTCTGACCCGCAGTTTCCTCATTTGAAAAATGGGAATAATAGAACCTATGTGATATTATCAAGATCAAGTGAGATAATATATGCAAAATATAGTTTGGGGCATACCTTCTTCAGGCTTCACCAAGGAGATGTGGGCATTGAAGGTTGGCTCTGAGCAGAAGCTCCCTAACATTGTCTCACATTCTCTAATACCTAAGGAGTTTTGCTGCAAATGGGGCATTTCTGGGCCTGATTCAGACTAACAATCTAGTCCCTCAAGTGCTGTGGGACTATGGGAAAAACAGAAGTAGAAAGGATATGCAGAAGCCTGGAGAATGGAAGCCAAAATGAGCAACCACCATGATATAATCAGACCTGAATTTCAGGACCAAGGCTATGTGGTTGAACTGTGCATAAGGCATGTTTCAGCCAATGATGATGATGACTGATGAGACCTTTCCCTATCAGCAATGTATATTCAAGGCAGAGATTTTATTCTGGTCTCTCCTTAGGCCGCAAGACTTTTCTCTAGGGGGATCCTGATATTTCTTCCCTCTAAAAAAGAGAACTTTTTCTTTAAAATTTGTTTACCTTTGTTTAAATGTTTGCTTTCTCAAACTGGCAACTGGGATAAAAGCTGTTAACAATGCATTGTTAATCTATTTTACTGTTGTTTGAGTGCAAGTAAAAGGAGAAAATTAGGGAGTGAGACCAAGAGGGAGAGAAAGAGATGAAAAAAATGTAGGGTTTTGCCAGAATACTATCTGTAGCTGAAGGCTCAGAGCTATAGGAGAGAATTATTGATTAATCTTTATAACTTTCCCAGGGCAAGACCGTACTTATACTGGGGTTCCTCTGGACAGTGAATCTACAGTAGTGGCTGTTGTGACTGACTGAGCTGGCTAACCACCTTCTCAGGGTTGGTTCGAGAGAAAAAGCCATCTCAGGGAGAAGGGGTTGAGAGAAGGGGTGATCCCTCCCTTTCTGTTAACCAGTTCAGCATAGCAACCACCACACCCCAGTTACATATATAAAATGCTATGTAAATGTGATTGATTTGTATTATTTATGGTACTAACACAGTACTAATTAACTAGTTGAGAATTGCTGCTTTGAATCAGTCCATCGACTCCTGGGGCAGTAGCCTCTGGTCTTGGCTATTGAGGTTTCTTTTTATTCATACACATATTCCCATATCCACACACTTTTAAAAATAAGGTTAAGAGAATTATTTTATTTTATTTTTAACAGTATTTTATTTTCCCTACTTATATGTAAAGACAATTTTTAACATTCATTTTGGGAGAATTATTTTAATGCATATGATTTGTGAAAACCAGTCACATTACTTTGAAGCAACATTATGTACGTGATGAAAACTCAGATTTATCTATCCTTCAGGTTACAAAATGCATTCCTCACAACAATCTTCTAAGTCAGAAAAAGAGTAGTATTGCTTCCACTTAGACAATACTGAAGCACAGAGAGGTTAAGCAATCTGTCCAAGGTCATGTAGCTAAGAAATATCAGAGCTAGAATTTCCACTCAGGTCTTCTGACTCCAAGTTCTCTTTCCACTTCACCACACTGCCTTTAAATTGAGTCTATCCAAACAGTCTCTTCATGAACCTATTCTGAAAGGGTCTTTTCCCCCATTTCATTTATCTGGGACTTGATAAATTCAAGTCACATTTACCAGATCAACTACAGTACAGTACACATCCTTAGATACTGGAAACTGGAAGATGCAATATCACTTTCAGTAATATTGGAAAGATCAATAGTACTTGTACTCCTGGATTGAAGAAAGGTAAATGTTTTCTCAATTATGAAAAAAGGGAAGAATATAGAGTCTGCAAACAATGAGCAAATGAACTTGATTTCCATTACTGGGAAGCTTCTGGAATGTATCATTTAAGAGATGGTTAGGGAATGCCTAGAAAAAGAAGCCATTATTATAAAGAACCAGTATTGCTTCATTAGGATAAAACTATGACAGTTTAAATTTATTTCCTTTTATTGTCAGGGCTATTAAATTAGCAGGCAGCTAGGTGGTGCAGTGGATAAAGTGCTGGACCTAGATTCAGGAAGACTCATCTCTCTGAGTTCAAATCTGGCCTCAGACATCTCTCATTAGCTGTAAGACACTGGGCAAGTTGCTTCATCTTGTTTGCCTTAGTTTCCTCATCTATAAAATGAACAGAAGAATGAAATAGCAAACCACTCCAGTACCTTTGCCTAGAAAACCCCAAATGGGGTCATGAAGAGACCCAACTGAACAACAACAAAACTAAACTAGCAGATTCGGAGAATTCATTGGATATGATTCACCTAGGTTTCGGGGAAACATTTGACAAAGTATCTTGTACTATGTGTGTGTGTGTGTGTGTGTGTGTGTGTGTGAGAGAGAGAGAGAGAGAGAGATTTGGATGATAATGCAATTAGATGGATTTGCAACTGGATGAATGACTAGACTCAGAGAGTTAGTAGTTAATGGCTCAATGTTCACTTGAGAGAAGGTTTCTGTTGGAGTGTTCCAGGGATCTATGATCAACTCTTTATTAGTTAACATCTTCTTTATAACTTGGATAAAGACCTACTTATCAAAGCTGCATATGAAACGAAGCTTAGAGGGATCGTTAGTGGATTGGATGACAATGACAGGATCCAAAAAGATATTCACTGACTAGAGCATTGGACTGATAAAATGGAGTTCATTAAGGATAGATGTGAAATCTTACACTTGGTTTACTTTGTAAGTATAGGATGGAAAAGGTATGGTTAGATTACAATTACCCTATTTCCTCTAGGATCAAATATAAACCCCATCTGGCAGTTAAAGCTACTAACAACCTGATCTCTTCCTACCTTTCAGTCTTTTAACATATGACTCCCCACCACATGTTCTAAAGTCTAGCCATACTGGCTTCCTTGCTTTTCCTCACATGTGATGCTCCATCTCTAATTACTGTGTCATTGAAATAACAATGCCCCTATCTCCCTACCGCTCTCCCTTCTAACCTCAACCTTCTGGAATTTTTTGCTTACTTTTAAGACTCAGCCCCAATGGTTAATATGGTATTGGGCAGCATTAAGGAAGGCATAGGTTCGAGGCATAAGGAAGTTATAGCCACTCTTTATCCTGCCATGGTCAGACCACCTCATGAGTATTGTGTTCAATTCTGGGTACCATGTTTTAGCAGGCACATTGACAATTTGGAAATTGTCCAGAGAAGGGCAACCAGTTCATGTTATATGGAGATAGGTTGAAAAAAATGGAGATATTTAGTCTGAAGAAGAGACGACTCAGAGGAGCCATGATAGCTGTGTGTTTGAAGAGGTGATATATGGAAGTGGAATTAGATTTAACTCATGACATTGAGCTTTGGTTAAAAGAATTGGGCATGTTTGTCTTGTAGTAAAGAAGACATTGGAGATGAGAGATAGAAGGCACATTATCTGTCAACTATATGAAATGCTATCTTCTGGAGGAGGAACCAGACTTGTTCTGTTTGGTTCCAGTGAACAGAACCTGGAGCAGTGGGCAGAAGTTGAAAAGAGGTCAATTTATGAATATCAGGAAAAATGTCTCCTAATAATCAGAACTGTCCAAAAATGGAATTATTTGCCTCAAGAGGTGATAAGTTTCCCTTCCTTGGAGGCCTTCAAGCACAAGGTAGAAGGCCATTTGTCAGTATGTTGTAGTAGGGATTCCTTTCATATTTGTATTGAACTAGGTGATTGACGAGGTGTCTTACTATTCTCAAATTCTGAGATTCTAAGTGGGATAAATAGTAAATCACAGGATCAAGACTTTGCAGGAAGGAAAGTCAAGTTAGAATGGATCAAAAGAACAAAGAGAAATGGAGAGAAAGAAATAAAAAGTAGGTTTACAGTGATAAGGAATAGCTGTACAGGGAAGGAGAACGGAAAACAGGAGAATATGATCAGAGAAGAAAATTTCACAATCTGAGAATATGGTGGTAGAGCACTTTTATGTGATGGAAAAACCACTCTTGGGAGTGGCTGTGGAAGACTGAAGATATATAGGTTATGGGAGCTGAAGTTTATAAACTGGGAGCCCAAAATGTTTAAAGGTAGAGCAGTATAAATATACTGAATTTCTCAGTGGCAAAATCAAGTCTTGGCATGGAAAGCAAGACTGTGAGCCATTGAGACCATGAGAGAAAGGGGGATTTGGAGGCTAGTAAATGACAACAAAACTAGTCTGGACAAAATCATCTGAACTAGGAGTTCTTAACCTGGAAACTGTGAACTTAAAAAAACATCGATAACTATATTTCATTATAATTTGCTTCCTTTGTAATTTTCTGCATATTATTTTATGTATTTAAAAACTATTGTGAAAAGAGGTCCAGAGGCTTCACCGGATTGGGCCAAAGGGGTCCATTGACATATATAGAAATAGTTAAGAACCCTTGCCCTAGACTGAATCTAAGTGGAGAAAAAGTTGCTGAGTTATGGTGGCAGGAAATAGCAGTAGGGATCAAAGTTAATGCTGATTTTTCCACTTGAGCTGATGTGCTAGGGCATTGAAAGAAGCATCAACTCTCACTGTTTGTTTGGGTTTTTTTGTTTTTAAAGTGGGCCAGGTTTCATTAAGTGAAAGAAAATGGAAAGAACGCAAAAGGGAAAAGACCTAGCGTTAACAGTGAGTTTTTCAACAAAAGAATACAATGAAAGAATTGGGAAGACGAGGATAAGACTGAGCTAAATCCTGTAGATATAAAGTGCATCAAGAGAAAGGGAGGGAGGGAATCATCTTTGCTTCAGTAGATTGAAATTAAATCACAGGAATGAAGGAAATAGCAGGAGGAAGTTTGTTTACCATAGGACAAGGAAAGTACCAGTCTGATACTTAGTTGATCAGAGCATGGGATGGAGAGTTGACAGTACTGACAATCAGAAAAGTCCTGGTGAAGACCACTAACTTGGGACAGTATTTATCAAAAACAACTGCTTTCCTTTTCTGACTTTCTCCATCACAGTCCTTAAAGGAAGCTGGCACTAGGATACCAAGTTTCCATTTTCACCTCCAATTTCTCACAATAGTTTTAATCAGTACGTTGATCATTTCTATTTGAATGTTTCATGGTTACTTCAATCTCAGCCCACATAAAACTAATAACATCATCTTCCTTCTTGAACCATAACTCAGCTTCCTAACTTCCCTGCTACTATTAAAGACATGACTGTTTTCATATATTTGTAAGCCTGAATTTATACTACATTTCCTCTCTTTTACAACCAATCACTTACCAAGTTCAGCTGATTCTTCCCAATGTCTCTCATTCACCCCTCTCTAGTCCTGTTTCTACCTAGATATTTGTATTAGGCTTATTACAACCTCCTACATTGTCCTTCTGCTTTCCATCTTTTCCTACCTCAATCCATGGATCAGCTAGGAGGTACAGTGGATAGAGCACCAGTGTAGGAGTCAGGAGGACCTGATTTCAAATCTCACCTCAGACACTTGACACTTACTAGCAATGTGACCTTGGACAAGTCACTTAACCCTAATTGCCTCATCCTGGGTCATCTCCAGTCATCCTGATGAATATCTGGTCACTGGATTCAGATGACTCTGGAGGAGAAGTGAGACTGGTGACCTGCACAGCCCTCTCTCACTCAAAACAAAGTGAAGTGCAGGTCATGTCATTATTTCTCTGATGGCATGGTCTTCTTCGGCAGTGAAGGACAAACACACCTCAATCCATCCTGAATATTAATGCCAAATAAATCTTTCCTAAATATCAGTTTTTCATGATGCTTCTAGTTTAATACCTATGTTTTAAAAGTAAATGGCATTGCTTTATACTTATACTTTGTAAAATAAGGTATTAATTGTATAAGAGATATAATTGCCTCTACATCAAATCTAAACTCTTCTGACTTTTTTCCAAGGTCTTTAGTAAGCTATACCTGTCTTCTCCCTTTCCCCTACTAAACCTATTCAAAGTTATTTCCCTTTCCTCTCTAATGAGAATTCCATGTTCTGGTTATGCTGATCTCCTTGTATATTACATTCACATTCTTCACATCCATGCACCAACAAATCATGTTATACCTACTGGAAATAACTGCTCTTTTTCTCTCTGCCCATTTATATTTTATCCATTTTTTGAGGCCAAGTTCACCTCCCAATGGCCTTTGTGAAGTAAACCCTCCTTGATAATTCCAACTACTTTTGCACTTATATGTACTTCACAATTAACACTATATTATATGAAGCTATATTCTATGTAACTTTTTTTCTAAACAAGCTTACCAAAAGTATTTTTACATCTAAATAGGCATTATCCAAGTAGAAACATTGTTTGTCCTTTGTTTTCAAAGAAGACCAATGATATCATGGAGTTATGTATTGATTTATGCATGAATTAGATTGAAGTGAGGCAGTTGCACAAAGTTGTCATCCTCACCTCTTCCGGAGTCATCAAAGTCCAGTGACAAAACAAAAATCAGGAAAACTGGCAATGGTCTGGGATGCAGTGGATGACCTTCAATAGTCTGGTTAAACTCTAAGCACTCCACAGTGCCTGCTTAAGTCACCTTCATGACTGTTTGAAGAAATTGTTCTCATCTGCCCATACTGCGGGAGGAGATGCTTGGGGTAACCCATCAACAGGACTGAGGTCCAGTGATTACCTTCAAACAGTTTAGCCTATCTGCTGAGAAGTTTTACCAGGATGCATCTGCTGAGCATGTTAGAGTTTCTTGGAGTCACTGGTGAGAAATGAGTGCAATGTGGTTACCAAAGATGGATGAGCAGCCTTCAAAAAAGGCCTGGCATGCTCTCACATCAAAGGTGGTAGTCCTGCTTGAATGCACCTTACACCTCTTACTTAGAAATAGTCACCATTAGAAGGCATATACATATTGTGATGATATATCTCCTATTTGAAATATATCTAGAACTTCTATTTTGGAGTTTTCTTCAAATACTGCAGTACATTCTATTGAATGTTCTCAGTAGTAACAAATTTTTACCCACGGAGGGTGGGTTTTATTTTTGGAAACAGTCAAAAGTCATTTAAATAAGTCTAATAGGTAAGTTTGGTGATCAAGCTGGGTAATGCTGTTTTTAGCCTGAAAGAATGTATGATATGGAAAAAGGAGACATTTTCTTGTGTGACTTGAAAAGTGACTCAAGTCGGTTCTGAGAAGCATTCCAAAAATCTTTCAAGCAGCAGCAGCCTAACTGAAACAACTGCATGGTCTTTCAAGGTGACTACTTTAAAGAGGATAACATTTATTTGGAAGTATATGTTTTGGGATGTTTGCTTTCAAAAAAGAAAGCAAATGACAATTTCAGTAATTTCCCAGTATATTGTCCTGTTCCTTAATTGTCTCTATTACATGACTGAGCACTTGGTGTATGTGTATGTGTATGAATATATGTTGATCTTTAGCCTATGTATACATACATATATACACATACACACGATAAATGCTGGCTTTACTATTTGCAAAGCATTTTCTATATGGCATCTTATTTGATTCCTGTGAGGAAGGTACTATAAGATATCTTTGTCCCTATTTTACAGATGGGTAAACTAAAACTCAGAGAGATTCAGTGACTTGCCCATGAAAACCCAGCTAAAATGTGTCAGAAATTAGTTTAAAACTCTGACTTTGGGATAGTTAGGTTATGCAGCAAATAAAGCCCTGGCTGGAGTCAGGAGGACTTGACTTGAAATCTGGCTTCAGACATTTGACACTTACTAGCTGTGACATCTTGAGCAACTCACTTAACCCTGATTGCCTCACTGCCCCTCCCCCCCAAACAAAACAAACAAACTAAAACCTGCGGCTTTTCCTTACTCCATTGCCATCACTCTCTACTTCACTTAGTGCCTCAGAATTACAGTAGCACAAAGGAAACATGAGATGCACAAATCTAGAGACATCTCCATCCCCAAATGTTCAAATGTAAGATCTGTGGCAGAGCTTTCTGAGCTCAGACTAGACAATGGAACACAATGTACCTTGACTCTAGCATCATGATGTCATCAGTCCTCTTTGAGTGGTCACAAAGCATGAGCACCTGCCTCCTCTTTTATGCCTATACTTTATATAAAGTATGTTCCTCCAAAATCATTTAACCAGTTAACATCTTTCCAGTATCAATTAACATCACTGAGCTTTTACAAAGCTAATTTACAAAGGACAATTTACTGAGAATTATATTGAGCACTAAAGTGCAACAACACTTCCAAATCTGATTTTCCCATCTATAGTCCTACTTGGTCTCTGGGGAGAGGAGATACAGATTAAAATGGTTGCTACAAAACACCCCATCCTCCCTCCTCCTCCTCCTCCTCCTCCCCAATCAACGATTGGCCTGGGATGTTAGAAATCCCTCTCTCCCTTTCTGGAGTCCACACTTTTAGATGTGGTATAACTGATGGACAAGTCAGCCCCTTGTTCAGCTGGGCTGGCTCTTGGCTGTGTCTGACCTCTGGCTACCTCCTCATTAGATTGGCTGCTATTGTTACCAGCAGACTCTGCTACTCTACTGAGTCCAGTTGTTGGATCTTTGAGAGTACTCCCACCCTTCTGAAGCTCATAAGGTCTTAACTTGGTCTGTTACATCTCAGATTCCCATTCGCCTAAGATCAGACAAGAACAAACGCAACTGAGACACAAGAAACAGAGACAACATGCATTCATGGACACATGGTAGCCCCTCCCCTACTTGGCAACTCAAGGCAGTTCTCAATTCAAAGGCTGCCAGGGAAGAAAGTGAGAGACAGTCTGCTCAGATCTTTTGCATGCACACTTAGTTCCAGCTCAGCAGCCAATTAAAAAGCTTTTCATCACCTCACAGTAAGCCAACAGGAAACAGTCAGAGGATACCTACCCATGCTCTGAAGTGGGGGGGAGGGGAGCTTCTCTTCATTCTATATGCAATAGAAGCAGGCTCACCAATCTTCCATATGGATTGGTATCAGGCAGGTCATACAGTGCTTGTTTTTTAAAAAGGGCACCTCATTGCCTAGGCCTACCATTATAGTTGTGACCTATTCACAACCACTAATTACCTCTCAATTGTCTCTGCATATTCATTTTTAATGCTTTAGATTGTGTTATATTCTGTGTCTTGCTGCCTTACAGAAACACTGGTAGAATCCTGATATTAAAAAGGACCTGTGTTTTCTTAGGAAGACTGAGGTTACTAAAGGAGCTTTGTAGTTTCCTAAAGTTAATCCACCCTGCTCTCCTCCACCACCTCCTATTCAGGGTTGGGCCCTATTTATCATCTGACCCTAATACATCACATGCAGTTAGCTTTTCTCCCCTGCCACACACATGTATATATAACTCTTGGAATTTTCCTGGAGTTGTTGAGCAGCAAACATCATGTTGACCATTCCTCAACCCTTTCTAAAGCCACACTAATTCTTGGGTAGATGATGATCTTCAAGGTGAAGGATCACATGATTAAGAAAGACTCTGGTAAGAATCTTGCCAGCAGTGATTAAGAGAGAGACACCCCTCTCCCCATCATTGTCACAAGACAACCTATTTCCTTTTCCTGTATAGAAATGGACAGTGGGGACATTGTTGTAACTTTCTCTTGTCATATAACCTGGGAGATTTCAGTCAGCTTCTATATGAGCAGTGGACCCCCTTACTTGTAGATTTTTGTTGAGATGGAATCAATTACAGGTACTTAACCATAAGAGAGGATCCCAATGGCATTCAATACCTCTTCTTCAATTAGAGGTTCACCTAGAGAGGGACTAACTTCAACTTGATAGATATAGTAAATGACTTCAGCATTGGTTGATGACTGTCTGCTGAGAACAGTATGGAAGTGTCCTACCTATCTCTCCAAGATCATGTTCTTATTACTGATCAGTGTGACTCCATTAGTTCTGAGTTCTAGACCATAGAGAGTCTTCAAGGCATAGTAGAGGCACTTTGGACTGTTACGATCAGTATCAAACTGAATCTCAACTAACTTCTCACTGAGCCAAAAAATCCTGCATCTCCATCTTAGAGATGGACAGCCTGCTAGTAAACCTAGTGGAGTTCTCGTTTTTTCATTTAGCAGCTTCTGAATTTCCCCATCATTTTTGTCAAATAAATCCTGAAGTTGGCTAGTGTTCTGGCCTAGAGAAGTAAATGTAGTGCTGTACTCCAAGTCTTTAAAAGCTGTCCACTCCTTTTTCTGTTCCCATGTTGCCAATCATGTGCTGACTCGGCTTTTCCTCTGGTCAGAAATAAATTGTTCATGCATGGAGAAGCTCTCTAATCTGTTGGTGTTGAATCTTTTGACAGTCATCTTGCCTTGTAGTCACTACTTTTGTTGAATTTGAATGTTTATCTTGGAGAAGAAAAGTATGTAATTGGCCCAGCCCTTTGCTCTACACATCACCTTCGTCACTCTCACATCTTGCCTGTCTCTTCTCTTTACAATGACCTAGTTTATTAAATTCTAGTGCTTTGTGTGAGGGTGCATCCACAATATTTTTTTCATGAAGGTAAATGGAAGGCAGTGTTGGTGATGAGGTCATGAGGGATGATGAGGGTCTCCAGGTCTTCATAAAATTTTTCTTTGACCTCATCAAAATTTGTCAGGATGGGAACATATGCACTGATGATGGTGGCATGGTGCTTTCCTGCAAGAGGAAGTCACCTTGTCATGAGCCTCTTGTTCATTCTTTTGGGGAGGCATGAATATGATTGAGAAACACACAGCTTCATGGTGTTCTTCATCACAGCAGCCACTCCAGAAAAATATGTATCTAGCCCTGACTTCAGTAAGCTGCCCTTCATTTGCCAATCTTGTTTCACTCAGGGCTGCTATTTGGATGTGGCACCAACTGAGTTCTAGCTCAACAAGGGCTATTTGTCTTTCAAGTCTACTTGGATGTTGTGTTGTCCATGGGTATGTGCACATTCCATGTACCACTGGTGAGTAGAATAATCCTTGCAAAAGTTTTAATGCTTTTTTGTGTGTGTTTCAATTGCAGGGTGGGATACCTATTTACTGTAGTAAGTAATCCAAGGTTGGGTAAAGCAGACAATTTTTAGGGCACCTTTTCTAGCTCCTTCCTAAAAAGACTGCCAAGATATCCAGGGGGCTGCCAAATCCCACTGCTGTTTCTGTTCAGTGGGAAGAGGACCCTATGCCTTGGGCTGCCTGTGTACAGGGTTGGGACTACAGCTCCCAGTTTATCCACACCTGCCGTTTCATAACTCGTCCACTGCCAACAGAACTTCAAAGTAGGTAAAATAGTAAAGTAGTCAATGATGGGTGATATCTTCACTTGGGTGTGAATTGGATTTAAGTGAAGCATAGTTACAGAAAATAATCAGCCTCACTGTCTCTGCCTGAATCACTGAAATCTAGTAGCAGGACAAAAGTCAAGATAAACATTGATGATCCAGGATGCACTGGATGACCTTGGTGTCTCCAGTGTCTCACCAATCTCACCATGGCTCCTGCTCTTGCTGCCTTCATGGCTTGTGGGAACAAATTGTTCTCAACTACCCATTCCACAGAGGAATGTCTTCACATGCTTGAGGTAGACACTCCCCTAATTCACTGATGGGTTTGAGGCCCCTTGGTTACCCTCAAGCTGGTTTAGCCATCTGCCAAGACATCTTGCTATATATGGCCACTGCACATACTACATCTTCTTGGAGCCATAATTGAGAATTGGTTGACAGGTAGACAACAAATATGGATGAGCAGCCCTAAAAAAGGCTTGGCAAACTCTCTCACCAGGGATGCTAGTCTCTCTGAATACCCCATACATTCTGTAAGGCAACATTTTATTCTATTAAATCAAATGCTTTTTCATAATCAAGAAACAATAAGCATATTGTTATTCTTATATTCTCTACATCTTTCAGTTAATTGTGAGATGGTAAATATGTAATCTAATCTATTCTTGAAAATCACTCACAAAAGTCTTTTGTTTGTTCTCTACTAATGCAGTCTGGATGACCTTAATTCATGCAGTGATTACTCTCATAAAGATTTTGTATAGATAGGAGAGTAGGTATATAGGATAGTTTATATATATAGCTATATATATTCTTTTGGTCACTTTTTTCTATATTAATAAAGTCAGATTCTTTCTATGCCTTTAATATTTTCCCCTCCTTCAGATACTTGGTATGTTTGTAAATATGTATAAAAAAATATATTTTCATATGCATAAATTTATTTGTGAAATATTACAAAAAGGGATGATGCATGATTATATATAGGACCTTTTCATGAAGGAGAGAGCAGTGAAGGGTAAAACTAATTTAAAGAAAGCTTAGCAAGATATCCGAATATACAAAGTCCTAAGGACATTTAAGAATGAAAGTGGGGAAGGGTCAACAAATGGAAAAAAAATCATTATAACAAACTTTTCCCTGGCGAGATCAGTGGAATCACCACACTTGAACTCATATTACCGTCTGAATGTGCTTATAAGGAGGCGGAAATAACACTAAAGAGAACCAAGATAGGAAAAGCAGACAAACTGGACCTAGACTCACGCTAGAAGTATGACTTTTGAGAGGATTGAGGAAAAACTTTCATTAAGGTTACTAAAATATTTTTTCAGTCTGTGACCCAACCTGACTAATGTAGAAGTATGTCTAATTAGGATTGTTCATGTATAGCCTATATCAGATTGTTTACTGTCTTAGAGAGGGGGGAGGTAAGAAAGAAAAAAAATTTTGGAACTCAAAATCTTATAAAAGTGCATGTCGAAAACTTTCTTTACATGTAATTGAAAAAAATAAAATATTGTCAAGTGTGTGTGTGGGGGAAAGAATCAGAGTCTGTGACAAATGATTATATTTCCAGTTCTGAGATGCATTGTACTTCCATCCTTGAACATTTCTTTTCAGAGCATTTCTTTAGATGCTAATAGATTTTGAAGAAATGTGGTGTAGTGGATAAGAGTTCTGAGCTTGGAGTCATGAAGTCCTGGTTTCAAGACTCATCTCTGATAATTATTAGCTGTGTAACTATAGACAAGTCACCCATACTCTTTGCCCTTCAGGTGACTCTATGACTATAACTCATAGAAAAGTCAAGGTCTGTATTGTTTGTGCATACTGAGAAAATCATAGGTCCTTGATATATATACAATTATATTAGCATGGATTTCCAGAGATACAAAACTCCAATATTTTAAGTGAAAGGAAGGACTTTAAATAAAGCTTCTTTATGAAGGTCCAAGTTTTGCTTAGTCTGCAGCTTTTCTTTTTTTATTTGAAAATCAATTAGTCTTATGCTAATAAGACTTCCTGGCCATCCCCCACCATGCTGCTTCCACTCTAGGGATCATTCCCATCTTTCCCCAATTAGATCCTTGGACTACACCTCTGAGATATTAGGTTCTGATAAGTGAGCTTTCCTTGTATCTTTCCCCAAGTTGTCTCCACATTAGGCCATCTCCCTCCCTCTCATTTTCCAGCTCTCTATGTATTATCTTCCTTCATTAAAATGTAAATTTCTTGAGGAAAGGTACTGTCTTATCAATGGGTGTAGCTACAGTGTTTTATACAGTACCTGACATATAGCAAGCACTTAATAAATGATTTATCTATCTATATTACAGAATTAATTTATAATATTACCACTTAGATATACTATGGTGGTGGTGGGGAGGGAGGCTTATCAAATCTTTTTAGGCTTCAGCATACAGGATTATTGAAGTCTATAAGTATTATGTTGGTGCCAGAAATGCCATTCACAGACAATTTTTTCACCAGGTAATAAGCCTTTGCATGTGCCAAAATAATTTCCTTTCTGGAGGAAAAGCACTGTGTCATTGCAGCTATCTTACAAGGTAATTGACAAAAGTCTGTGCCACATGGCACACTGCTATCCTTGTCCAACACGACTATTATACCACCTATGATTACCATATGTTTCAGCCCTACAGGTTCATGGAATCAATTCTATCTTCCCTTCCAGAAGAAAATGTCATTATGGCTCAGTTCCATCAATGCCACATTCCACTAAGAATTAAGTACTCACTCAGACAGAACTTACCTTTGCAAATAGTTTTCCTATTGAATTGTACTATTTTGGTTTAATTTAAACTAGCAGCCATGATAAATGGCAGCCTCAGAATCACAAATGGGTAGCTGCTGAATATGGCAACAATCATCCTAACATTTTGATACTTGCCTTCATTAATTCAAAACAGATGTAAGCAAAAAAAATCAAGGCATGATTTGATTTAGGTAGATGTTATGATTATCTAATGAACTTTGATTTTTTGGAAAAAATCTTTTTATTATAATGTGATAATTCATAACAGACATTCTGATTTGACAGTCAATCCAGTTTTATAGGTCATAAACATAGACATAGTTCAATTCCATTATGTAAATATTTATTGAGATCCTCCTATGAAAAAAGGCATGACTCTGGGCATTGCAGGAGGATACAAAGATTAAAAAGCTATATTGAAGTCCATTACAAAAACAATACATTATATATTAGTCACAGGACTGTAGTATGCCACTGACTCCTTCTGTCTTCACTTTGCAAGGTTGTTGTGACACTAAGATAAACAATTCTGGAAAATAACTTGAAAACCTTAATGAAAGATACTGTATATATTCATGGGATTGTTACAATTAATAGTAAAATAATAAAGCAAGAGAATTAGAACCTATTTCAGGCTATTACTTCTTGCTATTTTTAACTGGCATAATGCAATGCATGTGAGGTTTGCTATTACCTAATGGGAATTTGGGCTAATGCCATAAAAGGACAACAAAAACAAAGAGAATTAAAAATGAATGTGGTAGCAAATATGGTGTGTTAGGGTTTTTTTTTTTAACCATTCTGCGGATCTGGAATTCAGAAAATGAAAAATATTATATATTATACACAGTGGAAGTGTTGCAAAGAGGAATCCTTTCTGTAATCTGGAAAATATTTTTTAACGTGTTCAGTTTCCCTAGTTGTTGCATAGTTTGCTCACTTTTAGTTTGTACCACTTTCTATGTGAGTCCTTTTCAGATTTTTCCACTTGTTAGTAGCCCAACCCACCTCACCATATTTTTTGTATGGGCTTTGTATACAGTTTGAATTGAGTTCTCTGTAAAATGTTTCTTTCCTGTAGAATATAAGTTTCTTGAGGGCAAGAACTGGGTCAGTTTTGTCTACGTATCCCCAGATAATGAATATCTGTTGCCCAGATTTCAAACATGCATTTGGATGGGCATCCTGTAACACTTGCCCATCAGTCTAAACATCTGGGGACAGAGAGAACAGATGAACAATGAACTGGGGGCTCAGAGTAGAACATGTTAGGAGGAGAGTGGAAAAGAGTGAGCTGGAAACTACAACTCTAATGATTCCAAGTTTCATATGAAAGAAAAGATCTACATTTTTAATACCAGTATTTTAGTAATGTAGTTTTGTGGCAGCAAGACATGGAATACATCAGTTTCCAAAGAGTTAAAAATTAATTTAATACAGACAGCAATAGAAAAGCACATAATAAGGGTGAACAGGTTGCAACATATAAATAACCAAGAGGAACTTCAGAGAATAAGAGTAAAAGGTGTCATTGTGAAGGAATATATGATAGGAAGAAGAGTTGGGCTAGTAATGCAGTGAAAGTGAAGGATGACAAGCAAAGATGGGTTTGCACTGCTGTAAAAGTGAGGGATGACTCGTAGACAGCTGGAGTGATCCATTGGTATCTATGATTTTAGTAGAAAGTGAGAACCTTCAGCATATTGGGTGGATGAGCTGTGGCAAACATAGAAAGACGGAACAAGTAATGCAGAGGATGAGCAGAACTGGATGAATCACAATCTGTATTATTGGAGACTACAAATCAATGAGGTCACAGATCTGCTTGAGTATTGCAGTATTTTCAGAGCCTGGAATAGAGTCTTGCACATAGTAGGCCTTAATAAACATTTATGGAATGAACTGGATGAAGGTGGGCTTGGAAATCAAATTAACATTTTAAATAGAAGATCTTAGTTTTAGATTGGGAAGAGACAGAGTTTATCTAGTCCAAAGGTCAGCAAGCTACAGAAGGTCAACTCTGTCTTTCTATGGCCTGCAAGTTAAGAATGGCTTTTACATTTTTAAATATAATAAAACTTTATTTAAAAATCTAAAAACCATTCTTAGCTTGAAGAACCTTAAAAAAAACACCAAAACACCACCAAACCATTAAGGGCAAGGACCTAGATGACGTAGCTTGCCAACTCTTGGTCTAGTCCAGGGTGGGGAACCTGTGGCCTCAAGACCATATGTGGCCTTTTAGGTCCTTGGGTGTGACCTTTTGACCGAGTTCAGGTTTTATGGAACAAATCCTTTGATTAAGTGGATTTGTTCTGTGATGTTTGGATTCAGTCAAAGAGCTGCACTTGAGGACTTAGAGGGCCACATGTGGTCTCAAGGCTTCAAGTTCCCCACCCCTGATCTAGTCTAATGTCTTTATTTTATAGAAGTAAACCAAGGTCCATACAAATGAAGGGACTTAACCAAGGTCATACAATTAGTGAATAGGAGAGCTAAGATGAAAGCCCAAATTCTTACTTCAATTCCAATACTCTTTTCACTACTTTGTTTCTGTGCTAATACCTCTAAATCACTAATGATTTGTATGTATGTGTCTGCACACATCTATTTTATATTTTTATAAATATATGTATGCACACATATACAAATATATCATATATAAAAATAAGTATATATAAATGTAAATAAATAAACCTAAATAAACAAATGTAAACAAATAAACCTGTATATGAATAAATATAAATATACATAAATACATAAAATAAATGTGGGTGAATCTACACATATATAAATATAGAGAGAGAGAGAGAAAAAGAGAGGAAAGAGAGGGACAGAGGAGAGAGAAGAGAGAAAGAGGAGAGAAAGGGATAAAAAAGAAGAGAGAGAGAGAGAGAGAGAGTATCTGTCATTTCATCTGTATAGGGAACTTCCAGTGAGGAAACTCCTTCCCTGATTCAGATCAATACTTAACTCTACAATTTGCACTCTTAAGAAATTGCTTGGCAGCATTGAAATGTAATGTGTTAGAAAAAGGACTTAAACACAGCTCTTCCTGACTCCAAGGCCAACTCTTTATGCTGCCTCTTGTAATTACTCATATTAATGCGAAACTTGCAACCATTTTGGGAAATTACTTTTTGTAGAATTTCATTTCTAAAATTCCTGTTAATTTCATGATTTTTCTGGTATGTACAATGCCAATTTGTCTTGAATCCCAGTAGGCCTATCAGTTCTGAATTTGCATTTGTGTCACTGAATAAAATAAACATTGATTATAATATAAAGAGTATTCTGTGACTTGTATTCCCAAGTTGATGTTATTAATTGGAGACAAAGTGTAAAAACTTAAAGGCAATCATCCATACTTGAAAAAGATGATTCCTAAATATTTCTGTAGTGTTGTTTGTTTCTCCTGAAGGGATGGGAACCAAGGGATGCAAACAAAACTTCTTCTCTTCTTTTCTTGTCCTTGGTGACCGAGCAACCTTAAAAATAATGTGTATGGTTTTTATAGGTTGTCCAAGGGATGAGGGTTCAGATGAAAATTTCTCTTCAAGGGTTTAGCCAAATTTGGCTTCCTTACTGAGTGTTGGATGTTACCTCTTGCTTTTGTTCCACCTCAATACTCCCCAAATAATCACAAAACCAAGACTAGTCAGTCAATAGACATTTATTAAGCTTATATCATATGCCAGGCTGTACTAAGAAAGAATATATAAAAATAAAGGTAAATATACCATCTCCACCCTTAAGGAACTCATATCCATATGAGGTAGAACACTCTAAAGTAGTCTGGTGGACCAGGGGAGATGAATCAGAATAGAAAGAAGGGTAGGAATCGAATACTCAATATTCAAAAGAGGAAATGATAAGCATGGACCACTGAAATATGGCAACTAGTGATTTTCTCTCTGCAGAAAGCAGGAAAGTCCTTTCTGCTTAGGTGGAGGAGGGGAAGGGCAGTTAATCAATGTCCTCCCTATTTTGTAGAAAATAGAGAAAATCTCTAAGGGGGAGGAATGTCTCACCCAATTCAGATTCAATTCCTACCACAATAATTATATCTTCCCATGGCAGCACCTTCATAATCAGTGGTTTTAATAAATTTTCTGGATAGAAGAACTGGCTAGAAAACAAATCAGGGATACTGATATCACCTCTCTTCTTGAACTCCATACCTGTCTTATCTTGCACCCTTTTTCCCAGAACTCTCTGTGAACTAATCCCAGCTACCTACATACAGTCCCCTCAAGTTTCTCTCCAAAGCATCTAGGGCTGCACAATCTGGGAATTCTTGCACCTGTAAAACAGAGCTATATTTCCATTTATAGTCATGGTTAAACTATGGATCCAGATATCCTCAGAAGTAATCAGGGTCCAGGCCTAACCCTATGCATAGGTAGAAGGCAAACTACACTTTAATAAAGTCCTTCATGGAATTGAGTAATTCACGGAACTGGATTTCTTTCATGACAGCAAGTTACTCAGTTTACCAAACAAAATGTACCTTCATTATAATACAAAGAATATAGTGCAGATTTGTATTCTCAAATGGATGTTTCTAACTGAAGACAAGTTAGGAAAACCTATAAGCTACCATCCATACTTAAGAAAAATGATTCCTAAATATTTCTGTAAAGTTGCTTGTTTCTGTCAAACAAAGTCTTCTCTTCTTTTCTTGTCTTTGGCAAATAAGCTACCAAAATGAAGGTGCAGGTAAAAAACTGCCATTCCAGTTTTTGTTTATTTCTTCTGCTTAAAACCTTTGACTAATGTAGAAAGTGGTCACAGTCAACTCTTCAGGGTTGGCAAGTTCTTGGGAGAAGCCCATTGTTCTACAGCTGCAACTCTGCCGGGATTTGGCTACCATCCTTTGTCACATGGGCACATTATAGGTGTTACACATAATTAGTTTTAATCTTAAAAATATTAATATCATTATGATATGAAGCACATAGATTTTAAAGTTGGAAGGGTCCTTCAAGAGAATCCAATCCAACCTTTTCATTTTAAAGATGCAGAACCTAAAGCCCAGAGAGGTAAAATTTTCCAAGGTTACACAAGTAATGAGCTGCAGAGCTGGGATTTACAGCTCAGTCCTCTGTTTCCAGAGCCAGTATTTTTCTGTTACACCAATAGCAACCTTTCAATCAATAATCAATCCTTCATTCAAATATTCCTGAGGCTAAAACTCTCCTCTTTAGAAAAATTTGGTATTCTTGGATTGAGTGTCTTTTCTTTAATGATCTCAAAGGTAAAAGGGGGAACAAATTACTTTCATGCTCCAATTTCTAAGAGTTTATTTTAGCACATTAGAAAATGCATGATTTTGGACACTTTTGCCAATGATCACACCCCCTCTACAATGAATTGCCATAGCTCAAAAGGTTCAATACCTAATAGTCAAGCTTCTTGTGATAAGATCTCCTACAATAGGTAGGCTAGTACTTAAAGGACAGACAAACAGTCCATTGAGAGACTGCATGCAGAGACTTTCCAGGGGTTGGTAGGACCTGGCAATATTTATTTGCATTTCATTGGCATAACAGTCAAGAACTACAGTTCATTCATGCAAAAAGAATCTATCAAGCACCTGCTATGTGCTAGGTACTGGGGTTACAAAGAGAAAATGAACAGTCTCTGTCATTAAGAAACTTAAATTATACTTGGGGAAAACAATATGTATACAGAAAAATAAATGCAAAATGTATGCAAAATAATTGGGGAAGGATTGGAAAGACTAGAAGGATCAGGAAACACCTGAGCTTGAGCTGAGTCTTGAAATTAACTAGATTTTGAAAGGTGGAGTTGAAGAGAGAATAGATTCCATGCATGGACCTGGGAAATGGAATATCATGCATGGGAATAGGAGAGAGTCTTGTCTTGGTGGAATAGAAAGTACATGAGGGGAAATAATATGAAATCAGTCTGAAAGGACTGACTGGAGCTAAATTATGATAGGCTTTAAACATCAGATACAGGAGTTGGCATTTTGTCCCATAGTTAATAGGGGACCAGTGAAACTTTTTGAAATGGGAAGAAACATGGTCAGGTCTGTTTTGGCAGTTGTATAGAGAACAAATTGAAAAGGAAAGAGGCTAGAGGCAGGAAGACTAAATAGGAGACTGTTGCAATAGTCTAGGCACAAGGTGATGAAGACCTGAACTAGGAAGGCATCTGTGTGAGTAGAGAGAATGGAACAGATGCAACAGATCTTGTGGAGACAGAATTGACAAGTGATTGGATATGGGGTGGGAGGGGGAAAGAGAGAGTGGTGTTGAGGATGATACCTAAGTTTAAAATGGAGTGTTTGGAAGGAATGTGGTGCCCTCAATAGATACAGGAAAGTCAGGAAGATCAGTAGGGTTGGGTTGAGGCTAGGGAGGGTAGGGGGTAGAATGATAATTCTGGTTTGGATATATTGAGTTTGAGATGTTTACAAACCTCCAGTATCACCTTCATGATACTATGAGGTATTGGACATTAGTAGGGAAAAAAACCCAAAATACCTTGTAATTACATTTCTCTACTTTTGGTTCCTACTAGTCTTTGCCTTTCAAATATCAGAAACCACTAATAAAATTTAGAGAAGTCCATCATAGGTTTGACATAGGGTGGTTAACTTTTGGTCACAGCAACTTTTCAAGGCCAAAAGCTAAATCTTCCAAGGTGTTGAGATTTGTAGTGGTAGAGGAAGTATTCACACAGATGAAATTAGAGATCCTGGAAATGTTAAAATAAATAAGAAAAAAGAGGAGGGAAACATGAAGGCTTAAAGGGTTTTAAAAAAAGGTGAAGTATCTAGGGATGTAAGCCACCACAATATAAAAGAGGTGAGACATTTTCTTACAGTGGTGAAGTTTTCTGCACAGGGACTCCATGATCCCAACACTACTATTAACAGCCAATAATGGCAGAGCTGCTCTATTTTAAGTGGACTCCGTGGAATCCTTATTGATCCTCCCTGAAGGGATTACTATTTAAGAGTACTGTATATCTCCCTCAGATAAAAGCAAGCACTTCTCTCATTTATAGTACCATTAACATTGTAACATGTAGGTGTGAGCTTTTTCTTTCACTTTCTATCACTGTTAGTAATAATGTTTTTCCAACATATATCATTCTCTTTGATATGCTAGTTGAGTCATAAATTAATGTCACAAATAAATGTGATCTAGACAGAGTAACTCATTTGAGAAGCAGGGAGTGGTAGTTTGATATTGTTACATTTGACAGCTGTGCAATCTTGAATTTTTAAATGTCAAAGTGTGAAAGAAAACCTGAGAGACATTAACCAGTCATAAGGAGCTAAATATTGTGGTCATTTATGCTTTCAGCAAAAACTTTCTTTAATCTTTACAGAAGGTATTCTGAAACAGAAACGAACAGGTGGGTTGAATAACAAAGAGAGCTGAGGAGTTTAAAGACTTTCTTGGCATCAAACAGTGAAGTTGTTCTACACTGTTGGTGTTTTACAGAAAACATATATAAATACATTTAGGCTGTCTGGCAGCCGTCTTATTTATTGGGTTTTACCTTTGAGACCAAAATAAATGTGAGGGATTCATGTACAGTACTCAACATTCCCTGTCAGGTATTATTTAATCTCCTTAGGCTAGGACTACGAATGGAAATCTTTATTTTACATGATGCCATAATATTGTACATTGGGGTCAAAACCACTTGATCTGAAAATAATAGTATCAGGGCAGGGATTTAGGATATTATATGACAACAGCTGGCGGAGGAGTATCTCTCTTGCCACTGACTGGAAAAGTTACCTCAGACTTCAAATCCAATTAATTAACAGACCTAAGGCCAGGCAGCAGCCAATGGAATTGGCCTTATGGGTAGTTTATGAGGTTGTATTGCTCAGGGTAGAGGATAAATAAAATGTTGCCTTATTGTTCAGCTATACGTTGCAGTGGAGCTATATCTTAGTGATTGTGTTGCCATGTATTTAGAAACCAGAAGGAGAGCAAAGCAGCAAAGCAGATCATGTGTCTGTCACACATCTAACAATAAGAGGCCATGCTGGTCAGAAAGGTTGAGGCAATCTATTCCTTCTCCACTAAGAGGACCTTATCAATGGTTCCCTTCCCCCATACATAGCTGAAAGGGATTCAGTACTATGAGAGGAATCTTGACCTCTACTGAGAGGGGATACATTTTCTCATACTCTTCAGCTTTCCATACCCTTACCCCAGCATCATCCAGATGATTTATTTAAAATTTAACTTTTGATTTTGTCCTGACTTGACAGAAAGGGGGTGGGTGTTGGTAAGTAGAAAGGTACTCATTGTACAATGTGAATCAAATATGGAACAGGTATATATTTCTTATACACAAAAGTAATGCTAAACACAGAACATTCACAAGTGCACATTGGACAGAGTGGCAATAACTTTTGGCATTCTCATTCCTGTGACTGATAGTTAAACCTCATCTAAACCTAAGGCATTTTGTGGGGGACCTGAGTGGGCATTTTACATTTCACCTTCACTCTCCCTCCCCACCCCCCATTCCTGGTAAAAATCTTCTGTCAAACTAGGTCAAGACTTCGGCTCATCTTGGTGCACATCTACTTACTCACAGAATTCTGGAGTAGTTGCCCAAGACTCCTGCCCTTGCAACGAATCAGCTCTGAACAAAGAAGGACTCACAGAGTGATCCCTAAGCCCGGACACATCCGCCTCAGGATCAATTATTCTTTTACCTAAGAACAGGAAAAACAAACACAGAAAGGGCAGCCCCAAGTCCAGGATCAGAAATATAGGTAGAACATGGACTTTAGCTTGTCATGTGCTCACTGCGAAAAGGCAACCAGGATGGGGATGGGATAAACTGCTTTCCCCCTAAGCCTCAGGGGAAGCCTCGGGTAACAGTACTGACACAATCTGCTACACGAAAAGAGAAGGGAGACCAGAATAGGCATTCCCTTTTTAAAGGTCCACTGAGTCATGGCTTTTCCTGATCAGTAGCCAATGAGGGGATTCCTTTCTCATCTCAAAAGCCGAAGAATCTTACAGCCCTGAATTTGGCACACAAGGCCAGCTAGAATTAGCCAGGGGGTTCTGCCAATCCCCAAGGGCCCTAGCTTGGAGCTACTACATAGGGTCAGCTGGAAGCAGGAAGGCGTAGCATTTTGCAAGCTCAACCTCCACCCCCACGTAGAACAGGGCAGAGTTTTTTGCTTCTTTCCCGGACGAGGTTTGACCTATAGCAGACCAATGGTTTGTGTGTAGTTCGGGTGGAAAAGCTCTTCTGGGTTCCAATCTAAGGGGTTACGGGGGGTGGGGGCGAGCGGTTGTGGAATAATCTATAGCATGCATATGTTCTGAATCAACACCTTTAGCGAACGTTCAATCAGCCTCTGACAGCTGTCTTAGGAGGAACAGCTTTCTTCTCGTTATAAAATGACAAGGGGGTAGAAGACCTGTCTCATTTAACTTCATTCTACAGGCGAGGAAACTGAGGTATGGACGGGAGCTTCCCAGCTCGGCGTCCGATCTGGGTGGCCGGCGCCCACCCGCATCCGCTCGGGCAGGGAGGATGGGGAGGATGCGGAGGATGCTTCGGTCTTCTGGGAATCCTCGGGGAGGGGGCGTGGGGAAGCGTGCTGGGTCCTGACGACTCTGCGGACCCGGCGGGAGGGACCCGGGGATTCTTAATTAAAGCAGGTTGCCATGGCGACGGTCTCCAAGGCGGCGCGGGCCCAGCTCTCCCGGGGCTGGAGGGAGGGCCGCTGCTCGGTGGGGATGGTCTCGGTCGTAGCCGGGGGCGCGCGTTCCAACCAACTTTCTCTCCCGGGAGCGGAGGAGAGGGAGGGGGGAAGAGGGGAGGGGAGGGGGACGCGCTGCGCTCCGCCCCCGCCCCCGGGTCGCGCACGTCCGTGCTCGGCGGCGCGCACGCCTGCGGGAGCCCTCTCCAGGCAACCCTAGTGCTGATCGCTCGTGCCGGTGCGGTCGCTCACCGCCCTTGGGGGAACCGACAAGAGGCTCGAGGGCAGCCCCCCTCCCCGCCCCTCCCGGGCTCCGCCGCCCGCCCGCCCCCTCCCGCCCGGCGCGCGCCGGGGCATGAGCAGCGATGATGGCCGGCTGCAGCCCCGAGGAGAAAACTTACCGGCGCTTCCTCGAGCTCTTCCTGGGCGAGTTCCGCGGACCGTGCGGCGGCGGCGAGCCCGAGCCCGAGCCCGAGCCGGAGTCCGAGCCCGAGCCCGAGCCCGAGCCTGAGCCGGCGGCGGCGGCGGCCGAGGGGACTCCGGAGGAGGTGGAGGACGAGACGGCGGCGGGGCGGGTGCCGGAGCCCGGGGAGGAAGAGGAGGAGGAGGAGGCGGTGGCCGCTGAGGACGAGGACGGGGACGGGGAGGGCGCGGAGGAGGGGGTGGCCGACGAGGCGGGCGTGGGGCCGGGGCAGCCGTCCGGGCCCCCGCCCCCGCCGCAGCAGCAGCAGCCGCCGCCGCCGCCCCTGCCCCCGCTGCCGCGGCCGCTCTCGGAGCGCATCACCCCGGAGGAGGTGGAGGGCGAGAGCCTGGACCTGTGCCTGCAGCAGCTCTACAAATAGTTAAGTGGCCGGGACGGCCTCTGGGCTGGAGGGGGGGAGGGAGACCAAGGGTGGGGGGAGAGAAGCACTGCCCCCTCCCCAGCCGCCAAGTCCCGCACCCGCCCCGGCCCACCCCGCCGCAGCCCCCGCGCCCCGGTTCGGGCCCAGCTTCTACATCCCTTTCTCCGTTCTCCTCTCGGACTCATCCCCGTGACCTCATCTGCCCTTTCTTGCATGGACCATTCCGCAGCTCTTTGGCTTTCTCTCTGTTTTCTCGTCCCTCCTTTCTTCTTGGCCGGCTCTCCAAGACTCCATCCCACGCTCGCCCCCTGCTCTAGGCTACCTCCTTCCTCCTGGGCCAGCTCTCCAAGGCTCCATCTCACGCTCGCCTCCTGCTCTAGGCTACCTCCTTCCTCCTGGGCCAGCTCTCCAAGGCTCCATCCCACGCTCGCCTCCTGCTCTAGGCTACCTCCTTCCTCCTGGGCCGGCTCTCCAAGGCTCCATCCCACACTCGCTCCCTGCTCTAGGCTACCTCCTTCCTCCTTACCTTGTCTCCAAGGCTCCATCCTATTGCTCTCAGCTCTAAGATTGCTTCTTTCTATGCTTTCCTCCTGCTTCTGGGTCCCTCCTTCCTCCCTTGTTGGCTGTCCCCATCTCCATCCTATACTCACCCCCATTCCTGGGTACCTCTTCCTCTCTAGCCTGCTCTCTTAGTCTCCATCCTATACTCTCAGCTCCAAGGTACCTCCTTCCTCCCCAACCACCCGTTCTCATCTCCATCCTATGCATGCCCCTGTTTCCGGGTACCTTTTCCCTTCCTGGCCTGCTCTCTAAGTCTCCATTCTATCCTTGCGCCCCCCCCTCCAGGCATCTCCTCCTCTGCTCCCCCTTTCTCCTTCCCTCATCGCCCACTTTCCCTGTCTCCATCCTGTACTTGCCCTTGCAACCCGAGTTTCTCCTTCCTTCCTGGTCCTCTCTTCCAAGTCTCCTGTGCTCCCTTCCCACCCCCCACCCCCCCACCCCCGCCTATACAGCCATGGGAGAGGGGTGACTGTCCTTCGAGGGGACTGGGAGATGCCTCCTGTGTAATGGCAACGGTAACAAAGATGAGAATGGCTCCTAAAGAGCATGGGAATGCCCGGAGACTGGATTTCCTCTCGAGGTGGTGCTGGTTAGTGTGCAAAAAATGAGAAAACCTTTTAGACTTCATGCAGTGGGGAAATCTCAACCGAAGAGGGCAACTTCACAGCATTTTATTTTGGTCAGGCTTGGTGATTTCCTTATTCTGGGTGAGGAAATCCTCTCCATCAATATGATTCAGCAACTGCTTTGCCATTAGAGTTACCTAGAGTACTAAGATACCATAGCCCAGGTCACCCAACCAATGTGTGTCAAAGACAAATGGGAACCTAGGTTTCACCACCCCCATTCCCGCTTGGAAATATTCTAGTCTCTACTCCAAGCTACCCTTCTAACTTCACCAAGTTCCTAATAATTCAATTTAAAATGTGATGGGAGGGAAGTTTAAAAAAAAAAAGGAAGTCAATTCCAAATTAGAAGACAAGGTTAGGGGATGATTTGGGTGGTGGTAGTAGAGAATGGTCCTGTAACTGATTAAAACAGAAAATTAAGATTGGTTTATCAAATTGAAGATGTTCTGGCACATTCAAGTGCTTTTCATTGGATTTAGGGGATGAGGAGTGGAGAAAGTACTAGGGTTTAGGACTCTGCACTAAAATTTAGAAATCTAAAAATCAGTTACCAAGATTTGTCTGGCATTCTACTTTTGAGTTCACTTTTTATGGGCGTCATATAGAAATGTGTTAAAATGGAATTTCTTTTAAAATTGATGTTTTTAATTGACGCCACAGGAGGAGACAAATGAACTTGTGAAAACATTTGTAAACTTGGGAGCTTTTGCTATTTAGTCGATAACACAAGGTGTTACTCTGGTTCTCAAAAAGTATACTACCACAGAACCTACTGTAATTAAACTGAACTTTGTCTCTGGAATTTCTCAAAGGGCAAACTAGGAATGGTCAGGAAATTTAAAACTCTTTACATGTACAGCCTCCCCCCCACACACACACACCAGCACATAATTACTTGCTTAGAGTCATTCTTAATGTCAAAATGAAGGATTCTTAAGGGGAAAAATTAAGATGGAAGACAGGTAGAGATGGGTTACTGTTAGTATTTCACCCTTTCTAGGCTTCATTGACTTTTTTGCAAAACTGTCTTTTTGCAGAGGTCATGAAGATTTATTTTCAAAATGAGAATGTCAACTAAACTGAGAGAATTGAAGGAATGCATTCCACCTTCGTTTTATTCTGAGCTCTGTCAGTTAATTGTTGTCATTGCAAGTGCTGACATATTAAAGAAAAAGATACATTCAAAATACTACAGAAAGTGCAAAAAATGCCATTAGTTCAAGCTAATTTTATCGCCACAGAATATTGTCATTCCACAAATTATTTATTTCTTCTTAAGAAAAACTAGGTACTAAGTGAATGCATATTTTCATATGGAAAAGAGAGCAGTAATTTCAATGTGTTGAGTCAAAATGCATTAAGCATTTCAACTAGAAAAAGCCATTTGAACAACAGATTGATCATTTACTGGGTAATGAAAATTTATTTGAAGAATAAGCTAGCATGAAAATTAATTGTGACCAACATAATTTTACTTTAAAAGAGGGCTTCATATTGTCATGCTATTTTTCTAGTAATGTTCTGTTTTTGTTTGGCAGTACGATAAAATGGCTGGTTTGATTGGTATGAGGTATATCTATGTATAAAATTGATGACATAAAAATTGATGACTGTTTTTCTTATACTTTACACATCTTAGATTTTTTTATTTTGATAGTTGCAAATAAAAATAAAAATTCATAAATGAGAGTCTATACATCCAGATTCTTTAATGACAAAGGAATTGATATACAAATGCCCCCAGTATTTGTTTCTTGAGACTCAAAGCTGAAATTCCTATTTCAGTTTTCTCTCTGAAACATTTGGAAATATTGGTTTCCTAAATGCCATAAAAGAGACTTTGAAATAAAACTGAGGGAAAAAATGTGAGGTGCTAGAAATAAGTACAGGATCACTTATGATAAGAAATTTTCAGAATATTCTCAAAAATCTGTCTGTTCTTTTGCTTTTGGAAATATCAAAGATAGCTTAAAAATAGATTAAAGATACTTCTCAATGTTAAAATACTTATATGAAGTTACATGTGTGTTAGTATTTTCTACCCATTGTAGGAAGGGTGAGGGTTGTTAATTCTAACAGAACAGCTACAATATAAATCTTTGTTTCCCTCATCTGACATGTTAACATTCTCAAAATAGTTAATAAGTGCTTTATAAATAGGCCAGAAACAAAGTAACAACTTGCAAAAAGCAACAACAAAAAAAATATTACCGCTTTCTGTAATGTTTTATGTGCACATTGGTTAGGATTGTATTTTTTAAAGAAATCATATTGTATATCTCCCACCCTCACTCCCCAATCCTCTCCTCTATTTCACTGATTTGTTGACGTTAATTTTGGCAATGGAACAGTAAATATTACATATAAAGTCTTTATCTTGCTAGCTTTTAAGCTTAGGTCCCCTGCCTAGCTTGAGATAAGCAGTTACATAGTCATCCATTAAGATGAAGATCAGTGTTCTACTGGACAAAATTAAATTCCACTGAATCAGAATTAGAAAGTTAAAAAACAAACCAAAAAGAAAAAAAGCTCAAGGTAGTATCTAGGAATAACTTTTGGAGGTTAACCTCAGGGTTCAAAATTAGAAACAGATACATCACCTAGAGATTCCTTAAAACTGAATGAGAAGAAAACATTTTGAAAGAAAAATCAGTTTCTTGGGCAAAAATTCTTTGGGGAGTAGGAGTAGAGATTATTTAAATTTTTTTTATTTGATAAGGCTTTTTTGCTTATTTGATCTGTGCATGTTCAGATCAAATCATTTTAAGAGTCATTGGTAAGCTTAGTGAAATACATATTCTGAAGTATCATCTACCCTTAAGTATTTTGCTAAAAACATAGTTATTAGACTCATCCTCCATAGCATGAACTGTTCCAGTGATTTGAAAGTTCCATATTCCTGTACTGAAATATATTCTACTGTATTTCTCTCTGTAATTGAACACCTACTCAAATATCCACCTAAAGATTCAATTAAACGTTTTAAGAAGATAGTCTACATTAGGAGATAGGGACTGGACCTGTGATTTTATCGGTATAGAAAACTCTCAGATGTGAAAACACCCTGTATCAATGCAGGCTAGTACCTTTTCTGTAACTTTTGGTTTTAGAGGGTAGACTAAAGCATTAAAAGGGTAAGTGATTTTCCAGTGTCACATAGCCAATATGTGTCAGAGGAAGAACTTGAACCCAGCACTTGCTGTCTTCTGCTTCTTGTTGTTCAGTTGTTCATTTATGACCCTGTGGATCATACATACTGTCCATGGTTTTCTTGGCAAAGATCCTAGAGTGGTTTGCCATTTTCTTCACCTATACCTTCCATAGCTTATATGGTTCCCATTCTTGAAGTTAGTAAAAACAAATACTCCCTTTTGAAAAGTGGAAGTGATATGTACCTAAATTTACAATGGTTTGAGAAAAGGGGTTTCTAACTGGTGATATAGTAGATGTGAATATGAGGTTCCACATTTATAGGTTACATTGTTCAGTATTGTGCACCTGATTTTCTTTTACTATGCTGGGTAACTATTTCACTGAGTTATAACCTAGAAAAATCAGTGTTCTCGTATCTTTTTTAGTACTACATGTCACATTTTCACACAGGTTGCTCATCAAACAGTTATTCATTTAGTTTGGGTTAGATTTCGCAAGAGGGAGACAGAGAAATCCCAATAGCCTGGCAGCCTTAAGCAGTTCCAGATGGTCTGTTTCAGGAAAGAGGTGGACACAAAAATGGCAAGAAAATATTAATTATTGCTTATTGAAATGAATGTTTAAGGTATACTGAATTATATTTTGAGGGAAACTAGGTTTGTAGGAAGGGTGAGAGTTGTTATTCATTAATGACTCAGTAAGAGTTGAAAAGTTACTATATATCTTCTTCATTTCACATATATCTTTCCTTCTATTTTCCCAATGTTTCCATTTTTCTAACACATATCTCCAAACTTGTGATTTCTTCAGTGTGAGGAATTCCTCCACAAGTTCAGATCTGCTACTGTATGAACCTTAGAATCTTAAAGACTTTTTTTTAGAGCATTGAGAGGTCAGCTGACTTGTCTAGTCTGTCAGAGGCAGGATTTTGAACGTAGGTGTCATTACTCTAAGCCTGACTTTTACCCTTCCACCTAAGTCACTATTTTAGGCTGTATCTAAATGTGCCATTAGTGCCTCAGAAATGGAGATTATATATCTATATACACATATATACACACATACTTACATGTGGGTATGTATATATACATGTGTCATGTATGTGTCGTATATGCACATATATGTGTGAATATATGTGTGTGTACACACACAAATCCACTGTTGAATGGGAGTATAGCATGAGGGCATTTTGACCATGCACATTAATTTAAAATTCCATGCTTAGAAAAAGACCTTTAATTTCTTCTACACAGAACCTCATTTTAAAAACCTATTCAGAAGGGCCGGCACTGCAGTCACAAGTTACATGACATTTATTTTACCTTTCAGAATAATAACAAACTGAACTAATATTGCTTGGATTTTTATCTCTGCTGCAAAGTAGTCTGATTTTTCTAGACTGGAACTAAGATCACTCAGTATGTTTGTTCTCCCTGGTAGAACTTGAGATGAGAGGAAGCAGGGGGGAAAAACATTCACAAACTCATAAAACTTCAGAGCTCCAAAGAAACTTAGAGATTATACAACTCACGTTTCTCATGTTGTAGATGATGAAACTGAGGCTTAGAGAGGGCAAGTGATTTCAATTAAAGTCAACAAACATTAAATGCCTACTGTATACAAGACTATGCTAGTGGTGAGGATTTAGAGACAAAAAAAGGAAGCTCTTCCTCTAAGGGTTTTACATTTCTTTTGGGGGAAGGAAGGAGAGTTCTACAACAGGTACACACATAATTAATTACTAAATATATTCAAAGTAATATAAAATAATTTCAATATGGAGAGGGCACTAATAGTTGGAAAGAGGGAGAGGGCAGGAAAGTTTTCATGAAGGAGGTAGCTAGCACCTGAGTTGTTCTTCAAAGGAAACTAGGGATTCCATGAGGCAGACAAGTGAGAGATATAATGTCATATATCAGGAATACTTAGCAGTCCAATTTGGCTGGATTAGAGAGTATGTAGAGAGTCCTGTGAAATAAGAATACAAAAGAAACAAATGGGAGTCAGGTTGTAGAGATGTTTAAATGTAAGTACAGCATCTAGTTAGGGGGATATTTCTTCACCTCGGTATTCACAGGTTTACAGGTTGGGTCTCAAGGGGGATGAATATTCTCATATCTAGGCTACCCTGTGGGTCTGCACTTCTAAAACTATAGTCCACAAGCTTCCACTAATGAACTTACCTTGAATCTAAGTAGATACAATTAATTCAAAGCAAATTCATTTACTTAAATGGCATAGTTAAGAGCTTCATCTACAAAGCATTCCTCCCCATCTAAATCAGAAATGAACTTTCTCAAAAATACTTACAATGTCTGGGAAGAGTGACCAAAAGAGTATGTATGACCATTATGAGTAAGTATGTATATATGGTATTGAGGTACACATATAAGGTCATTGCAGCTCATGCCTTTTGTACTCCAGGACTGGGATGTCATTTCTCCTTGTCTGGTTTCTTCATATTTTTCCCGCCTGGGTATAGTATCTTCATTGAGTTGTTTGGACCGATTCCTTTTACAATTTAACTCCAGACTTTCAGAATTAGTTTTCTTTTGAATAGTTGGCTTTTATCTGTAAATTACTACAGGTGTCACAATCCTTGAAACTGCTTCTTGCCTCTGACTCTCTATGTGTGTTAGTCTGTCTCTGCTTTCCCCTGGGTGTGATGTCCCCTATTGGTCAAGTAGCTCCTGCAAGGTGCCATGGCAAAGGAAGAAAGGTGAGGAAGAGAGAGAATCCTTTTTCCCCCTTCCTAATCTCCTGTAGCAGGGTTACCCTCCACAAAATTGCTTTTCATCCTTAACTGAACCTCAAGTATTTAATAATCTCTAGGATTCAGCAAGCTTAGCTTTTTAAAGGTCTGCAAAGGTGTGGTCAGGCTTTAGCCAGCTAAATAATGCCATTTCCACTCCAATTCAATCTGAAAACTTTTTCACATTTCATAAAGAAATATCTTCGACCATTTTAGCATATTAATATTTCATTACCTTTGTTATCTACTGCTTCCTATGATTATATCAACTGAGGTGGGGATGGTATGGGACCCAACTCCTTTACTATAGGAGGTTGGGGTGTTTTTATTGAATCTAGAAGCAATAGGAAGCCATTGATGATTTTCAGGTAGGGACGCTGTATTTTAGTAGGACCAATTTAACATTTGACTGGACAGTCGATTAAAGAGGAAAGAGATTGGAGATAGAGACCAAGTAAGAGATTACTGCAAGGTGGAGTCACTGTGATGGAGTTAGAGTCAGCATTTTTGCCCCTGCTCCTTCAGCTCTATTCATATACCTCATTGTTTGTAACACTTATCACAAAATACTTGATTTTGTACTTGCGTATATTTGAACATTTAATCTTAAGAAGATTGCCACCTGTAGTAATTTATTCATAGAGTCTATGTATCAATCACCTTTTACCATGACCTTCCACACAGAGACTCTTTATTTTGATATTCATTATAGAAAACTTGTGCAACAATGAAATACAGTTTTAAGAAAACCTACAAAATTCAACAACATAACATGGCTTTGCTAAATAAAATGTCTCTCTATAGGCCCAGAGAAAAGAGAAGAATTCAGCTTCATGGTTGGGTTGGTTTTGATTTATACCCTTAGGTATATAAAAACATACTAACTGATGGAATATTTAATGGACTCTTACATTGTGATTTTTAGTTAATTTATTTAGCATATGACTACAATCTCAAGGGTAGTTTCTAAATGTTCACTTTTACTCTTCTATTTTTCTTATTCTGGGAAAGTACTTGCATTTTGAATTTGATCTTCAGACTCTTTATAAGGTCTGTGGTCACAAAAGCTAAAAACATTTTTCTCATTGTTTCCTCTTTTTCTTTTGTTGGTTAAGGACAGTTTCACTTTTAACATCAGGCATTTTTATGTTCTCCTGTTTTTGGTGGGTGAAAGGGGGGAATGCCATAACTGGAATTTTAAACTATCCAATATGATAAAATGAAATTATAGTGCCGAAGTACCAGCTTTGCTTTGTACTATTGTACATTATATTAAACAAAATAATCATAATTAAGCAGTGAGAATGATTAAAATGTTACAACATATTAGTATGATTATGGGGTTAATGATCTTTGACATTATTATAGCATAATTTTTATGATAAATTAATTTATTACCAATTACTGACCAGTATGTGGTTTAGTGACTTCCAAAAGATGACACATTGACTATGAAGTTAATACAGATTGCAAACTAATTGGACCAAAATATTTTTCTGTTCTTTTTACTTAATTAAAAAAACTCTCCTCCTTCCTCAGAGCGCTTCTTTCTTTCCAAAAGGCATTTTATTTGAATAAATGACAATCACATTTGGGATTAGAATCAGGAAATAGTTGCCTTTGGCTACTTCAATAATTAATATAGAAAATGAACAAGTTAAATCGATTTCAGGATTAGTTTTGGACAGAAGAGAAAATACAGCTTTGGGCATCTATTAACTGAATAGTATTATGTTTTCAAGTTCTGGCATTGTTTCCCTGTTCTGAACTCTTTTTTTTTTTATGCAATTATTTGGAAAATTTCCAGATTTCAAATTGTATTTTCAACTTTAAAAATACTGAAAATTTGGCAAGCAAACTTTGAAAACTCATTCTCCCCCCACACCCCAATCTAAAGCTTTAAGGGTTTAGATATGCTTTTATAGATCTTTGCATTGCTTTTTATTTATTTGTATGCCTCAGCTAGAGTACCTTTTGGAGGATTATAGAACTAATTGGAAGGAAGAGGAGTTACTCTAACTTCCTAAGAAATGTAGTTAATTTTTGTTTTTTTTTCTTTAGTAAGTATTCTATACATTGGCAAACTTGAAATTCATCAAATGAATCTTTATTTTCTTTGACTAGTATAAACTCAATAAAGCAGTAGTCTTAACTCATGAAATTTCTAGTTTCACTTGTTATGTAACATATCTTAATCTCATTCATATATCACAGTTACTGAAGAATATTAACTGTGGTTAAACTTTAAACCAATGATGTATGAAAAGATACATGGGAAAAAATGAGCATTTTACTTTTTAAACTCTTAGTTTGATATTGTCTTTAAATTTAGTTATATAAACTTAAGAAAGAGGAAATTCATGTAGTGCTAAAAGATACTATTTAACTCTTTTGCATCTTAAAATCTTGAAAGGGTAAGAAGAGAAAAATAATTATTTAATTTTTAACATGTTCATTTTAGGTTCTGTGCTTTTGGAATTCTTTTCCCTTTTCTCTCCCTACCCCCGTAGGGTAAATTTCCATGTGTGTATCTGTGTGTGTTTATATATACACATACACACATATACATATATATAACTGAAATTTCATATATACACACATGTACACAAACACATACATGCCTGTGTAGATGTGCACAAAGTCGATTAGTATTTCTTCTTGTTTGTTTTGTATAAGATTTTTGTTTGATATCATCTGGAATAAATTATAGAATAATAATAGATAATAGAGTAATATTTTTTCCCTTGACTCTAACCTTGTTGCTTTGTAAAGAGCAACTCTGGCACATTGTCAGTCATTCCATGTCTTCAAGGTTGGAATAAAGAAAAAATCATTTATTGTGTGGTCTGTTAAGTACTTCTACATTTTCTCATAGATGTAATGAAATATCTTTTCTCATTTCCTTTGAAATGTTGGGCAAGAAGTGACTAATAAATAAATTTATTTTTAAATGCTTACTCTGTTAAGTATAGGAGACAAGTATTTTTGCAGTTATGTTTTTTAATTTTTCCATTATTGTGCATCATTTCAATTTTGCAGAAAGTTATAAATTGTGTTGCTTGAATCATGGAAAATTTTGTTGATGATATACATACATATACATATATTCTACTCAAAATGAGGTCAGTTTGACATAAGCTATTTGAATTTGATGAGTTCTGTGAGACTAAAATTCTTTGATGTTTATCATCTTTGAAAAAAAATAAATATAAGTCTAGTACTGTTTTTGTGACTTTAGAAGAAGAATTACCTTGAGTTAGAAATTGCTTTTTAAAAGATTATTTAATTCCTTAGTATCGAAAAGTATGTGTAAAGAAATAAAAAGATTATCTCTAAATAGAAAATAAATCAGAATCGTACACTGGAATTTTATTTTTTTAAAATGCATACATTGCTTTTGACTGTAGCTATATAATGTAGCCAAATATGTCCAAAGTTTAAAAATATTTTCTTATTTCCTACTCTGTTTTTATAAATGGTATATAGTACATTCTTGTAGAAACTTTCAGATATCAATCAATCAGTATTTATTGAGCATCTACTATTTGCCAATCACTGTGCTAAGCACTGGATATGTAAAGTATCTTTAAGTTATAATTTAAAAAAAAACCCTTACTATTGTACTAGTAGATCTAAGCCAGAAAAACTCCTTAAAAATATTAGAAAATAATTTCACTTGTAACAATTTAAATGGTCATTACTGGGGGGGGGTTGGGGTGCTTGCCTTTTCCCTTTTTCATTAAAGGGTCCCAACCCCAGAATTAGGGTAACTTTGAGGTGCAGTGGATAGAGCACCAGGCCTGGAATTAGGAAGATCTGGATTCAAATCCAGCCTTTGACACTCGCTAGCTGTGTGACACTGAGTAAGTCAGTTCACCCCTTTTTGTCTCAGTACCGCATCTGTAAAATGGGGACACACTGGAGAAAAAATTGACACTCCAGTGTCTCCTAGTCAGTGGGTCCCATAGAATTGGATATAGCTGAACATCAACGACAAAGCTATGGATTTACTCTTAGAGGTTGTGTTCAGTCCTGAGGAAACCTGATCTCTGAAGAGAGGAGGGGTCAGGGTTTTTTTTCCCCCTCACTTTCTCTGGGTGGTTACTCCCTACTTCCTAGCCTTGGGAAGAGTCACTTAAAACTAGGTTTGGTTCATGTCTAGGGTCTCAGAGTTCCTCAGTGTGCAACGTAGATCAGGTTTGGATAGTAATTTCCATTGTAGAGAATTGCTAAAATGGGCACACACACACACACTCACACAAGATTAACAAGTACATGTTGATAAAACATTGAAATGTGAAACAGTAACTTACAACCACCATTATGCTCTCTTGGGCAGTTTATACTCAATACATTAAAACATGAGATAATTGGTGAGACTGCTTGATTGGCATTTTTCTCTTTACCTCTGCCCTACACTATCCAAACATCTCCAGCAAGATCCAGGTCTTCTGATAAGCCATGCCAGGATTTGGGGGCTCCTTCATCTCTCTGTTGTCATCTCTGAGAAGGGTACCAGTTAGATCTGATTGAGGGACCCAGGAACTTCCAACTGTTTAACCCATGAAACAACTTCCAAAGTGGGCCCTATTCATCTTAGCATCACTCTTCCATGTTCACAGAAGATGCACAATCAAAAGAGGCAGCCAGGGTTCCAAGGCTCAAGCTCAGGCTTGCCCAGGTTAGATAGACATCCATGCTCATAACACACATGTTGCTGGGGTCAAGAAGGATTCCCTTCTTCTATCTCTTGTGGGAAGTTCCAAAGTTATATGATGTCACATGTTTTAGAGAGAAAACAAGAGAAGAAGCAATCACTCCTTTTAAAGTAACACAATGCCCTACCCCCTTTTTTTGGGTGTTGGATGACACAGATGGAATGTGAGTGGATGAGAGGAAGGAACCTTTCAGAGTTTGCTCTATCATTTTGAAGCACCGGGTCCTTCAAAGCTGAATGAAAACCTGTTTCTCCTGGAGTGACCAGGGAGAATACCAGCAATCCCTGCAGTGGCTTCCAGCCAGGGCAGACCACAGGGTATGCCATTTACTTACATTGAACATATCTTAGGTTTAACCTCTATAGTTTCTTTTTAGTTGGGGAGAAAAATGACTCTGTACTAGTAATTTCATTGATTTAGGAACTTAGTAAAGAAACTCTCTATACAAAGCAGGTAGACTTCTTACAGTGTTCTTCAACTCATGGTGTTATCTGAAAAATTAAGTGACTTGTCCAGGGTCACACAATCAGTGTGTATCAGAGGTGGCACTTGAACTCAAATCTTCCTATGAGACCATGTCTCTATCCACTATATTGTGCTACCTCTTTTCTCTTTATATTGTATAAATTAGGAAGGGATGATCAGTTGCATTTATCTTCCTTTCCATTTTATCTTTCATTCTTCTGAAGATGGTTTTCATAAGTAATATTTGTTGAACTGAATAAATGATGATAACTTTATCACCATATGGAAAACCATACAAATTGCTTCATTTTTTGTCAGTATCCTGAAGTTTCTATTGCACTGGCAGCATACAAGTTGTTGGCACTGTGAAGCTGTTGTGTCTAAGGAAACATAGAGAGTATCACCTGTAACTTCAGAAATTGCGGTTCTGAGTGTGTATGAGAGATAGTATCCAACATCTTTTTGTCTCAAATTCCTGGTTGTAACTTGCATTCACAGATTCGGACTCTTCTTATCAAGTGTGATTCCTGATTGGCTAGGAACTCTTCACATATCTCATTGCATTATTAAGACCACTAATGGCTCATAAACCAATGTGCTTTCCAAAACTTCAGAGGAGAATCACATTTTCTTACACCCTGAAACCCGTAGTGGTCTTCTCTTACGTGTCTTTAACACCCCGGTCTTTCCCCATTTTTAAGTTAGAGAATTTGGCTGAGTGTTAGTAGCTTGCAGAGAAGATCAAGGATAGTGTGCGTAAAGATAGGTAACTGGGGAAAAGATGAGAACCATTTGTTTTCAAAATACAAAGATTAGCTTATTATCCCATTATATCAGAGAGGACAATTATATCAAAAGGAAAAAA
The DNA here is from genome assembly GCA_028658325.1 of Potorous gilbertii. Classification (NCBI taxonomy): domain Eukaryota; kingdom Metazoa; phylum Chordata; class Mammalia; order Diprotodontia; family Potoroidae; genus Potorous; species Potorous gilbertii. Next base: position 542,566,435 of record CM053770.1, read on the forward strand.
GAAAGGATATTAGGGTGAGGCATAAACATGACATTACTGTCAGCAAAGAATCTACTCTAAGGACTAAAAGCTAGCCAAACACATGAACAGATGGCAAAGATGCCATACATCTAAAATCATCAAGGCATTCTTGGCAAGCAACTGAGTTTTCTCCAAGGAAACATCTGCCTGGCTGTAGTGTGGGCCTTACTTTTTTTTTTAAACTGCTTTTACAATTTATCTAAAACACTATTGCTAAAGTCCGTGTCCTTTAGGTCCAGTCTTTCTTCTAGTTTCATTACTGGATCTGCTTTGCTTTCCCTTTTTGGGGACTCTTCTTAATTCTGATATTTCTGATATGGTTTCTAAAAAGCTAATCCCTCGTTCTCTAGTATTTATAACCTTCTTACATTTTTGCCTTACTTTGTTTACTAGTCCACATCCTTTCTATAAAATCCGTTTGTCTCCAAATATTTTAGAGAGAAGGTTTTTTTCCCCTCAGTCAGCTCCTAAAATAATTGCATTTACTGCCATGTTGTATGACTTGTTTTGAAATGTGTATGAATTAAATTTAAATTTACAGAGCAAGGACTTAGATTTAAAATAAATAATAAATATAAAAAATATTTCAGTACTGAACTGGGAGTCAAGAGACCTAGGTTCTTTTCCAAACCCTTTCAAATGACTTCAACTAAAATTATCTTTTTCCCAGTTCTTTATACCTGAAAGAGAAATAAAAATATTGTAGTTGCCTCTATGAACCAATAAGGAAGCTAAGAGAGAGATGTAACTTCCTTTTATTTTACCATATTCACCTGAATTCTGAAGAATCATTCTGAACACATCCATATAGTTCCTGGAAAATTTTTTGGGAAAAAAGAGATTGTTATCCAAAAATGCAGTTCATATAAGCTGAGTACAGATAGATCAAACTAGAGGGTGGAAATACCTAGTATGATTAGTGAGACAACCTAATTTGGAATTGTTGATTCAGATTCTGTCCCTAGATTTATGGGACAGGGACAACTTACATAGTGCTAAGGAGTTGGAAAAGAGCATCAAATTTGGCAGACTAGCCTTTGGCACTATGTAAGTAAGCATAATATTCTGCGTATCCTGGAAACCAGCAGGAGGCTAGAAAACTTCAGTTTGGTGGTTCAAGTCTTGGACTACATATGATTGGCACTTGTGAACAAGACACACTGTCCACAAAAAAAGTAAGTTGGCTGATGAAATTACAGGATTAATATTGAAATGAAAAGCATTTGTTCTGTCTTCTCCTTTCTCTGCTAACCTAAAAGAAAGCCAAATACTTTTTTTTAATAAAATCTTTTTTTATTAAAGTATTTTATTTGTTTTCTGTGTTCTATAATCTTAGATTTCCGTATATCTTAGATTTCCACCACCCCCTCTCCTGCCCCTCCTACCTCCCTCCTTCCCCACACCCTCCCTGAGACGGCATACAGTCTTATATAGGTTCTATACATATATTCCTATTAAATACATTTTTACCTTAGTCATGAATCGGAGAAACCATAAAACAAAACAAAGCATAATACAAAAGAAAATGGTCTTCTTTATTCCACAATCCAAATCCATAGTTCTTTCTCTGGATGTGGAAAATATTTTGCCTCAAGAGTCCATTGGGAATTTTTTAAGTCGTTGCATTGCAATGAAGTACCAAGTCTACCAGAAAAATTCCTTGCACACTGTGGTTGTTGCTGTGTACAAAGTCCTCCTGGTTAAGCCAAACCCTTCTTACAAATATTCAGAGATATGCAAAATAAATTCCCACATTGACCAGGTCCAAAAATGCATCTCGTTCAACTTATTTAGTTCATCATCTCTCAGGAAGTGGATAACCTACATCATCATCACTCTCCTGGAGTCATGGTTGATCCTTGCATTGATGTTTGAAAATTGTTCCTTTTTTACAATGTTGTTATAGTATAAGTTATTTTCTATTTCTGATCACTTCTTTCTGAAGCAATTGACACAACTCTTGTCAGGTTTCTCTGAAACTGTTTCCATTTCTTATGGCACAGTAGTATTATACTACATTTATATACTGTAAGTTGTTAGATATTCTCCAGTTGTTAGGCATCACCTTGGTTTTCAGTTTTTTACCACCAAAAAAAAAAAGAACTGCTATACTTTTTTTTAAGTATAGGACTTTTTCCTCTTTCTTTAGTCTATCTGGGGTGTAGCCCTAGTATTGTATCACTGAATATACACAATTTAGCAAGTTTTTGGCATAGTTCCAAATTGCTTTTTAGAATGGCTAAACTAACTTGCATTTATTTATAATTAATTCTGCCTTATGATGACATTATAGCTTTTATAAAAGGCTTTTTAATGTTTATTAAGAGTTTTACTTACCTTATTTGATCATCAGCATTCTGTGAGGTAGGTGCTGACATTATTCCTGAGTTATAGATGAAGAAACTGAGGTAGAGAAAGGTTCAATAACTTGAGTCAGAGTAGCTTAGTCCTTAGAATAGATTCTTTGCTGACAGTAATGCCATGTTTATGCCTCAATGTAATACAATAATCCTTGCTTTTTTCCTTTTGGTATTGTCCTAGGAAGTGTCTGAGGTTGGATGTGAACTGAGGTCTTAGTCACTCCATGTCTATCCTTTTATTCACTATGCTAACATAAAATATATATTTTAAATGGTGATAGAAATATAGATTTTTTTATTAATTTGAAGTGTTCTAAGTTCAAGAAATCAATTTTTAATCAGATAGTTTGTAGACTTTAAAAATGAATTTTTTTTCAGAGAACAAGGTCAGGATAAAGCCAGCAGATATTTGTATTTAGGAAATGTATGTGGCCCAGATGAAAGAGCATGAGTCACCCTGCTGATGTATTACAACATTTGACAGTTTGTTAGGTTTTGGCATATTTGAGAATTTCAGGATAAAAGGAGCTTTTAGGAAGCTTTATAAATGTATGAAGTTGATGAAAGAAAGTCCAAAGTGAAAATCTTTAAAAAGAAAAAATTAGTTGTCCTGATAAACATATTTTGGAAAGCATATAGGTTATGTGGTTTTCCTAGGGAGTCGGGTTCAGTGAAAAGAACACTAGATTTGAAATCAGAGCATTTCAGTTTGATGTCAGCTTTACTACTTAGTGGCCATTTGACCTTGGACAAGTAATTTTATCTCTCTCAGCTTTCATTTCCTGTTCTGTAAATTAGGAAGTTAGAGTAGATGATCCCTAAAGTCCCTCTCAACTCCAAATCTCATGGACCTGTTAGAAAAAGAGAATTAAAACTGAGAGAAAGACCTTGCCAATTAAACTTAGATAAGAAAATATGTATCTGACAATGGTATTTAAACATAAATGTAAACTTATAACTGAAGGAAGATGTTACTTGCTCATCAAAGAATTACAGCTACGGACTGCAAAAGTCATGGGTTTCACTTTAATTTACATGGTATTGTTCCTTAATATTTGGAATACTATATTCCCATAAGGTTGGTTGTCAAGCAAAATTTTGCATATTAAACCCTATTACTATCCCACCAAATTCAGCATGTTGTTGTCCAGTCCTTTTTAGTTGTATTCAATTCTTCATGACCCCATTTGGGGTTTTCTTGGCAGAGATACTAGAGTGGTTTGCCATTTCCTTCTCCAGCTCATTTTACAGATAAAAAAACTGAGGCCAACAGGCATAAATGAATTGCCCAGGGTTACATAGCTAGTAAGTGTACGAGGCTGGATTTGAACTCAGGAAGATGAATCTTCCTGACTCCAGGCCCAACACTCTATCCACTATACCATCTAGCTGCCTTTCCAAATTCAGTATCAATACAATAAAATATAGCATGTAGTTCAAATACTGTAACACTGTAGCTACACCCCTTTCTTTTAAAATGGCCCAAGATAAAAGCTGCAGCAAACTTTTCTGAAACATGTAAAGGAAAACATTTCATAATATGGAAAAAAATAGCTGACCTTTACAGCTGTTTTAAGGTTTACGGAGTGCTTTCATTTGATTCTATCAAAAATCTTGTGGGGCAAGAAAGTATAGGTATTATTGTCTCCATTTTATAGATAAAGAAATTGATGCTTAAAATGGTTAAGTCACTTGCCCATGTTCACACAACTAGTAAGTGTCAGAGGCAGAAAATAAATGACTACAATTCTTAATTCCAAATTCGGTACTCTTTCTACCACACCAGTTCACAAATAAAAATACAAAAATGAAAGATTCCAGAAAATGTGATGATTGGTACAATAGAATAAGGTAGTATAAGAAATAGGAAGGAACAGAAAAGACATTAGGATCATTTGCCTTACCCTATGAAACAAACATTGCCTTTTTGCTTCAGGCTTTGTGTCTGAGAAGAATTTGGAGTAGAGAGAAACTTTGCCTGTAGGCATTTCCATAAAGTTTTTTCCTCCTACCATATCTTTTATTACTGCCTAGTAATAGTCCTTTTAGTGCTTTTCTCTTTGTGTCCTTGCTTGTAAAATTGGGAATTAAATGAGGTAGAGTGGTATCTCATTTATTATCAGGAACATAAGATTTTCATGTGAAGTTTCCATGAATATCCCTGAAGTTTTTTAAAATAATTTTTGATCGAAATAGTTCTTCTATATATTATACACTTCCCTACTTTCTTAAACAGAATAAATTAAGTGCAATTCAGCTTTTTTTTTGATGACTTAGATTTGTAATTATGACCTCCAATTATTGTAGTATCCTATGATGTTCTCTCAGGACCTTATTCAGTCAAGAAGCATTTATTTTTTTTCTTATGAACTAGAAAATCATTAAGAAACATGAATATTTACATATACAAAGAAGGCCAGGAAAAAATATTGTTTATAAAACTGTGAATCTGTTACAAACAAGTTTTCTAAAAAAACCCCATGTATTACATTTAATGTGATGGTACCAATATTGTCCTTCTGATTGTGTCCCTTTCTGAACTTCCTTCTTGCTCTCTTCTGTATATTTTAAAAATGTTTTATTGATGCCCTTTACATTCCTTTTTTCTTTTTTTACATTACTATTACTACCACCCATATTCTCCTAACCGTCAAATAAAGTCCTTCTCTTGTAACAAACATATAGCCAAGCAAAACAAATTTGTGTTGTCTTGTATATGCATTTTATTCTGCACCTCTGGTCTGTCAACTCTCTCATCATGAGGTGGGAGATATGCTTCATCAGTTTTCTGGAGTCATGATTGCTGTTTGCATCTGTAAGAGTTGGTAAGTCTTAGAACAAGTATTACATATCTATGTGCTAGGCATTGTATTGGGTGCTGAAAATACAAGGACAAAAGTAAAACATTCCCTGTAAGCATAAAGGTACACTTACTAGCTATATGACGTTGGGCAAGTTATCTAACCCTCTTTGCCTTGGTTTCTTCATGTATAAAGAATAAACTTGAGAAAGAAATGGCAAACCACTCCAGACTATCTGCCAAGAAAATTCCAGATGAGGTCATGAAGAGTTGGACAAAAATGCCTCACCAACAACAGCACATATAAAGTTTTTTACAAAACAGATACAACATATGCTTGGATGGTGAATGATGTGGGAAAAGTCTCGTGTATAAGGAGACCTTAAGCTGAATCTTGAAGAAGGCAGAGATGAGAAGGGAGTGTATTTCAGGTACAAAGGATAGAGATGGGAGATGGAGCCTTGTGTGAGAGGAGCCTTGTGTGCCGGTGCAAAGGATAGAGATGGGAGATGGAGCCTTGTGTGAGAGGAGCAGTAGCTTTCTATGCCAGTTAAGAAAGCCAGTTTGGCAGGATTGTAGACTGTGTGGAGGGGAGTAATGTGTAATAAGGCAAAAGCACAATGGATCTAGTCTGTGAAGAACTGTAAATGCCAAACAGAAGGGTTTGACATTTGATTCTGGAAATAATAGGAACTATTGGGATTTATGGAGTAGGAGATTGATATGGCCAGAAGACCACAGCCTAATGGAAGTCACTGTGTCAGCTTTGCGGAGGATGGATTGGAGTTAGAGAGATTGGAAGTAGGGGATACTAATTAGGAAGCTATTGCAATAATCCAGTCAAGAGGTGCTAAGGGCCAGGATGGTATGTGTGTGAGTGGACAGAAGGGAGAATATGCAAAAGATGTGGTGTGTAAGGGCTGGTTTGCCAGGTAGTAAGTGACGTCAGGCTGTTCTTCTTTTTGAGTTTTTTCATCAGCTTTCTGTAGTTTTTCACTCTCTTACCTCACAATTAATTGTCAGTTTTACTGTACCTATCTCTTGCATTCTCCTGACATACCTTCTTGTCCTACCTTTGCTGATTGTGATCTTCTATGGGGTCTGAAAACTGATAACCTACTGTTATAACTGTATATAAGATCAGCTTAAACTAGTTCTGAATGAGAGCCTGTAGGATTACTTTGTGATTAAAGTACAGACTTTGTGATAGCTATTTTGACTGTTTCATGATCTTTTTTGTTTACTCACTGACTTTTGTCCGTGTTGCAGTCAAATATGCTGTCTATATAGTCAAATTTGCTCTTAGTGACTTCTAGATAACTGATGTTACTGTACTTTAGAATTGGAAAGAAAACTTCTGACATATCTCCTCCAATATTATGCATAAACATTAGGGAGGTGTTTTCTAACCTATGTAGCAATTTCCTTTCCTCTTTCCCAAAAAATAAGATCCTTCTCACTTTTTATAAAACCATATGCCAAAAATCATTTTCTCATCCCATTTTATTTTAAAGAAAATGAATTTAATTAGGTTTTATAATCCTCAAACATAGGGCAAAATAATATACACAAATATTTATTAATAAAAATCCTTCATAACATTCATATTTATAACTTAGAAAATAATAACCATAATCTTATGATTATGAGAGGCAGTGTGCCACAGTGGATAGAGAGCTGTCCTTAGAGACAGGAGGAACTACATTTACGTCTTGTCTCAGACATAATATTGATTGTGTTACCCTAAGTAAGTCACTTAATCTTTCAGGATTCTCAGACAACACTCTAAGACCATGAGTTGCAGAACAGGTGTAGGATCACAGGCCCATTAAAAAAATTGATTTTAAATTTAAAAAATTGATTATTAATGTGATAAGTGGGCTTGCTTTTTGGTACAGTGTCTTCATATGTGCTATAATTAATCATATTTTTGAGGTAGTTAAGTATCTTGGGGAAGATGTCCTATCTTCCTATCCTATCTTTGACATTTCTATCAATACCCTAATGTAGGTCTTGATACACTAAGTATAATATCAGTCACCAATAGAAGGTCATCCATGAACAAGATGAGAACCCCATCATCTATAGGGAATCTGTCTTCCATCTGAACTTTGTGCAAGACATCATCCATCCTAATAGGGAACATGCCTGTTTTTGGAGGTCCTGTCCTTAAGAATAGGCTCAGTGGAGCATTTAGCAGGCACCAAGGAGGTGGGGCAGTATCAGATTAAATGAACATGAAGTTTCTGAAGCTATAAGACCTTTCAAGTGGTTACTCTTTATAATACTTTATAAATGCAGTTTTTGGCTGGTTATTAGACCCAACTGCTACTGAACAGCTGATGCTGGATCATACCATCACCCTTTATCCAGAGTTACCCATTATGAGTTGGGTGATACAAGACCATCTTCTACAAAGTAGAGTAGGGAGCAGGAGGCTTCTTTTATTAAATGGAAATGATATATTGAAAATTATGCTGGACCAGGGCCCTCAGGTGTTAGTACCATTAATTAACAGGTTGTGATTTTGCTAGAGGCTCAGACTTAAGTCTTAGCCCCAATGATTTTCCTTCAAGAGGACTTAATCATATCGATCCTCTTTCCTGGTCAGAGAGAAGGAGGGGTTATCCTTACCACAGTTGATGCTTGTTATATGGCATTACAATGACACTTAAGTCCATCACCAAAGCAGCCACAAACAAAGCTTTTACAGTTTGGATGATACATCTGCTTTCTTCTTTATGGGCCCTCTAAAACACTTTCTCTGATCAGAGGACCCATTTTAGTACAAAGCAAGTTTGACATTGCTTGGGCCCACAACCATTATATTTGCTGGGTTTTTTCTCATGTGCCAGGAACTGTGTAAGTGCTGGGAATACAAAGAAGGCAAAAACAGCCATTGTCCTCAGGCAGCTCGCATTCTAATGTAGACAGCATACAAATATCTGGACAGTACAAGATTTACAGAGTAGATAGAAGGCAATTTTGGAAAAGAAGGTATTAGCAGTTGACTGGGGTGGGGAAGGGGGAGACTGGGAAAGGCCTCCTGGGGAAGCAGGATTTGGGCTGAGTCTTGAGAGAAGCCAGGGGATCTAGGAAGAGTGGTTGAGAAGGAGGAACATCATTAGAATGGGGAACAACCAGGACAGAAACATAAAGATGGGACCTGCGTTGTCTTGTGTAACAAATAGGAATTGGGCAAGGGCAGCTAAGTTGTAGATTTCATTGATAGGGGTGAAGTGTAAGAATGGAAAGGGGAAGTGGTCAGGTTATGAAGAGTTTTAAATGACCAAGAGAGGGCTGTATATTTGATGATGTTTTTCCCTCATGTCCAACTCTTGATGACCCCATTTGGGGTTTTCTTGGCAGAAATACTGAAATGGTTTGTAATTTCTTTCTGCAGCTCAGTTTATTATAGATGAGGAAGCTGAGGCAAGAAATGCTGAGGCCAGATTTGAACTCAGGAAGATGAGTTTTCCTGACTGCAGGCCTGGCATGCTATCCACTGCACCACCTAGCTGCTGGAGGGTACAAGGAGCCACTGGAGTTGATCTCTTGAAGAATGACAGATCTACATTATAAAAATCACTTTGTCAGCTGAGTGGAATGTGAACCGAAGTGGGGAGAGTGGTGAGGCAGAAACCAATTAGAAGGTGATTTCAATAGTCTAGGCAAGAGGTAATGAGGCCTTGAACGAGGGCAGAAGTTGTGTGAGTGAAAGTAAGGGATACCAGGGAAGATACTGTAATGGTAGAAAGGACAAGATATGCAAAAGATTGGATATGTGGGGAAAGTGTCAAAAATGACACTGAGCTTCATTCAGATGACAGGGAAGTTGGTGATGCCTTTGACAACAGGGCAATTTAGAAGAGGGGAGAGTTTGGATGTATGTGGGGGAAGATAATGTAATCCAATTACAGACAGAAATATGCCATATTTTTTGAGAAATCACTGTTGCTCCCTTCTATATACATTTTTTGACTGTTAAAGAGATATCATTGTAAGAGGCTTTGTGAAAGCAGTAGCAAAATGTTTGCATATATACTTTTTTTCTCTAATAAAAAAAAAAACCCTAATATCTTCTGTTTCATATTACCTTCATTTCTGAACATCCTTACCTCCTCCCCTATTCGGCAAGCTATCTATCCATGGTAACAAATGTTACAGTGCACAACTGCTACTGGACTTAGCAGAGGTTGGAGTGTTTGTTCTCTCCTTTGACATCAATGGGGCCCATCTCCACTCTGCCTATGGATGTGTGAATTAGGTTCAGTCCTGACCTTAAGGAAAGGAGTCAACCTCTTTTTCAAGCACTCTCTTGGCTCTTTATACCCCACCTCAGAGTCAGATTACAAACTTATGTTGGGATCATATCTACTTTAGATATGATACTTTAATGTACCACATCAATCAGATATAGGATAGCTATTTGTTTCTACCACATACAAAAAACTGCTAAACAGATTGACAAGTACAGAGTGCATTAAGCAAGCAGTAACTTGTGGCAGCTATTATACTATACCAGGAGGTTGAGACTGAAAACATCAAAGCACGTAGAACTGCTGAATTGACCTTTCACCTTCAGCTCGACTGCACTGTCTAAACAATTTTCTTCAGGTCTGTATCTTGTGGCAACCCAGGCCAGGGGTCAGGCTCATCCTGCTGGTGGTTACCTTCTACAAGGAGCTCTATAATAGTTGCCAGGGGCTTCTCCAGAAATAGAGCTAGCATTTATTCCACCTTTAGGTGTTTTCAGCCTAACAAGGTTGCCCCCAAGAATGGATACGTCCATCTTGGAATTACTTTCCAATCACTTATGCTCCGAAAAGAAACATAAAGCCGAAAAGGCAACTAGTGTTTTAAAATTCAATCATAACTTATATAGGCCAGCATGTATTGCCTAGTAGTTCACCATTTATGTCTTTTTTTCCACAGCTCCAGGAAATGGCTCAAGGAATTCTGAAACAATGAGCAGATAGGAAGAAAAAGAGCATGAGAGGGCAGTTATTCCCTTTGAGTTATGCTAAATGGGATACTCCTGGCTTGATGGACAGTACTCTCTGATTCAGTTTGATGTGATCTCTTTCGCTTACCTTTGGCTATCCTGGTGTAAGGAACAAACAAGGTTTCCTGGGCAATCCAAAAACATAATTTTAAAGCAAGTTCTTTGTTCATAGGAACATAATTTTAGGAAGATCCTTTGGGATTAAATATGAAAAAAGGAATATTGAATTTTTAGAAGCACAAAACAGATATACATTTTACTTAGTGTGACAACAGGATCAGTGGTCAAAATTGTTGGCAAACAGATATTTTGTCACGAAAGCCCAAGTGTGAGCATGTGACAGTACCACAAGGATAGTTCCTCAGAATCACAAGACCTCTGTCAGGTTTAAAGCTAAAACATATATACATATATACATATATATATATATATATATATTCACACTATATTCACACTCTAAATGTGAGCTCTTTGAGATCAGGAATTGTCTTGCTTCTCTATTTGTATCCTCATCACTTTTCACATAGCAAACAATAAATGCTTTATCCTTCATTAACTTTCTTGAAGACCCTCCATTGTTCTTTTTCGGTAACAAAGGATATAATAACTTAAGTGGCTGATGACGTTTCCTAGTTAAGTGATGGAAAATAGGAGTCATGGATTCCTAGGTTGGTGTTTGTGTTCTGTGTGACCTAGATTAAGTTATTTAAAACAGTGTTTTAAATGAGCTGTGTAAAATGGGTAAAATTATCTAACTGGTTGTGATTGTTTCCTTCTCCAACTTATTTTATGAATGAGGAAACTGAAGCTAACAGGGTTAAGTGACTTGCCCAGAGTCACACAGATAATAAGTATCTGAGGCCGGATTTGAACTCAGGAAGATGAGTCTATCCATTGCACTATCTAGCTGCTTATTATCAGTATTATCACTGTCATCAAATGGGTAAATTTTTCTAACTGGTTGTGCAATGGTCCTCATTTTTAGTTTTAGTGACCCTAAAATGCAATGTTAAAGTGAAAGATATAATAGGGACTACTTCATTATTTACATTCTATCCATATATCATATAGTACAATGCCTTGCAAATAGGAGACCTCAATAAATATTAAATGAGCAAATGAATGAATGCATTTATTGATACTTCTCTAGTGGAATCCTCCACAATGTCTTTATAAATCATAGGTATTTCATGTCTATTAACAAAAAAAGAATCTCCCTCTTGGTAACCTAAAGAACCCCATATACATTTTTAATTTCTATTTTATCATTTTACTTTGGCTTATTAGGTTTTTTGGAACTATATTCTCGGAATTGCAAAATCTCCCTTTTTTTCTTTCTGAACATTTTTCCCACCGTGCCGCCGATGCCAAGATGTGTAGGGGTTTTAGATGCCTGAAGAAAGTGTTTCTATTTCAACCATGCTTAAATCCTATTTACTTTGTGGAGATTTTGAAAAGATAAGCATATGACTTTATATCAGTATTTACCATGTAAACTTGTTTTTCAGTGGAAAAAACCTTAAAACAGTGTCTATCTAGCAAACTTTTAACTAGGCACCACAAGCTTCTAAACAAATAAATAAACTGCTTAATAGTGAAGACTGTACAAAACTGTACCCCATATTTTAAGTGACCACACAATGTGTGGGGGAAAGTTTGAAGGATCAGATTTTCTAAATGAGGTTATTTCTTGGGAAGATGCTTATATTTCTGTTATCGCTTTCCACCTTTATAACCCAAAGTACCAATCTTCAACACACATTGTAAGATGCATATCTAATTTAGCATAAGCTAATATTATTATTTTACAGAAAATTGTGAATAAAAACTTATATTTGGAGCCATAAAGTACCCAGAGTAATGATGGTCTGAAGTTGATCTGAAAAATGTATTTTCTATAACCCAGAATGTAGTTTAATCTATTAATAGAACAATGGTGATGAATATATAAGGTTCTAAATTGGAGTTACGTTTAAGTGCAATCATAGCTCTATCTGTTTTGTTAAAATAACAACCCAAACACAGTAGCAATAGAATAAAGCATATGGTCTAAGAACAAAAGAAAGTCAAGTAAATAGCATTGATATAGAATTTTTCACATACAAGTAAAGATCGATGATTAAGTTCGGATATTTAGAGTTTTAAAGAGGGCATATACTCTCCAAATAAAAATTAATTATTGCTGGGTCTTTACCATAAATAAATCTGAAGTAATCCTCCTAAATTGTCTAAATTGATTAGAGGTAGCATTTATAATTAAGGCTAATAAAACATAGCTTCTATATGATATCAATACATTCATTTATCTTTATTTAAATAAATAGGTTATGTTCAGTCTCCCCTGACCTCTATCATTTAGCAAAAGTATAAATGGATGTTTTTGTGAGTCCCGATAGCCAGTTTAGGAGAGGAACTAAAATTGAAGCCAAAGATTAGTGTCAAGTGGTAATATAATAGGAAAGGGAATTATTCTTTCAATTCTTAAACAAAAGAAAAATCATAGTTTATGCCAGGTATAAAGAATTGCAAGAACTTGGTATTCTTACTTGTTTAGGTGTTCTTGGGATGCTAAATGATTTTGTAATTATCTCAAGTGCAGTAAAATTCATACAGAAATTTCACATTAAAGTAATATAGTTATTTTATTGGTACTCTACACATGTATTTTTGCATGTATGAATGCATGCATCTATGTATGTGTAATGGGAGCTGGCCTTAGAGAGATGCACCTTACTCAGAAGGAAGACCTACTTTTACCAGTCTCTGACATGTATTGCTGGTTGTGCTACATGGGCCATGTCATTTACCTGCTCAGTGCTCCAACTGACTCTGAACTATAAAGCTGCAGAGACTGATCTGCATCGGTACAGGCATCTTCCTCACTAAGAGGTTCATATATAAGTAAAAATCACAAGTCCAAAAGAAAAAACAAAACAGCAGATTATAGACAGGCTATATATAGAAAACTACATTAGAAATATTTAGATGTCATTTAAATATTAGTGTCACACAAAACTACATAAAAATGGTATATTCTGGGACTCTTCAGTACCTAAGCATAAAAAGAATTGAACCTCCTTTTTGTATGAATCAAGAAGTTTCCATGTAAATATACTTTGATGCTAAAAGCTAAATTTAATAGCAAAAAAACATGAAGAACATGTAAATTTTTTATATGTGAACACATAAATCATAAACATATACTTATGTGTATAGGTAACATAAAAATAAGCATGTTTTAAAAATATATTTAACTAATATTCTTTGAACTAGCATAAAATTTGATTCAAAAGATAGAACTTTAGATTTGGTGGGAATTTATCTACTCTTTATGTTTTTAGCTCTGAAACTATACTTTTGTCAGGCATTGTACTATAGAACATTGCAAGACTATCATGGTACCCCCACCCTTACTGGTGCATGTCCTATTAAATTTCTTTTTAATACCAAAACAACTTCTAAATATTAGCATTTATAAACTGAGTTAAAATTTTATGTTTTCATGTTTTTAAAATTAAATTTAGCATTCTAGTATCAAGCTATAATTCTTAGGAAACTTCTTGCTTCATGCAAAGTCACTGAATGTGTTCTGTTGGGTTTTAGAAGAGAAAAAGTCCATTAAAAGGATATTTAGATCTCAAGTTACAATATCTCTAATATAAGGCCTTTAGTATATAACCAATAGTGTCATTGTTGGAGAATTCATACGAGACAGTGCTTTAGATAATATTTAACAATACATACACATATAATCCTTATCTATTTCTAACACAATAGATGACAGTTCAGTCTGAGTTGTTCATGTTGGCTTTATTTATGTTCTTTCCAAGTCTAGAATTCTTGATAAAGTGCCAGCTATCTTGCTTTATGTATTGCCAAAGTGAGTAAAAGCTGTGATAAGCTTCAGTAAGCAAGACCAGTACATATTTTCAGCCAAATATTTCTGCTTTATTTCTAATATGATGTAAACTGCCTTTATTAGTGGGTAATGTAGAATTGCATGGTGATTTTGTTTTTAAATTAGCAATTCAGATGACTTGTCACGCACTGCTAGAAGCTAATTTTTCAACATTTAGATAGCAAACATTTCTAGTCATATGACCTAGAAGTCCTAAATAGACTTTTAAACTTTGAATTAGTTTAAAAAGCCATATGTTGAATTGCTGAATCCTTTGGGGATCATTTTGAACACGTTTGCGATCATTTGCTGATAAACTGTAATCAATAATCATTGATCAAGGTCATTTAACTTAAAAATTAATTGGCCAAACTTTTATGGGATATTTGAAAATGAAAGTCCTTCTTTCCCTTCAGAATCTCATTTCACAATATTTGTGACTGCAACAGATATGAACCCCAGAGAAAACAATGACTGCTTAATGTTCTGGGGGAAAAAGTAATTGAATCCTATAGCTCATTTTGATAAAAGGACAAACAAATATTGATGGGCATAAGTGGTTCAATAATTTTCTTTTTGATAAATCATCTATAAAATTATAATTTTAAATAAGAAATGTTCTAGATAATTAATTGTACCAATGATAATTCCTTTTTAAAATTAATTTTTTAAAATTCCCTTTATCTTAGAAAATTTATAGCGATTAGTGAAATGCATGCCCAAGATATATGCATTTTATGATTATAAAAATAAGTAAATTACTTTTGTTTCTCAGTAAAAGGAGGACCTGAATAATTATGTAGATCACATAATTAAAATATTTATCCTTGATCTCTATCATTTCTTACTTCCTATTTAACTAATCAAGCCATCTTATTTATTATATTTTATTGGTCTTTTTTTATATCAGGTTTATTTTCCAATATTTCCTCTCCCATTAAACCTCACTTATAACAAAGGAAAACACTTAAAAATGACCAACAAAACATCCGTGTCTGACAGCATATGTAACATTCTCCATCCATTATCCTCTACTTCTTCACCAAGATTTTAGCTCCCTTTCAGAGTTGTCATTTATGTATTCGTATTCATTATTCATTATGACTCTCCTGGTTTTGCTTACTTTGTTGTGCAGCAATTGGATACAAGTCTTTTCATGTTTCTTTGAATTCTTCAGATTTTTGTTTTTGCCGTCATTGTACTTCATTATGTTCATATAACAATATTTTCCCATGTATTTCCAAATTAATAGATATCTGCTTTGTTCCCAGTTTTTTGCTAGCATTAAAAAATGCTGCTATGCATATGTTAGAATATATGGAGCCTTTCTTATACCTTAGATCTCCTCAGGGTGCATATAGTTTGCATTTCTTTTACAATTCTTTTACAATAAGCATTTATTATGTGCCTCCTAAATGCCAGGCAGTATGCCAAGAAAAATTTTCATATCCTTTGTCCTACTTGCGTCATGGTTCCACTGACATTGATGGAGAATATAGTAATAAAAATCTTTTCTGGGTCAGCTAGGTGGCACAGTGGATAGAGCATCAGTCCTAGAGTTCTGAGTTCAAATGCAGTCTCATACACTTGACATTTATTAGCTATGTGACCCTGGGCAAGTCATTTAGCCCCAGTTGCCTTGCAAAAAGTAAATAAAAATATTTGCCATTTTCCCCATAATTACTGTCCTTCCAGAATCACTGTGGTGCAATGGAGAAAATACTGAACTTGTAGTCTTAGGACCTGAGTTTGAATCCTACATCTTCCCCTTACTACATCTGTGATCCTTGGAAAATCACTTACCTTCTCTGGGATTCATTTCTATAAAATACAGTGGTTAGACTAGAAGATCTCTTAAGTTTCCTTCAATCTCTAGATCCATCCAATATGTGTCAGAGAAAGGACTTTCATGCCTTTTTGACTTCATGGCCAACTCTATCCGCCATGCCGTGCTGCCAGATTAGACATGTTTATTGAAGGATATACAGGATTGGATGGAAATCAGCATATCTGTTGTCTGGTTCCCCTATATCCAAAGTGGGAATCCCACTAAGCTTTGTTGGTTGTGGGCTCAGCTTCTTTCTCTTTTAGGTATGCTTTTTGCTTCACTGACATCCAATGTATATAGCAACATGCACGATACCATCATAAATCGAGCTCATTCACTTGCCCTTGTTGACTACCCACTTTTTTTTTTTTAGTATCATTTGTATACAAGACACTGTGCTGATTTTTAAGGGATGCAAGGACTTTCATTTCCATTTTGTATTTCTTTGTAGGTGGTGGTAGTATTTTATGAAGAAATTTATTCACTTGATTTGGGTTTGTTCTGTGTTAGATGAGCTTATTTTAACATGCCACTTTTGTCTCATTCTGTCCTTTTAAAAAGTAAATTTGCAAATTATTCACTTTACTCCAGGGATTTAGTTGAAAAAAGTTGAGACAGCGACATCATTCCAGAATTCTTTAATAATGACAGTTTAGAAGAAAGGGGAGACTGTTACAAGAGAGCTGTTTTACAAAGGAGATTAGAAAGAGTAGCCAGGATCAAAAGGAGAAGGGAGGCTTGATTGTAGGAAGAGGAGATATGTTCCATTAAAAGGAGGCTGGCTCTATGAAAGTTAAACTTTCATAACTTTGTAACTTTGAAGTAAAACAGTAAATTTTTAAAAAGCACAATATGACTATGAAATTATCAATGAGAATCTGAATATTTAAAAACTTCCTTCGAGTAGATTATGAGAGATAAACTGGGGAATAGTTAAAATATTTTGTTGTTGACTTTGTGTGTGGTTTCTTTTTTTGTTGATACATGTCAAATAAAGACAGTAAGCTTTTTGTACTTAGAAAGGAAAGGAAAGGAAAAGAAAACAAAACCTATTTTGCATTTTATTTATTGGTTGATGAAGTGAGCTTTCTTTCTTTGTAATTATTTTTATTTCAGTATAGCACTGGCATGCTATTTCCCCAAACGTCTTTTATTGTTCAATATTTGCTGAATGAATGAACTCTTAAGCATTGACAGATAATTTGGTTTCTTAATGCATTGAAAGGGGCTAATGCCATTAGAATGAACTATTTGGAAAAATATTGGTGAATAATCCATGATAGGCTAGTGACCATAATAGACAGGAAAGATGGGGTTGTGTTCGAAAACTACAATTGTTAAAACATGATTTAGTAGTAAGATATGACTCCCATTAAAATATCTGTGTCTATATCCAAATCTATATCCATCTCTATAAATGAATCTGTAGAGATATAGAGCTATTATCTCTATAGATATATAGATCCATCTACCACTGTGTTTGTTTTCCTTTGGACTCTCTAACTCATCAATGTCACTCTTAAGCTGTAGTGTCAAGAACAAAATACAGTACCCCAGATGCTTACTAAAACAGGTAACATACAATGGAACTTTCACCTTCTTTGGGAGCTATAGGTGGTGCAGTGGATAAAGAACTGAGTCTTGGAATCACGAGTTCAAATCTGGCCTCAGACATTTACTAGCTGTGTGACCCTGGGCAAGTCACTTAACCCTGTTTGCTTCAGTTTCCTCATCTCTAAAATGAAGTGGAGAAGGAAATGGTAAACCATTCCAGTATCTTTGTTAAGAAAAATCCAAATGGGGTCATCAAGAGTCAGACACAATAGAAACAAGTGAGCTACAAAAACTTTAGCATGCAGATATAGCAAGAACAGGAGTACAATTATTTTCTCCCAAAACCTGGGAGCCCACTCTCCTCTATGCTACTTTGGTTCCTGGGGAGTGTAAGGTCAAACTTAAAGTAGTTTTTACATAGTATTAGTCCCACTATACTCACTTCTAAATGTGACAGTGGATGGACAAATTGTCATTGCTGCTACTGCTGGAGCAGAGATCTCTTGGGACTTCATTTAACACCTTCTGACTTTTAGAAATCCTGGCTTGAACGCCAGCTCTCAGACTTCTGGTGCCTTGCTCTCTTGACCTTTTGAAAGTCTCAAAGTTGTATTCCACCCTCCTCCAGTCTCCTCCAGCTCAAAGCAGGAAAGAATAGATGTGATGATAGAAGCCACAGCAAGGCCAGGCTCTTGAACCTCATTGTGGCAGCTTTGGTGGGAATATAAAGGCCTGAGGCCTCCCTGCTTACCAAGATCAATCCTGGCCTCCTCACTTGGTAGGAAAGAGGAAAGGCCTTGTTTTGGATGGTTAGTGCCAGGTCTGCGTCCACAGCTAAAACAAAAAGATTCCTCTTCACTGTGTGGCTGGTAGACTGTAGCCAGTTCCAGAACACTTGTCAGTGCTCCAAAGTTCACATGGGGATTGCATCAGCTAAACATCCTCATAAGGACTAGCTTCTTTGGCCAATGTCAGGTTTCTGTTACACATGTTGTGAGTAACCACTCAGCTTCAGTAACGAAATTAAAAATCAACTAATATTTCTTTGTATCAGGGTCCTATGCTAGCCACAGGGGATACACAGAGACAAAAACAAACTGTCCACATTGAGCTTGCTCTCCTGGAGATATAACATATATTCAAACAAGTAAGAACCAGGTAGTTTTAGGAAGGAGAGAACACTCAGTGGAGGAATGGAGGGAGAGACAAAGGAGGGCTCAGAAATCTGCACTGTGTCTTGTGGAAAGGGAAAGCTAGGTGTCATAGTGGATAGAGTGCTGGGCCAGATATAGCATTATCTGTGGCCTCAGGGATGCCAGGAACAAAAAAGTGACTTCGTGCCAATGAGAGAGCTGAAAAGAGTTTGTTGAAGGGAGAGACAAAGGATAAAACAAAGACAAGTGAAGGAGTTCATGCCTTGATCTCCTAGGCTAAATTCAAGGGAGGTTTTGGCAAACTGAAGGAAACAGATTGTTTTAGAATCTAAGTCCCTGTTCTGACTATGTCATTCCACTCATCAAAAATCTTGAGCAGCTTTCTGTTGTCTCTAGGATAAATGACAAATTTAGCCTGCTGCTTGACACCTGTGATTTGTCTTCTGCCTACATTTCCAGACTTATTCCACAATATTCCCCTTCTCCCACTCAATGCTACTACTGACTTCACATTGTCTTTTCTGCCTCGGTATTTCCATAGCCGTTCTCCAAGACAAAAATACACTTCCTTGTTTATCTCTCACTCTTAAAACCCTCACCATTCTTCAGGCTTTTGTTGTTCAGTTATTTCAGACTCTTCTTGACCCCTTTTAGGGTTTTCTTAGCTAAGACAGTGGAGTGGTTTGCTATTTCCTTCTCTAGCTCATTTTACAGATGAGGAAACTAAGGCCAGTAGGGTTAACTGACTTGCCCAGGATCACACAGCTAGTAAGTGTAAGTCTGGTTTGGAACTTGGGAAGGTAAATCTTCCTGACTCCAGGCCTGGTGCTCTATCCACTGAGCCACCTATTGAGTATCACTTATCAAATGGAGCCTTAAATCAGACTGGATATCATCAATCAGTGGAATTCTTTGCTTCATTCAAAATACTCTTTCACTTTCAATTTAGTGAAACAGATATTTTAATCTAAGAAGCACATGATAATTTTAGTTGTTGTTTAATCCTTGAATATTGTGAAAATATGATAGAGGATAGAGAGATTAAATTCTAATGTTTGGATTTTGTTTTGTTTTGTTTTGTTTTTATATTTTGCTTTTCTGACCAAATAGTTCTCCTAATGTTTGCCTGCTCCTTCTTGCTCTCTTCGGCCTCTATGGACTTAACAGATAGAAACCTCTTGAGCATCACTTCTGGCTCATTTTTTTGTCTTTCTTATTTTAATATTCTTTCGTTCGTTTGTTTGCTTTTTTCTGTTGCTGTTTGCTTCCTTCTTCCATGTCTTCTTTTGTTTTTTAAAATTCAACTATAGGGTGTTTTTTTTTTTTAAGTTCTAGATTCTCTCCCTCATTGATTCCCCCTATATTCTTAACTGTTTTTTCTCCAAATGAATTTTGGTGTCATTTTTTTTTTATTTAACTCTGTAAAGTGGTCCTTTGGTGGTTTGATTTGTAGAGTACTGAATAAGTAAATTAAGGTAGTTTTTATCATATTGACTTGGCCTACACACGACCAATTAATACTTCTTCTTTTGTTTAGGTTTGCCTTTTTTTGTGTAAAGTATGTTTTGTTATTGTGTTCATAGACTGTATGTCTTGGCAGGCAAAATCCAAAATATTTTATACTGACTGTAGTTATTTTAAATGGACTTTCTCTTTCTATCTCTTCCTACTGGATTATGTTGGTAATATACTGAAATGCAGATGACTTGTCTGGGTTTGTTTTATATCCTACAATTTTGCTGAAGTTGTTAATTGTTTAATTTAGTTTTTAATTGACTCTATAGGGTTCTCTAAATAAATCATTACATCATCTGCAAAAAGCAATAGTTTTGTCTCCTCTTTGCCTATACTTATTCCTTTAATATTTTTCTAATTTCTTTTTCTTATCTTATTGTTATAGCTAGCATTTCTAGTACAATATTGAATAGTAATGGTGATAATGGTTTCACTCTTGATCTTACTGGAAAAACCTTCTAGTTATCCCCATTACAAGTAATATTTACTCTTGGTTTAAGATAGATGCTACTCATAATTTTAAGAAAAAAATTCCATTTCTTCCTATGCTTTCTAGTATTTTCAACAGGAATAGGTGTTATATTTTGTCAAAATCTTTTTCTGAATCTATTGAAATAAACATAATTTTTGTTAAAAATGTTATCAATGTGGTCAATTTTGCTTATAATTTTCCTGATATTGAACCAGCCCTGCATACCTGATATAGCCTGCTTATAATGTATAATCTTTGTGATATATTGCTGTAATACTCCTTATTTTCTAAACTTTTCAAATATTTAGCAAAATGATTGCTACAAACATTTTGCTGCCCCTACATTCTTATTCTATAATATTTTTTCCTTTACAATAAAGTCAAAGTTGGAAGGTGAATAACATCTTGTTAAGTAATATCTTAGCACTTTTTAAACACTAAAAATAGTACCTTTGTTTAATATAGCACTGGTCTCCTAAGGATTTTCAAGGACTTCATGAGTAGTTTTGAAGTAGGGAAAAATTGAGATACAATAGTTAGTAAAGGTCATTCTCTCAGCAAGAACTGGATATTATAATAAAATTCATTGTCCTCATTATAGGACAATAGGATTGAGAGTTGAAAAAGACATTAAAGGTCATCTATTCCAACTCCATAATTTTACAGGTAAGCAGTAGTATCTCTGTAATGTGGAGAAATTGCATGCTGGGAGATGAAATTCTTCAGTCCAAAATGGAAACTCTTGACCTGCTATCAGGAAGAAATGTGTACAAGGACACAGAGTTGAGAAAGAGATTCATTGTGTGGGTTTGACCTGAGTGCTGCCAGAGCAACACAAGAAGTATGAGCTTGTTTTTTTTCCACTTTTGTTTTGACAAGGAGGCAGAGGGAACTCTGGATTCTGTAGCTCTATTTCTGCTAGCCTAAAGCGTCCACTTTAGACTGTGGCCACTGCCGATGAAGTCAGTGAGGCCCAGTAAACAAAAATGACTTGCCCAAAGGCAGACCATCAGGTCCTCTGATTCCAAGTTTATGCTATTTCCCATTTTTCTCATGTAGTGTATATACATAATGTTTTAAGATACATTTCCAATCAAATGACACAAGTTGCAGATGAAGACTGTATTTGGGAAGGGTTGAAAAAGCTGCCTGTTTTCCATGCGCATACCACAACTCCATCTTCTGTCTACTCTACAACTGGACATCCTCCTGCTGGAGATGGACTGTATCTTCTATCAGGTTTTTCCATTTCTAAAAAGTGTTGTTTGGTTAATATCTTCCTTGGGGGAAGTCTGTAAGTAACAGATCATGTAAGAGTTATCTGTAAGTAACAGATAACTGGTCTAGTTTTATAGTTTCTTATTTATCTCACTTTGTCAACTTCAGGGGAACAGTCTTTAAAATACGTGATTCACAGAGAGTTTTCAACCCAACAACCACTAAAGGCTCTTGCTGCCCCATACCCTTATTGCTGTTCCAGAAAAAAATATCTACAGTTCATTTTATAGGCATTATTAACAAAACAACTAATGGAACTCTGTCTATAACTCTAACTTCTCAGCATGAAAGCAGAAGGAAAAAGAGCATGGAAAAGATCCCGAGGTAATGATGGCCAGGTCAGCTTCATCATCTTACAAATCCACAAGTGCTGCCATTGTCACTAAGTTGTGAATAACTTATTAGCTTCTGTGATCCCCTTAAAACTTTCCATCACCCTCTGACCAAGAGCTTGAGGAACACTGTTCTAAAGACATTAGTTTATTAATTTTATTATAAAGGTTGAAGACAATTTGGATTGTTCAAATTGATTCATTCTATATATATGTAGAAGGCTTTTCATGATCCACAGTTGTTAATTATATTGTGTACAGGAATTCCACTGCTAGGCTTATATCGCAAGGAAGCCACTGATAAGTAGAAAGTCCCCACATACAATGAAATATTTATAGCAGAATTTTTTGTGATAGCAAAGACTTTTAAACAAAGTAGATGTAGAATATTGCTGTGCTATAAGAAATGGTGTGTGATGAATACAGAGAAGCATGGAAAGATCTACATGAACTGTTGTGGATGAAGTAAAAAGAGCCAAGACAACAACATACAGGATAGCTAAAGCAATATAAGTGGAAAAAAAAACTATACATCCTCAAGTCAGAAGTGAATGTAACAAAATTATAAAGATTAAATAGAACTTGAATGAAGAAATATGAGAGGATACCCCCAATTCTCCCTTTTGTGGGGGTAGGAAATCCCCAGATGTTACACAATCCACGTATTTTCTTACTTTTCTAATATATTGATAAGTTGTGGTGATTTTGCCCTTCTTAAAAAATACTGTTTGTTATGTGGGCTGGCTTTCTGGGAGGAAGAAGGGGAAGAGGAATGACACTGGAAATAACACTGATGATGGAAGAAATAGAAGACAGTGAGCACCACAAAAATGCCTGTGTCTCTTGAGTATTTATTACTCTTTTTCTATGAAATTGAACTCATTTATTTGTATTCATTTTAAATATACAATTAAAGAAAATAATTACCATAGCAACAGATCTCATCATTTTAAAGAAAAAGAACCTAAACTTTTAAAGCTTATAGCCTTATTTTCAAAATAATAAAATTTCATTTTTAAAGCCATCATTAATTTGAGGTACAAAGTAAGAATACATAATAAATTAAGATGATATGTGTTCTTTCTTCTTGCATTATGGAGTCATTCTGTGATTTGAGGCTTCCCTAGTTAAATTAATCCTGAAAATGCAAAAAATTGATACAGTAGCTATATACTCCTTGAAGATCAGTGTCATTCCCTCCCCCTCATTTCCTTGCAAGGTACACAGTTGGCATGTAATGAGTGTTTGTTGAATTGATAGATTCCTAAAATGTGTGTGTTAGATTATTATAAATAAAACAAGATGCTATGGAAGCTTGCTTTTTATTGGAATCACTTGGTTAATTCTTTTGTGAAATGAAGAACAATCCCCAAATTTATTGCTGACAAAACTGGATTGCCATCTATTGAATTTATATAAATCTGTATATTTTGCACAAGGAGGCCGAATATGCACATCACAGGAGAGTTACTAGGAAATTAACTACCAATTGCTTACACCTGAGTTCAAAGATTATAATGAGTAAAAGCCATGCTTGATGTTTTGAAAAAAGGTGCTTATGTATAAAAGTATTGATTCAGTTTGTATTCTTTTGCAAAGACATACAGTATGTACTTGAGAAAGGTTAACCTTGTTAAATTTGTTGAATTACTAGCAGCATATAGTTCACAGCTTGTTATTCAACAATTGGCGCATATGTGGCATGGTGAATAGAGCACTGGGCTTGGAATCAGGAAGATTCATCTTCCAGAGTTCAAATCTGCCCTCAGACACTTTCTAGCTGTGTGATGCTGGGCAAGTCACTTAACCCTGTCTGCCTCCGTTATTGAAGTAGTAAGTTCAAAATAGCTTTGTTGAGTTGAAACTTATTTTAAAAATGTATTAATGGTATAGAACTTGGGTTTGGGGAAATTCTTGTATTTTTGCCAAGAGAACCCCAAATGGGGTCACAGAGAGTTGGATACTACTGAACAAGAAGACCATCCTGTTTGATATTAATAAGCATTTCTTAAATACCTATTGTGTTAAATGCTTTGTGCTAAGTGGTGTGTTCTGAAAAGCTGTCAGTTCACAATTACATATTACATTTACAATTCTAATCAATCAGTAGACAGTTTTTGCAATCACTTTTCATCCAATAATAAATGAGAGCGCTCTCTTAGAGTAACTTAATATAGGAGATGCTTGGTATAGGAGCACCTTGAATATACATAACTATGGTAGATTACAATTTTTCAGTTTATGTTCTTTAAAAAAGTGCTTTTCAAATGGTTCCTATTTTGAGACTGGCTTTATGCTTACCCTGTGAGTATAACCATTCATTACTCTGTCATCTATAAGAGTTCATAGATTAATAGTTTTCCAACTTTCTTATATTTACTTTGAATTTGTCATTCCAACCACCCTATACTAAATGTAGAAATTCTTTCTTGTTGACATCTCCAAAGACCTCTGAATGCCTTAATAAATAGGTGGCACAACAGTAAAGAAAATGGTAAATTTGAAATCTTCCTTAATACCAAAATCTGTCATTATTTTTAATATCTAAGGTTTGCTCTAATATGTAAGGTTTTATCATCTTCGATTTTTATCTAAGACTTTAGATTACAGGTGATTTAGGTAGTGTGAGAACTTATATGATAATAAATTAGTATTTCTCATCTGAGAATCTCAAAGTGCTAATATAATATATATTCAGTTATTACTGCTTAGCTGTTAGTAGCTTTTCAATTATAAATTGAATAAATGTAGTCTTTGAAGTAATTACTACTGAGTGATAATTACCGCTGCAACCTGAAATGGGAAAGAAGAAGAAAGCAGGTTTATACAAATTAACTCAGAAAAATTATATTTTTTAAAAAACAAATATCAGCGTATAGATCCTGTGAAATGCTAATGAGATGAAAGTCTTTTGCCACTTTCACAGATTACAACAATTAGCTTTGAAGAGTGAAAATGCCAGTTCTTTATGCAGGCATTGGCTTGAGTTTCTAATTTTATATTCTTCACAATGAATTATATAAACTGTCTTTCTTTGATGCTTATAGGCAGACTTAGACAACTTCCCCAAAGCTGACTGAGAATTTTAATTCATTACATAGCATTCCATGGAGTATCAAGGTAGAAAGCATAGAAATAGCCTCTTCTAATATATACAATACAACAAATGTTTACTTTTGTATTTACCATGTGCAGGTCACCATACTAGGTGTTGAAGGAGATAAAAAGTTTAGATTAGACTCGGTCCCTGCCCTTAAGGAGCCAATAGTCTAGGAAAGGGAAAAGACATAATATAACCCAAAAATCATGCTGGAAATTTACAAAATAAAGTACATGGAGTTTGAGAGGGAAGCTTCCAGTTCTACCCTTACTATAAATATGATTTGGGAAAAGTATCTCAAGAAAGCACCAATAAAACCAGCCTAGATATTCCCTTTCGAAGTGTGTAGAGTCCAACTAGAATAAAGTTAGAAGTCAAGGAAACAGGCTGCAAAGAAGCAAAAAAAAAAAAAAAAAGTTACCCTAAAGAACTAATATGATCACAGGAATGCCCAAGACGGAAACCCAGGAAAAAAAGAGTAATTCCACAATATCTAAAAGCAAAACAAAAGAAAACACAGCTTGGGCACAAATTCAACTGGAATCTATGGAATGGTTAAAAAATAAATGAAATGAAAGCACTTGAGAAATGGAAGAGAAATGAAAGCTATGGAAGAAAGAATATCCAAAAGGGAATTAACAGCTTTGCACAGGAGGTACAAAATCTTGTCCAATCAGTGAACTTCCTGAAAATTGAAATGGACCAAATAAAAGCCAATGACTCCATGAGACACTATAAGACTGAAAAAAATAGAAGAAAATCTAAGGTATTTCATAGCAAAAAACACCTGGTCAGGAAAACAGAATGAGGAGAAAAAAAAATCAATAATTATTGTATTACCTCAGAGTCATGATCAAAAAAGAACTTTGACTGCCCAGATCTCTTAGAACAAGAAAGCAAAGAGGAATAGAAAGAATCTGCTGCCTCGTGAAACAGACTCAAAAAATGAAATAGCCCGAATCCAGAGCTTCCGGGTCAAAAAAAATACTGCAAGCAGCCAGAAAGAAAGCATTCAAGTACTGAGGGACCACAGTCAGGATCACATAGGACTTAGCACCTGTCACTCTAAAGCAGCAAGAGCTTAGAAAATGATATCCCAGAAGACAAAGGATATAGATGTATAGTCAAAAATAACTTAACCGCAAAATTCAATACAATCCTACGGGGGAAAAATAAACCTTTAATGAAATAGAAAACTTCCCAAGCATTTTTAATGAGAAGAGCTATGTAGAAACTTTAAAGTTTAAGTATAGAAGTTAAGAAACACAAAAAAGATAAGCATGAACAAGCAATGATAAGGAATTAAGCAAGGATAAACTACTTATATTCTAATAGGGGAAGATTATATATGTATGTGTGTGTTGTGGTTGTTTTGTCGATTAGTCATGTCTGACTATGAGACTCTATTTGGGGTTTTCTTGACAGAGATACTGGAGTGATTTGCCATTTCCTTCTCCAGCTCATTTTATTACAGATGAGGAAACTGAGACAAACAGGATTAAGTGACTTGTCTAGGCTCATACAGCTAGTAAGTTTCTGAATCTGGATTTGAACTCAGGTCCTCTTGACTCCAGGGCCAGCACTCTATCCACTGTACTGCCTAACTGCATCTATTTGTCTGTCTGTCATCTATCCATCCATCTATCTATCTATCTATCTATCTATCTATCTAATCTGTCTGTCTATCTATCTATCTATCTATATATGTAGCTAGCTAAATAGGCTAAATCTCCCCTCTGAACCATACATCATGAGGAGTCATACATTCTAATTAGACATGGCCTGAGAGTGATTCTTTTATGTCTTTGATAATATTAAGAGAAAAAGGAGAGGGAGAAAGAAATACACTAGAGGGTAAAGGGAAAGGAAGGTTAGGAGAAATTACCTCACATAGAGAGAGTAAATAGACATCTATCTATATAAAGAAGAAGAAGGGGAGGGGAAAGGAGTGGAGCAGCTTATGCTTGAATCCCACCCTCATCTGGACTTGCACACATGAAAAGATACACACATACTATTAGGTACAGAAATACAGGGAGAATTAGAGGCAGAGCAGATTAAGTGAAGCCATAGCCTTAGGGCAGCGAGGTAGTGCAGTAGATAAGAGTGGTGAGCCTAGAGTCAGGAAAATTCCATCTCTGAGTTCAAATCTGGCCTCAGACACTTACTAGCTGTGTGACCCTGGGCAAGGCACTTAAACCTGTTGCCTCAGTTTCCTCATCTCTAAAATGAACTAGAGAAGGGAATGGCAAACCATTTCAGTATCTTTGTCAAGACCCGGATTGGGGTCACAGTCAGACACAACTGTATAACAATAACATAATGATATTCATCTATTAGTCTCTTTCTTCGCTTTATTCTTCCCTGATTTAAGTATTAGGACTCTGTCTCGTAAAAGATAGAATGTTTTCTTTTTCAGTTTTGGAGAATCATTTCTGTAATATAGATACTGTTTTTTAAATGTTTATCTAGACCTACCCACCCTACTGCCTTTTTGTAGTTCTTTTACAACTAGTTAAGTTACCTTTTCTGAAATTAAATTGCTTTAAGATTTTTATTCTTTTGGTGTTCTGTTAATTGGGTATTTTGTATTTTGCAACTAGCCCACTTCTTTTGAATTCTCAGTTATCTTGGTAAATAATTGGGCATGACAAGTTCTTTGCTTTTGATTTTCTTTTCAGTTGTGATTTAAACTTGTTCATTTAATTTTCCTTTCTTTTCTTTTTAATCCAGTTGGTTAAAGGTTTATCCAATTTGTTTGACCTTTTGAAGAACAAACTTTTAGTTTTGATTATCAGTTCTATAATCTTTTTATCTCTTGTTTATTTCTCCCTTTAACTTTTAAAGGTTTTATCTTTTGTGTTTATTTTACATTTATTTGCAGATTTTCTAATTTTTAATTGTATATTCAATTTATTAATCATCTCTTTTCCTATTTTGTTAATGTATTTTTAGGAATATAATTTTTCCTGTAGGGACTGAGTTAGCTACATCCTAGAAATTTTGGTATGTTGTCTCATGATTATTGATATCTTTCACAGATTCATTCCTTGACCCACTCATTGTTGAGGATTTCACTATTACATTTCTAATTAGGTCTGTATCTATTGCATTATGGTATGAAAAGAATGTGCTTAGGATTCCTTTTTTTTTATACAAATGCTGTGCACTATGATGAGATACACAGTTCTTTAGTGTTCCCAGTCAAAAGACACCAAATATTTAAGTTCTAAATTTATGATTTTCTTTATCTTTCTTTTTGATTGATCCAGTTCCAAGAAAAGAACATTATTGTGTTGTCTATGTCTTTTTGCAGCTTACTTTCCCTTTATTAATTTAAATCTTATGCCATTTAAAACATGTTTAATTGGTTCACTACCTATGATTCCTATAATGTAATTTTCTTGTTTATCAATATCATGAAATTTTATTTTTGTTTTCTTGTGAGCAACAGATTGTGGCGTTTTATTTTCTTATATATTCTGCCACTTTCCTTTTATTAGATTTCTTAGTTCATTCACATTTAAAGTTATGAGTTGAGATTTAATTTCTCTTTGTTTCTATTGCATTTAAAAAAAATTTTTAATCCCCTTCCTTTTTTAATTCAACACACTATTCCTGCTGAAATTACTTTGATGTCGCTCTATTCCCAAAGGCTTTCTATCACTCATTCTAATCTTTAGCCATTCCCATTTGCTTACCCTTTCCTTAGTTTGCAGGTTTTACTGACATTTAAATTTCATTGTCTTTTATTTATTTAGTCATATTTTGTCCATTTGCTCCTTCCTCTTCCCTTCTTTGCCCTTCTCTTAGTTCACAATTTGTCCTCTCCAATTTCTTATTCTTATTAGTTTTCTTTTTATTGAATCCTTTTCTAAGAAGTTTTTTCTTTGATCCGATCGCTTCACTAATTTTCTTTTTTTCCAATCTAATTCTCTAATTCTAATTCATGTCTATACCATTATCTATACCTTCTTTAATATTTTGGTGTTCAATGTCACAGGGTTAAAGTTTCTGAAGTACTGAGTTTGAGCTACCTCTTCAAGCTAATTTTTATGTTACTGCCTTTACAGACCTTGTCTCTTCATCTTTTTTTTTCTGCCCTGACTCATTCTTAGAAGTATCTATTCATGAGAGAAGTTGTTGTTGTGTGTTTGTCTTTCATTTTCAAAGAGGCCCATGACATCAAGGAAATGATGACATGACTTGCAGTTAACTTTGATTTGTGTGAGGGAGGGCTGTGCAGGGTAACCAACTTCACTTTCCCCTCCAGAGCCATCTGGGTCCAGTGGTCTGATATTCATGAGGATGACTGGAGATGGCCCAGGATGCAGTGGGAGACCCTAGCCCCTTTAGGTTAAGGCCTTTTTAAATATTCACTTAAAGTAACACCCATTCAGTGAATAGTGAGGAGTAGTATTGGAGAGAAGCAGCATTAAATTGTAAAAATTACATGGTGTCTAAAACTGTCTGATATTGTCAGATTCTACCCATCTGACCACCTCATGTTCAGTCTCCTTCCCAACGACCATTCAGTATCTGAGTCTGTGTCCCCTCAACCTATCTGGTTGTGGCATGAATATAGTGAACTATAATTGTGCTGTAAAATATACTGATTATGATGAATGCAAAGAAGCTTGGGAAGACATATGAAATGATGCAATATGAAGTAAGCAGAATAAGAAAAACAATATAAATAACGGCTACACCAATGTAAATTGAAACAACAGTCACAAAGTAATTGAAACAGTGTGTCCTACTGTTCAGATAGCACCTCTACAAAACTACAGTGCTACCATGAAGGATGGAAGAGAAGAAATTCCCTCCTTCTCCTCTGCAGGGGCCTTCTTTAAAGTTAGTTCATGGCTTATAGTCTCTCCACTTTCAACTAATGTAATCATGTTGTTAACCTTGTTGATTCAAAGTGGTGTGTGTACCCCATCAAGGGGGTAGACTTGCCATTTTTACAGTTAGTTTAATTACTTATTGACAACCTGTGATTACATCAGCTAAAATTTGTAACAAACCCCTTTCCTTACAACTTCATGTTTTAGATAGAAAATCTAGTGGCTACACTTGAGGTAGCAGTCTTTTTCATAGGGTTATTTTTTAGTCTGGTTCTGACATTCTTTAAAGTAGAAATTTTTTCCCCACATGCTGCTTAAGATGAAATCAAGTTAAATGTGTAAGTCAGTAAGTATCATGATTCATACATTAAAGTTTGTGATATTTAAAATGCCATAGCAACACACTGGAGGTAGGATAACATCATGGTATGCCATGGAGCAAAAGCTAGGTTAGCAGAAACCAAGCTTGGTAGTGGTATGGTGGTAACACATTATTATCTGCACTCCAAGAGTTGTAAAACTGACTTCGGGACTATGTGGGTACAATGCTTCTGTCCATGCTGTCCATCCTCTGGGTCACCAACTGTTTCACAGATGCACTGGAATTCTTGGTCTCCAGCCACTAACAGGTTCACTCTGATTGGGTCAGACAGGCAGACAGACTTGGAGGGGTTAATAATCAGCTTTATTCTAGTCTAGTCTTCTCAAATGGTTGCTGGGAGAACCAGGTCCTACAGCATTCCCTAATTACCCTTTTTGCAGGGGCCGGTAAGATGGGGCAGGGGAACTACCCTCATAGGGTCAGTGGAGACAGGCACCTCTATGTATTCACCTAAATCCCCTGAATGGGGGCCCATTGAGGCACACACAGATTCCCCTATGGTTTCTCCCATGGATTTCCCCATGGTTTTCCTCACTCACTGACCAATGCCCACTTGCTTTTAAAGGGCAACAGTCAAAGAAGGCATCTTTCCAACATTAATCTCACAAGTTAATTTTAGCAATATCATCATTCTACGCAAGTGTAATAAATATCACATTATGTCACCCCTTATCTCACGGCACAGCCTCAGTAGGACTGTCTGTCACTGATTCTAGGATTTACTATCTAGAATCCTTGGGGCTATTCTGGGACTTATTATCTAACACCTGGAAACTAGACATTCCCATGGCCATGGATCCTGAGTAACTAAACTAAAAAGGATAACATAATCCTCCTTACATACAGTAAGGAATGCAGAAGTGAATGAAAATGTATTTATTAAGCATTTACAATGTGTAATATACTGTGCTGAGGACTGAGAATACAGATACAAGCAAGTAAAATGGTCTTTGCATTCAAGAAGCCTATAATCTAATGGGAGGAAACAGAAAATAGAGGGGAGCTAGAAATCAGAACTGGGGAGTGGGGAGGTGTGCTGTAAGATTAGGAAATAACTAATGGCTGGTGGCCTGGCTCTGAGGCAAAAGCTCAGAGTCTAGAGTCCCTAGGGCAGTTTCATTTCTGGTAAAATAGCCGGAATGCTAAACAAACAAACAGACCAAAACCTAAGCCTTTATTTTGGCACATTTTAATCCACCTAAGAGAAAACAAGATTCAAAATAGACGGGGAGAGGAGAGAAGGGATCGAGGCAGAAAGGATGCATTGTGTCTCAGTCACTTGAGCAACAAGGATACAACCAAATCTTTGTTTCTTCTGTAGGGATTGATGGGCTGAGGGTGTGATGACGATCTTCAGGCCACAACAGGAAGAAAATGGGCCCGGGAGAGGGGAGTAGATGGTTCTATAAGGTTTATTCTAGGGCTACAACAAGGGTACTGAATCCAAACTTTTGGATTCAGTCAAAGGGTTGCACTTGAGGACCTTGAGGGTCACATGTGGCCTCGAGGCTGCAGGTTCCCTTGTCTACAACATTAGAAGTTTCAAATTGGGAAGACCCATCAGGAAAAACTATACTGCTATGTGGAGTCATACAAAACATACCTAATAATTGTCTCCATAACATTTTCTCAAATATTTGAAGACAGTTATTGTTGCTCTGATAGGCCAAGGTCCTCAAGTGCAACCCTTTGACTGAATCCAAAAGTTTGGATTCAGTACCCTTGTTGTAGGATCATAAAAGCTCATAGGGTTTAGAGCTACAAAGTACCTTTAAGAAGAATATTAAGTTCCACCCTCACATTCCACAAAGAGGAAGACAGTCTAACCATGTTTGAGTGATGTGTATGAGGCTGTGCAGCTGGTGGGTAAAGAGCAGATTCAGGATCCAAACCCTCTGGCTCCAAGGCCAGTGTTCTTTCTCCTACATCCCCTATACCTAACCCTTCAAATACAATGTGGAAGGACTGCTTTTTCCAGAAAGGTTTCTCTTACCTTCCTTCCCAGCTATAGAGGAGACAAGAAGACGTATGAAGGAAAATACCAAATAAATATGTACCAGTTTAGAGAAATGAGCAGGAATGTGGGTGTTAAATCTCCTTCTCTAAAAAGAAAAAAACACTTAACATTAAGATGTTAGTTCTTCACTTTGACAGTTAATATTATATTTTTTATTTATCCTTATGCAAAGAAATAGGTGATATGAACTTTTAAAAATGTTTTTAATTTATTATTTTTTAATGAAGAAAAATCTATTTTCTTTTACTCTAACATCTCCCCCAGTGCAGGGGAGATTTATTAACCCTTGCAACAAATATATATAATCAAGCAAAAGCATTGTCAACGTCCATATAACATATCCTTCTGAACCTTGGGATCATCACCTCTCTATCAGGAGGTGGGTAGCATGCTTCGTTATCAGTCCTCTGGACTCATTGTTAGTCACTGAATTGACCTGAGTGTTTAAGCGTCTTTCAAAGTTGTTTGTCTTTATGATTTTGTTGTTTTATAAATTGTTC
Source organism: Potorous gilbertii (assembly GCA_028658325.1). Classification (NCBI taxonomy): domain Eukaryota; kingdom Metazoa; phylum Chordata; class Mammalia; order Diprotodontia; family Potoroidae; genus Potorous; species Potorous gilbertii. The sequence continues at coordinate 542,599,498 of CM053770.1, forward strand.
TTCTGGTTCTACTCACTTTACCCTGCATCATTTCATGCAGGTTTTCAGAAACCATCCTTTCTACAATTTCTCATAGCACAGTAGCATTCTTTTACATTCATATAGCATAATTTATTCAGGCATTACCCAATTGATGGGTACTTCCTCAGTTTCCATTTCTTTACCATCAAAAAGAAAAGCTGCTGCAAGTATTTTGTACATATGAGTCCTTTTCCTCCTTCACTGATCTCTTTGGAGGTATAAGCCTATTAGTTATATAGCTGGGTTAACGAGTATACACAGTTTAGCATTTTGGGGACATAGTTCCAAATTACTTTCCCGAAAAGCTGGACCGATTCATTGCTGTACTAACAATGCATTAATCTTCCCGTTTTCCCATAGTCCCTCCAACATTTATCATTTGCCTTTTTAAAAAAATGTCTTTGCAAATCTGATTGTTTGTGAGGTGGAACCTCAGAATTATTTTAATTTTCATTTTTCTAATTCGCGATTTGGATATTTTGTACACATAGCCATTGATATCTTGGATTCATTAGAAAACTGCCTGTTCATATCTTTTTACTGTTTATCAATTGTGGAGTGGCTTTTATCCTTATACATTTGAATCACTTCTTTATGTATGTCTTAGAAATGAAACCTTTATCAAAAAAGCGCTCAAAGATTCACCTCTCATTTACCTGCTTACCTTTTAATTTTACCTGCATTGTTTTTTATTTGTGCAAAACCTTTTCAATTTTATGTAATCAAAATTACATACTTTATCTTCTGTGATACTCTCTAACCATTATATGGTCATTTATTTATCAACAAAGCTGAAATATATTCTTTCCTTGCTCCTGTAATTGATTTATGATGCCACCCTTTGCATCTAAGTCATGTATCCATTTGAAACTTATCTTGGTAAATGGATGAGATGTTGTTCCACATGTGGTTTTTGCCATACTGCTTTCTGATCTTCCCAGCAGTTTTTATTGAATAGTGTGTTCTTACGCCAGGAACTGAGGTCTTCAGGTTTATCGGACATTAGGCTACTGTGTCCATTTGCTTTTATATTTTTTGTAGCTTGTCTGTTCCATTGCTAAATCTCCCTGTTTCTTCATCAGTACCATACTGTTTTGATGATTACTATGGTAGTAATATATAGTAATATAGTTGTAATACAGTTTAGTACTTAGTCTCCCTTACTTCCCATTTTTTCATCATTTCTGTTGAGATTCTTGACCTCTAGTTAAATTCTATTTTCTTTTGGTACCTCTACAAAGTAATCCTTTGGTGGTTTGGTATGGCACTAAATATATAAATTAATGTAGGTAGTATTGTTGTTTTTCTTATATTGGCTCAGTCTCTCTATGAGCTAATAATATTTTTCCAATTACTTAGTACTGTATTTCTGTAAAAAATATCCTAGCATCCTAGGTATTTTCTATCTCAAGTATTTTATGCATCATGTAAATGAAATTTCTCTATTTCTTGTTGCTGGGTTTTGTTGGAAACATGTAGAAGGGCTGATGATTTATATGCATTTATTTTATATTTGGCAACTTTGCTGAAGTTATTGTTTCTACTAATTTTAGTTAACTCTCTAGGATTGTCTAAGTAAGTCACCATATCATCTGCAAAAACGTCAATTTTTCCTCTCTCCCTACACTTATTCCTCCCATTTCTTTTCCCTGTCTTATTACTAGAGCTAGCAGAGTACGCCTCTGTCTCAAATGACGGTGATGATAATGGGCATCCTTGCTTTACCCCGACCTTATTGGAAAGGTTTCATCTATTTCCATTACATATAATGCTGGATTGCTTTTTACACAGGTAGCATTTTTAATTCCTAAATTTTTCAGTGTTTCTAACAGCAATATTGTATCTTTGTCCACATCTATTGATATAATAATGTGATTAATTTTTGTTATTAATATGGTTGATTGTATTGATAATTTTTTCTAATAACCCTGCATTTCTGTTATAAACTTGGTCATAGTGTATAATTGTAATATGTTGCTCTAGCACCCTTGCTAACATTTGATTTATAATTTCCGAGTTTCAGGATAAAAAATGTTTAGACAAGTTGAAATCAGATCAAAGTTCAAAATTATTTGCTACTGTATTTATTTTTAAGCCTCAAATCTGTTAAAAAAATTTTAATAGGCAATAATTTATGCCTTAAGTATTGAAGTTTTTAAAAAATTTTCATTTACCTGTTAGCAAGATTCATTAAGGAAACATCTGGTTTGCATCAAATCTATTCAATTGAATTCAACAAATATTTACTAAGTGCCTGCTATGTGGCAGGCATTATCCTGAGAGCTGAGGATGCAAAGACAAAAAAAAAGCCTTTGACTTCAAGGATTTTACACTGTATCGAGAGAAATGACACATATATAAAAATTTAAATACAGAATAAATAGAGTAATTTCCAGGAGGAGAGTCCCAGTAACACGGAGGTAGAAGGAAGGGTAGTAAGTACATACTTTCTGTAGGGGTGGTTTTTGAGCTGAAAGAGGTGAAATGTCATTTTGGGGGACAATAAGAAGGCTAATTTGACTAGAACACGGGATGCATGAAGGAAAACAATGAGCAGTAAGCCTGGAGAGGTAGGGAAAAGCCAGACTGGGAAGTAGAGAAGTTTGTGTTTTATACTAGAAAGAACAAGCAGCCGCTAAGGTTTTTTGAGCAGTGGAATGAAATGGTCCGACCTGTGATTTAGGAATACGTTGCCTTTCTGCTGTTGTTATCCACTTCCTATTTACTTTCTCTGCCACAAAAATGCTCTTGTACAGTAATAAAGAGTTGTGCAAAATCCATCAAAACAACGAACATATCTGATTGCCCACCTGTAGTTTCCCACCTCTCTCCCGAGGGTAAAGAATTGTGTTTCATCATTTCTCTGGAACTAGGAATCTTAATTCTGCTGTCCTTAATATTGTTTTCATTTATATAGATGCTACTATTAGTGGAACATTCGACACCTGGTTTTGCTCTCTTTAGTCTTCTTCAATTTATACAGGTCTTCACATGTTCAATTTTGTTATTTTTTGTCTGCTTCTATAAAATAACTCTTTGGTGTTTTGATTGGCATAGCACTAAACTTTAGATTAATTTGAATTGAACTACCATTTTTTATATTGGTATGGTTCAGCGATGAATATTTTGAAAGTTTCTTTTAAATTTTCCTTTTTTTCTATAGAGTGTTTGCTAGTTGTTTTTTTTTTTAAATGTAAGACCTGAATATATATTTACTGGTTGATTTTCAGGCATTTTATACAATTTTTAGTTATTTTGAATGAAATTTCTCATGTTCACTTGAGTTTTGACAGTCCTGTATGGAAATACTAATGAATTTTTGTGGAGTTAATTTGTTTCCCTGTTATTTTTTAATGATGCTATTAATCATATTAATTTCTACACTGATTGTGTGTGGGAGTTTTATAAATAAACCATCATTTCATCTGTAAATAAGGATCATTTTGTTTCTTCTTTGCCAGTGCTTAGATGTTTAATGTCCCTTATCTTATTGCTATAGGTAACATGTCAAATGATTGGAGGGTCAAGGGACATCCCTGCTTTACTTCTTTATTTCATGTAAAATTTCTAATATGTCTCCATTGCAAATGATACTAACTCTTGGTTTTCAATGTGTACCATTGATTTTATTAAAGAAGGACTCTTCAATGCTAATTTTTTTGCTTTAATTCTTAGAAGATTCCATGGTATTATCCATGATATTGGGATAATAATTTGGAAATGTTTATTTAGAGAGGTTCATACAATGAGGCTGTTGCAGGATTTGTTCTCTCCATATTTGGAGTTCTTATTATTTTTGAGTGATGGGAAGGTAAGTAGACTGAGGCTGACTTCCCCAATATATTGCCTTAAGCACTTTTCTATTTTTGAGGAAAGAGTCCCACCCACACTACTCCCTGACTTCTCCTATGAAGGCTTTCATCCTCATACTAAATCCAGCTAGATTCTCCTCAGCTATCATCATATAATTGTCACAATTCAAGAAGATCTTTACAAAATATCAGTATAATAGCAAAACTATTGTTTTGGCTGGTGGTATTTAAAAATATGTATTTTATCTTTTAAATGTTTCATTCTTCAAATGTTTCTTTTTGATCCGTAGCCCTTAGGACTAAAAAGTAATGAATTTTTTCAACATTAAATATAAATTAAGAAACATACTATGATTAATTAAAGTATTGGTTGGTTGGTAACTCCCAAATATCTCCTTTCTTTTACCTGAGATTTAAGATAATTGTGAATATAATATTTAAAGTTACTATTACTACTACTGTAGCCTCTTCTAACTTAAAGGTCAGAAGCCTCTGGAAGTTAACTGCTGCTGTGAAGATATGACAGGATAAATCAATGAATGAGGAACAACCTGTTCTATATTCACATAAAGAATTGGGGGGTGAGGTGTGAAAATTAGCAGGACCTGGTAAAGAAGCTAAGATAGCATTAGCTAGCCCCAAAGTTCTAATTAGAGGTATACTTTATGTGTATAGATAAACTTGCCCTGGAAAGGCAAGGAAAGGCAAGCAGGAAATTCAGTAAAGGAAACAAGCAGCGTTCTTACTCCAAGATGAAGACCAAGAGACTTGGGTCAGGAGTGGTCAAGGAACAGAGATGATAAGCCATGAAAGAACAGTCTGATTTATAAACCAGAATTCATGTGATTAGAAATATTTAACCAGGAGATACTTGCTAAACCCCAACCCTATATTATTCCCACCATTTTCCTCCTCCATTCCTACTATATTCACATGCTGTTGAACAGGAATAGAAGCAGTCACCCAACTGAGATGTTTGGGTAGATTACAAATTTATCCTGTCTAATTTCTCTCTGTCTTTATTGATCCTGATTTATTTAATTTAGGCATATTCTCTAGGAATACGCTTAGAGACCACTGAGTCCATTAAATAAAGAGATGCCGTAAATATTTTTGTACACATGCATCTTTTTTCACTCTTTCTTCAGTCTCCTTGGGGCATAGATCTAGTAGTAGCTTTTCTAGGCCAAATGATATGAACAGTTTAATAACTTTTGGGGCATAATTCTTAATTGCCTTCTAGGATGTCTGGACCAGTTCACAGCTCTATCAATAATGCATTAATGTACCCATTTTGCCACAAACCCTCCCTTCCAGTATTTGTCATTTTACTTTTTTCCTAACTTTTCCAATTTGATGGATGTCAGTGTCAAACCTTAGAGTTGTTTAATTTCCACTTTTATTGAGTGAATCTGCAATCTCTTTTGGTCCAGGATTAGGGATCCAAAAGAATGAATGAACATGTTACCACTAATGTCTATCGATTTTAAGCAATTAGCCAATTGTACCAATATTGCAACTTTTATTCTTGACCTAATTCTTAATTTAAAAGATGACTTCTCTCCTCATTAGGTTGCCAGTCCATTTTCCAATCCTAGGGGGGAAAAATAAAATTTTTTTCTTACTTTTGTTCACTCAAGACTAATTGTTGGGCTTTTATTGTCTTTCTTTTATATTCTTGATGTATGAAGCAACTCAGAAGATAGGTAAACTATTACCTTAAGAACAGATGTGTCAACATTGAAACAATCTACTAATGGCTTATGGATAATCATTAGTATGCTTAGTGAACTATTTATTGGCCAAAACATACATTTTACCGGCACAAAACTGTAATGCACAAATTTATATTGCATGTATTTCTTCTCTGGTAATATTTTCAAAAGGTAATTAATTATAGAAAAATCAGAGAAAAATACACCTAAAATAATTTCTAAAACACAGATTCTGCCTTTTTTGTGGAATTTGGGACATTTATCCCTTACATTAATAAATTAGAAAGTGTAACCTTTTTGAAAACCTGATGGTATTAATTAGGTTTGTTCCATTTACATAGATTATGAAGTTAATACAAAATTGCTAAGAAAAAAATGGAAACTTTTGTATTCTTGACTGTTGTCTTAAGCTACAGGCACCTTTGTGATTGTGAAGTGTCCTATGCTAAAATACTGGCAATTTATTTATCTCTATGAAGTGTCTTTAATTATTGATTGGCAGATGCAAAATGAATGAATTTGTCTTGTCCCTTGGATGCATATACTGCAGTTACATACTTGAATTTCAGTGCATTTTGGAGAAGAATAAAGATTTAAAAGCTTCTTCGCCAAACATTGCCACACTTTGCCCTTGAAAGATCAGTGAATTATGCTAGTAGAGTGACTAAAATGTCTGTTCTCTTTGACCTAGACATTCCAGTGCTAGCATGTAACCCAAAGAAGTCAAAGACAGGAAGAAAGGCCCCATGTACACCAATATATTTTAGCAATACTTTGTATAGTAGTAAAGAACTAGAGACCAAGCGGAGGAGGTGGCAATGACTAAAAAAAAATGCAGTACATAAATATTTGAAAATTCTTTTGATTTTACTTTGTCTTTTTATTCAGGTGGTCTAAAGATTTATTAAATTTGTCCGTGTCTTTTTAAAAATCTTGTAACACCCCCTTCTAAACTTTCTCTCATTTATACCAGCCCTATTGGTTTCTGTTCCTCCAGGTGGCTGAAGTGCTACTCCCTAAAGGCCCTAAGGGTAAACTGAGGTTTTGAGGGGTAGGAATTTTCTACTACTATTATTTGTTTATAAGGTCCACTCTAGTGTGTTCCCCATTGATTATCAGTTAGCTAGCTGGAGTTAATTAGATTTTAGAAAAGGTACTTAATAAAGTATACACAGAGTCTAAGGGAAAGTAAATTCATGCATAGAAAACACATGTGGCAAAGAAGCAATTCAGCTGCTGGTTGAAGAGCAGTCCTTTTGGCCCTTCATGGACTCCTCATCAAGTTTTCTGAGATACGCTCTCTTCTGAGTCCAGTGCCTCTGTGCTTTTTGAGACCCTGTACTTCCCTAATTCAGTAAATTGGTAGATAAAACTCACATAAACAAAAACTCTTTGTGGGGATCCACAGTAATTTTTAAGAATGTAAAGGGAACCTGATGATGGGTTCAGGGTAAAAGTTTGTTCAAGCAGAGCAATAGCATATGAGGCGCCTCTTCTTTAAGTCTTAGAGATCAAATTTCTCACTACGTTTGACCCACTGTCAGACCAAGTAACCTAAAGTTAAATTCCTAGCAAAAGTCCAAAGCCAGTGTTCTCTAAGGCAATAGAATATGGGCATTGAGCCCCCTTTGTATCCACCAAGCCTATTTAGTTGCTAGGGAACCCCACCCCAAGAGTATTTTTAACTAAGCTTAGTATTCATTTCAGGTCACGGAGTCACTTCCGACTATGACATCGACTATGACAGGAGGGAAGGAACAAGATGAGACTTCTCCAACGAGGCATCCTTTGGTTAAGGGAATCTCCAGAAATTGGCATTGAGCTCCCTTGTACCGTCTAATCTTTTGGCCAGCTCTTTAGGGGGCCCCAACTCAAAATGAAACAGTTCCGTAGGGCCACCAGAAATGATGGGTTCAGGGTGCACTCCAAGAATGTGGGGGTGCAACAGAAATTGCAGAGAATCAACATGTATCTCCGTACAGATAAAGGGAACAGGAAAGAAGAGGAAAAGAGTTATTCTGCAATGTCAGGTGATTGGGGGTGCTTTGTGAAAGCTCACAGGTAAGCTCCCGGTGGCTTTTAAGCTTAATTTAATATTTGACTCCAAGTCAGTGTTTTGTCTCTGCAATTCGTTTTGCTTAAACGAGATGTAACTCTCACGGGCTTCCCCTTCCCCAGCTCCACTCCAGATAAAACCACTCCCAAAATAGCCTTCCCCATTTGCCTATCTTTTCCCTAGTTTAGAGGTTTTCATTAAATTACTGATTTTTCTTTTCTTTTGTTTTAAATGTCTGTTAGTTATCTATTTCTTCCCTTCTTTTGGTCCTTCTCAAAATAAAAGGTAGTGTAGGTAGTTAGTTCAAAATCTCCCCTCCTCCTCTCCTGTTGTTTATGTTTAATTTTCTTTTTACTGTATCTTTTTCCCAAGAAATTTTCTTTGCTTTATTTTATTCCTTAAATGTCTTCCCTTCCAACCCATTATTAAATTTTAATTTTTAATCCATGTAACATTTCACAAATCCTGTGATTTTTGAGGGAAGTAAAAATTGTATAGAAGGACTTCATTTATTCTAGGTAGGAGAGGTCAGGATGAGAATGGGTTAGGGAAAATAGATGAGTTTGTCTAGAAAGTAGAGAACGTGGCAGGCAGTAGTATAATGTAGAATGACACCATATTCTGGAGGTCCTTGAAAACTAAGATCAAGAAATTGTAAGCATTGGGACACACTAATTTGGTAGGGAGGAAGTAGGGTAAAGGTCAGCATTTCTTTTGACCTTCCTTCTCACCTGGTAGAGCCCTTGTGATTTGCATAGAACACAAGGGGCAGGGGGTGGCAAAAGCTTCCTTAAAACAGCATCACCCAGCTTTGCAGTTTTGCTAAGAAGTGATTTGCTGGAACAAGTCATGATAGAAATTTAAAGGCATTCTCTGACTGTAACTTAGATAAAAGATTGAGATAGTAGTGGAGGAAATGACTTTAAGGAATAGAATGCCTAATATCTAAGAAAGAACTTTCCTGGCTGGCTTCCTGGGGGAGTCTAATCATAAAACAAAGCCAAAGGATGGCTCCTAGGCTCTCAGCTAAAGAGCTGGCATTTTTCTACTATGGTCAGGCAACAGCTGTACCGTACTGTAATTGAAGACCACCAGCAAAATTAACTGGTGGAGAACTGTGCCACCCAGACACTTCCCAGAAGGCAGTCTGGCTGAGGCTCCCAGCTCAATGGAGCCAGCAGCTTGTATGATGGTAGATGTCATAAAGACAACTGTGTTGGCTCTACAGGGTTACAGGTGTCAGTTATTACAGCCAGGTATGTATGCTGGCCACAGATGTTCCCTAAGTATGTGAATAAATTTTTAAAAACCTCTCAGCTTTTACTTTTAACTGATCCCTGAGCTCTAAGTGCTGGGAATACAAATGGAATAGAGAGAGAGCCTACTCTCAAGGAGAGCTCTCAAGGTTCTAATTTGGGGAGGCAACATATGTAGCAAGGTTTAGCTGAAAGGTACATAGAAGTGGTCCTAGGGATGCAGTGTAATAGCATATAGCAAGTCCTAGGGATCCTTAGGCTGCCCTGGCATGTCAGAATGCAAATGGCCTAGGGCTTTGGAGGATATAGTGAAAAGACAAATGGTAAAGCAAGTGGACTTTAGGGTTCCATGAGAAGACAAAGGGTTGGTCCTGGTGGCTCTTCATCTTATTGGAAAACTTCCAGTTGGTGATTTCCTTCTCATCCCTGCGGTATGCGTGGCTATGTCTGCCCAGCAAGAGAGCAGAGTTAAAGGAGACCAGTTCCCTCCTGATGAGAAGCGGGGTATGGGTCTCAGAATTAAAGTAGAGCAGGTACTCTGGGTTCTCTTCTGAATGAGTTGAGATGGGGGAAGGGTTAGACTCCCATTGGGAGGTGGAAAGGGATAAATAAGGAGCATAGGCAGGAAGATTAAGGAAAAGATAATGTGTCTCCTTGTGACCACATGTATTTCCTGCGTGTGCCAAACTATTTATGTGGTCATTTAAGGCAGAATATACTCTTTTGTCTATGGAAGATCTTTCTTGTCAATTATTTTGATAATCTAATTAAACATACTACATTGTTCCATTGTTAGTGGGGGGAGCCAATGAAGGTTTGGGGGCTGATTCAATCACTGTGCCCTTCCTTAGAAACTTGATTGAGGAATATAATTAATTGCTATGTTCCAATAGAATGTGAAAATGTTATTATTTTGTACCTATATTGATCAATATATAGGTATATATGAAAACAACCCATATACTGTGATGTTGGAATATAACTATTTCTTACCACTTCCAATAATAAAAGAAATCTATTCTGGCAATCCATACTCTGCATAGATTCTGCATTCCTTATAAGATATTTCTTTCAATTCCCACCTCAAACATATTTCAAATAGTTTAAGTGTTAGAGAACTCAATCAGAATATATTGTATTTTAATACGTTATAATAGAATAATTTATGTAGTTCTTTAATAACATTTATATGAATGCTTTCCTCACTGTGATGTGGACAGTACTTATTTAACCATTCCCATTTTATGGATAAAGAAGCTGCTTATTAAACTGACTTTTCCAAGGCTATATAACTAGTAAGTGGCAGAGTGGGTACACAAACCACATCCTTTGACTCCAAGTCTAGTGCCTTTCTACCCTTCCACTCTGCTTTCTGTCAGTCAATAACAATGTATGTTAAGTACAGCCTTTTCATTTTAGCATGCATGAATCCTTTGATATTTATAAAATGCTGGATTATTTGAAGGCAACATGATTTCTGGGTAAAACGAAGTATTGGTTAACATGGTTACAGTCGTCGTCTCTTCTTTTATCTTCTAAATTTAAAATATAAAATCCTGACGACTTTATCACGCACTCTCTGAGAAGCCAGATTTTTGCATTCCAGTGACTGAAGCACATGTTATAATTAAATGATTACACCTTTCCTCAAACCATTTAACATCTAGAACTCTCGCGTTCTGAAGCTTTTTGCGTTGCTGAAATGCCACGTTTTGCTTCTTTGCTGGAAAATAATAGCTAGCATGTACACTGAAAGAACTTTGGGATTTTCATATTGCTTTCAAATACTCTCTTTCATTCTCACAACAATCCTGGTAAGTAGATGTTAGTATTAGCACCATTTTACAGATGAAGAAACTGAGGCAGGAAGTGATTAAGTGACTTGTCCAGAATCACGCAGTATGTTCCAGTATTAGCAATAGACAGTGGTCAGAGAGGGCTTCAACATGGCTGAATTTTATTACTTCAAAGCTGGTGGGAGAGTATGATGGAAAGAGCAGTAAACTGGCAGTCAAGAAGCCTGGGTGCAAGTCATGGCTTTTACTTCTAGCTGTGGCCTGGACAAGCCATTTAATTTGCCTGGGCCCTGGGTTTCATAGCTGGAAAATGAAAGGTTCAATTCAGTAAATGTTTAAGCACCTACTATGTGCACCACCTTGAGCTAGGCAATAGGAGTACAAAGACAAAACTAAAACAGCCTTTCGAGTTTGGAGAAGTCTAAATTATCTCTAAGGATTCTTCCAGCTATAAAATCCTGTGATTCTGCTCTGCAAAAATTCAATTTAGTAATGTAGTAACACACAAGCTTGGAAGCTCTAAAGGGACAAAAAGGCCAATAGGAAATAAAAAAATAAAATTATTCATGTGGCACAATTGCATCCCTTAACGTAGATCTACTACACTTGCCACGCTGAGGAGTCGTTACTTTTCTTGAAGTGAAACCTGTTTGTAATGTGCCTTTCTTTAAAACCAACCTGTTTCATTGAATTTTCTTTGTTAATAGAGAAGAAATCATTTTAATAGCAAAAAGGGAGATAGTACTAATATTTGGTTTATAACTAACTCAATTAGAGGCTTCATTCAAAATCATTTTTAAATGTTGAATTGCATTTTGCATTATACAAAACATTGTCCAAAATTAAGCACATATAGACATTTCTGCTCTGTTCTCTACCGATCAACCTGATTGTCTTGAAGAGTAGTGTACCATTGTGGAGGGAGACAATATGCTGGGAAGAAAGAGGTAGACTCACTGGGCTTTGTTAGATAACTTGTGTGTGGGGGTGTAGAGGTGCTAAGATAAAGATGTCCTCTACTTAATGTGCATTGAGTACTTGGGAGGAGCTGGAAACCCTTTTACCCACATTTTTGGAGACCTGGACATGAGCTAAATTCTAAGATATCTCAAAGAGAATGCAGGGTGAGAATTAAAGGAACCAAATAGATGTGGTTAAGGGGGATGCTTCAGATATTAAAGGTTTTTGTTTTGAAATGTTGGGCCATACAGGGCACTTATTATTGTATATCTTCTTTCATTTAGTATATGTGACCATATACTATGACATATTATGCTATGATATTGACATATCATCATGTATTGGCAACTTACGTATATGTCAATGGTAGTAGGCACCAAGGTCCTATCTGTTTTGACACGTTCTGCCTCCTAGTACTGGTCTGCTACTCAACACTCATGTCTTCTGTTGTCCTTCAGAAACTAGAAATTCAAGCACTCAAATGGCCCTGTGATTTCATAGACTTAGATGTTCTCTCCAGTGACATATATAGCAACCCATCCACACTTGCCCATCCTGCAACTTTTGTTCCTAAATTCATTACTGATGGTTCTCTCAATCTACTGGGTACCTTCTTTGTTTTATTCTGACCAAGCTAAGATACCTATTATGCGAAGTGGAGCACTCAGGCTACCCATTTACTGTCCCTTAGTCTTGCCATGTGAGAAACTCATGTTGTTTCTTAATCACATATTTTCCTGATGACATTTTTGATTCCAGTTCTTTGAGATTCCTCATTTGTTAAATGTTACAGCCATGATACACCTCTCCATTGCTCTCTGTGATCCTCATTTTTAGTTCCATAGAGACTCTAATGTTTTGTGACTTGCAGCCATAGGAGGCAATGCTAGAGGGAATAATATATTAAAAAGAGGGACTTTTTCTTTCTTGGAGAAGTATGGGATCCATTAAAGGAGCTTTGCATTTTCCTCTGTGCAATTCAGGTCACTGTGTTCTTGTTTCATCTTGGACCCAACTTAGTCTTTTTGTATTGTCTGAGTTATATATATATATGTGTGTGTGTGTGTGTGTGTGTGTGTATATATATATATATATATATACATATTTGTATATACACATATACTAATAGACAAATTTCATAGGTTTTCTATTTAACTGCTTGTCATAGAACAGATATTTCTCATCTACTGGTTTTTCCTGTGTTGTTAGTTAAGCCAAATTCTTCATTGTTACAGATTTTTTTTCCAGAAGACATCCGCAGTGTTCTGGGGCTTTATGCCCCAGAACTGGAATAATATTATCTGAAAATGGGGGCATCTGAAAGGACATGACATCTAAAGAAATTCCTTATCCAGTTTTATCAGTTGTATTCAATTTTTGATCTTTCCCTTAACAATGGAAAACACTGTGGTGAGCATTTGTTCCTGTGTTTTATAACTCACCTGATTTTGATGATCAGAGTCTTCAAATAGTCTTCAAATCTCCCTTGTTTTATCTTTCAAGGAATCTTGAATAATTTTCGTGTATGAATGGGAGATATTTTGTTAGAAGAGAATCCTTAAGGTAGTATTCTGTTATATTGAATCAAATCTTCTGTCTCTGTCTCTCTCTGTATATATGTGTATATGTATGTATGCATATATACATATATATATACATATATCCTCCAAGCAAAAAACAAGGGGCTCTTCTGTTTTCCATAACCTTCTGTAAATTGTATTATGGTAAAGATGTGATTTGCTATAGAATGTTGGGCAGCTAGGTGGTGCAGTGGTTAGTGTTGGGTCTGAAGTCAGAAAAACTCAGCTTTGTGAATTCAAATCTGACCTCAGATACGATCTGTATGATCCTGAACAAGTCATTTAATTCCTGCTTGCCTCAGTTTCCTTATCTGTAAAATGAACTGGAGAAGGAAATGGCAAACCACTCCAATATCTTCACCAAGGAAACCCAAATATGGTCATGAAGAGTCAGACATGACTGAACAACAATGCAGAATGTCACTAGTGAAAACTTGCCTGTTTCCTGCTAATATCTTCATTGACATTATCCTCAGTGTGTGTGTGTGTGTGTGTATGTATGTATGTATTTATGTGATTCTCATAAATTTATGAAAACAAGGAAGTAGGCATAACATCACTAGTAGTTAATGTTCTTTCAGTCACCTTTTTGGGGGAATTTTTTTAAAAGTCTGAAATATTTTCCATACTCTTTGTGTCTTGTGATGCCTCCTTAAGCTACCTTGTGAATTAGACAGTGCCCTCAGATCTCTTTGTTCACTTGGTCTAATCCAGTTTCTTTTCTTGTATTTGCTCACTTTAGTGCTATTTCTAATGCATCTATAGGCACCTCTGGAGTTCTGATGTTAGAATCCAAGTGTGGTGGAACTCTATTGTCCTTGATGATGAAAAATGTTTGATATAAACATCTTTGCAGATCTTGACAATTTATATTCTATTTGTTTTCACTGTATAACTGAACCTACCTCCTTTTCAAATCATCCATTTTCCTGTCAACATTCTTTACACAATTTTTTTTAATATTTAGAACATCACTGAAATTATGGTACAGTCTACTTTATCTCTCTATTGTCCTCTGGGTCTTTCTACAACTTTAGTTCTTCAGAGATTGTGGTGCTTCAAGATTTCCAATCAGAAAGCATCACTAAGAAAAGACTTCTGTTAAAAAGATCAATTTTTATGATAGGAAGACACTTGGAATTATTGAAAGTGACAGTTTTCCAAATGAAAGTCACCCCCCTTTTCTTCCTCCTGTTTAATTCAATAACTCATTATTGGTTATGTATGTAGTGCCTGTCACAAATATATGTATTCATTAGCTCAGTGAACTGACCATCCAACTTCATGTCACAATCTGGAAAACCCAATTTTTATCTATTTTGTTTTTTCCTATATAAATTGTTAGCTATTCTCTTGAATAATGTGTATTTCATTAAGGAGATTTAGGAATATTTTAGAGTTTGATAAATCAGCACTATATTATTCGTAAATAGGAGCATCTGAAAAATCTCACTATCTTTGGGGAACAGTTCATGAAATGAATAAAATAATTCATCCCTAAAAACCCCAAAAGGGACTCCTTTTGCACCCCACCCACCCAGTTTGAAAACTAAGAAGTTTCTAAAATTAATTTGGATCTACCTATTTACTTACCATGCTAACGGAGCTAGGTGAGCATGGAAATAGAAAAAGAAAATTAAGTGGGTCAGGAATAAAGAGTAAAACAACAGGAAACAATCTGCGCCACATTCCTGAATAAGTATAATTTCATACCCCTTCCTCTCAATTGGTTTGGGAAATGAACTCTTCTACAAAGGTAATGGGTCCAGTGGGGAAGGCATAGTAACAGTCTCTCTCTACAGCTGGAGTAAATTGGGTTGGAGCTTTCAGCACAGACATCCTTAAAAATAAATCCTGCCTTTAGCCCATCTGTTTTATAAACTCTATGCATTGCCAGATTTGCCTTGTACAAATTCCAGGCTTGCCTCAGACACTACTTGTCACTCCCAGGCTTGGTTTTTGACTTGCTGCCCTACCTAATCTCTTCTACCCCAAGGTTACAAATTCCTGCAGAGATAGTCAATACTTTGTGATCTTCCTGCTCCTATGCCCAGCTGCAATGTGGACTCTTCTTAATGGGAAGTGTGGTATTTTTCCCATTTGATGGTGCCTATCATACACGGTGTCCCAAAAGTCTTAGTGCAATTTAAAGCTTTACCACCTGGAAAAACTTAGAATCATTGGAGGTAAAGCAGTTTCCCAAATCCACATCACATTCCTGAATAAATATGTTTTCATTCCCCTTCTTTCTGAGTAGTTTGGGAAATGAATAAACTTAAATAGCTTAAAACTGCTCTAAGACTTCTAAGACACCATCTATAAGCAAATACTTCAGGAAGGTTGAAGAAGATCCTATCATACACTTCGTACCTTTGTGTGAATTAGGTTCATCTATTTGTTTTTGTGGCACTACAAGAACTGGAGTTTTAAAGGTATGGTTAAAGGTGGGTACAAATAATTTTTGGAGCAAGGGTCCTAAACCCAGAGCCTTAATAATGAGTTTTCACAACAGACTTTTTGAATGAATGAATGAGCACTGCAAGGAAAAACTAGGAGGAGTGGGATGGAGAGTATAGTTTTGGGCAGCAAATGTGTAAGATGAGGGCAGAAGAAAGAAGAGAGTAGGAAAAAGGGGTGAGGAAAATGAAAATATAGGCCCAGGATTTTAAAAAGTAAAAAAAGAAGATCTATATGGAGATTTTTGCTGAGTTGATTGTCCATATGTTTGATTTATTAGAAACTGTGGTTGGCATGAAAATCTACAAATTTCTTCCCCCTCCCTGACTTCAGTTTTCTACTTCGGTGTATTGGAAGGCATGCTGGAAACAGAGGAAGTAAACAGACAAATAAGGCCGCAACTCAATTATGGCTGAACAAGGGCAGTAAGAGCATGGGGCTGATACTAATTCTATTCAGCTGGCTCTGGGACCCAGGAGTAAATACCTAGCTCTGGGACCCAGGAGTAAATACCTAGCTATTACTCTCCCACCCCCACCCCCACATCTATCTTTCTCTCCATCCCCTACCCCAAGCCATTTATACAGGTAAAGTAGGGTTTAAATGAAAATCAAAGATATAGTCTTAAATGAGAAAAGAAGTCACAAAAAGTTAATCCAAGGGGTTTGTATGGAAATAGTCACCTTTGCCTTAGTGATAGGAGAAAAGAAGGGGGTTTATGGACTTTTATTAGTACATATTATTATCAGGTATTTTTCCTTGTGCTAATACAATCTCTTCTAGCCTTCTACCATACCTTGAGTCATTTTTTTTTTTGAGAGGGAGGGGGATAAGTGAAAAAGAAAAAAGACCAATAGATTTGGAATCAAAAGGACATGTTTTCCAGTCCCAGCTCTGCTGTCTATATGACCTTGGGTAAGTCACTTAATATATCTGGGCCTTAGTTTCCTCATTTGTAAAACAAGGGAATTGACTTAGATGGTTTCCAAGGTCTCTTCCTGCTCTAAGTCTATGTGCTATATGATTGCAAGTGTGGGCCCCTGTTCTGTTATCCCAATTCACCTTACTTTAGGGATGACCCTGCCTAACAGAACTAGAATTGACCATATTTGTGTCTGAGAAATAAGAAGACAGTCTTCTGCCTGCCATGACTTAATGGTTTACCAAAAATAGAGAGCCTGTGCTCACTAGGTGCTGCCCTCATGCATTTTTAGTCTTTTTTTGTATGATTATATTTGGGAGTTCACATTTAAATGTTAGTTGGCCATATATGGAAAATATGAAAAATCCAGATCGTGGACTTTTTGATCATTCTGATAAGTGTTTCTTTTCTGGAACACCATGTGCCTTTCTAATTATAGCAAGCATTCAATTTAAGCCTCTAGTTCAAAATCAAAGCTATGACCTTAGACAGTTCTTGTATCCTGCCAAGACTTGCTGTTAGAAAGCCGGGGTTTTAATGGATTCTTTTATTCAAAGCTTATTCCCCCTATCCTCTCGTCACTGTCTTACAGCTTATTTATTTCTTATTTCCAACACTGCCACCCCCAAAAATAATATCTAGATTTAAAAGAGCCTAGAAATCTTAACTTTTTAGATAAGAATTTAAAGGATAGGAGAGAAATGGAAGGAGCAATAAAAGTACTGGCAAACAATCCTGTGGGTACTTCCATTAAAAAAACAGACTCACTTGAAATTCCAGTCACAATATTGGCCTCTCAGGATGGTGATTCTGCTGTGCTCTGAAAGACTTAGATGAAAAAGAGAAGACTTCACTAGAGCTTAGATTAACTTTTGTTGATATATAAAGTCAATATCATCAAAGACATACATATATATCTATAGTTTCCTTTTGAATTTAGAATTAACATTGCCAATGATGTACAGTACTTAGGATCTGCTATTATTAATTTGAATCTTGGAAAATAGTTTTTTTTCTTAGTGATTGTTAAGAAATAGTTTTTCTCCCTAGATCCCTTAATTATAATACGATCCAGAAAATGGTCTTAAATCATCAAAAAGAACATATAGATATGGTTGATGTCAATACTGATTCAGCATTTATTGAACACTTACTATGTGCCTAGCACTATGTCAGGGCAAAGTATTGATGGTGGTAAGAGAATGTTGGGGGTGGATATATAGATGGGAAATCCAAACCAGGCAATATAAGCAATTTTTAAAAACTAATGATTAGAAATCATTTCAAACTTTTATTTTTCCCAGTCAGCAAATTTAGGTACCCTAGGCAGAACATATTTAATTTCAATGATCCTGCAGTCACTAACTGTGATTCAATAGTCCTGCCACAGAGCATATTGATCCCAGCTGAGAATTTGCTAATCATCTGCCAGAAACTGCTTGCAAGAACCTCTTTTATAAGCTTATTTTTTAATATCACTGTATAGTCAAACATTCCAGTCAGTGAAGACACACATTCCTTTGATCCAATTATTTTAAGCTACTATAAAGCTAGAGCAGCCATTTTGAAATGGGAAGGCATTCAGATGTGAAATTTTCAATTGGTTCTTTCTTCTCTAATGGTTTTGGGATATCTTAACTGCTTGATACATGTTGTTTTATGTAAATGCTACTGTGTCTATTGCTTGGTGGTTTTTGCCTTTCATTATGTTAACTGTGGTGAAAGGAAACATTTTAAATATCTAAGCATAGTTCTGCTCAGACAAGGAGCGGCAATTTAGAAAGCTTTGTATTGGTATGGATGTTTCTTTAGAAAACAGTTTTTAAAAAAGCATTGCAGATGATTTCTATTATTCTACATCTTAACTCATATAATTGATAGCACATTTCTATATTGAAGATTATGTTTTTCCTTTTTTTTTAGTTTAAATAGTATCTGACATTTGTTTTTCTTAAATTTATTCAGGAAAAACACAAAAATATTTTGTCTTATGAGAGAAATTTAGATGGACAAATCCAGCTGTTAGATTTAAAAATAGCTACAGACATCTGCAGCAATAAAGGGTTTACTCAGGTTGTTATAGCAACTGAAATTCAGCAAAGCCTCAAAGATCAGCAATGTTGAGGGAGAGGGAAATATGTTAAAATGTACATTAAAAAAATTTGTTATAAAGAATTTTTAAGCTCGCTCCCTATCATCTTCTATTCAAAAGAATTCATTTCACAACTTAATATAATGTATTTTTCTTTCCATTGTTAGCAGAGCTTGTGCTTTTAAGCTGTTTTCTAAGATGGGCACTTTTGCCTGATTTCCCCTTTGTGCCTAATAGAAAACATTTGCAAATCTACTGGTCAGGTCATGGGTATAATATGTGTCCATGAAACAGGGTAGACCCAAGTGATCCTAACCTAGATCTCATTGGCACTGGCGTTCCAGTCAGCTGAGCTAATTATTCATAATTCTTTCACACTATTTAAACCATGGAAATGGTTTCCCCTCCCCCTTTAGAGTTTTATCGTTCTCTTTGTAGAAACATCATATTAATGTAACTTGTGGCCAATGCATCTATCTAATATTTACACTTTTTCAGGGTTTTAAATTTGCGTACTTCTTCTCTTAACAATTTACTTATCTTTCAAGGCCACATTCACATCCTACCTTTTCCATAAAACCTTCCCTAACTCCTCCAGCTCTCACACATCTCCTAGAATTGCCTTTGCACTTATAGTCTATACCATTTATATTAGCCCTAATTTACTAATTTACCTAATTAGATAGCCAATCTAATTGTTTCACATGCTTTTTTTCTCTTATCTCTACTAAATTAAAAGCTTATTGAGGTCCAGAACTATTACTACTACTACTACTGCTACGACTACTACCACCACCACCACTACTTCTACTACTACTACTACTACTACTACTGCTACTGCTACTGCTACTGCTACTACTATTAATCCTCCTCTATTCTACAAAGCAATTAGCAGAGCATAATCCAGAGTAGGTACTCAATAGGCCCTTGTTTTATTAATATATTTTAAAATTTCAATAGCCCTAACCTGGATAAAGAATTCATTGAATTTGTAAATGGTTTGGGATCTAAATTATTCAGCTTAACACATATATATCCACTATAACTTGTAGCTTTATAAAGTCTTTTAAAAATTTTATTTATTTTTAGTTATCAACATTCACTTTTATAAGATTGTGAAGTTCTAACTTTTTCCCCTCCTTCCCCTCCTCCCTCCTCAAGACAGTATGCAGTCTGATATAGGCTATAAATTTGCAATAATATTAAACATATTTCCACATTAGTCATGTTGTGAAAGAAGAATCGGAACGAAAGGGGAAAACCACACAAAGAAAAAACAACAAAAAAGAGAAAATGGGAGCTTTCAAGTAACTGTTCCTTGCCATATGTGCTTTGTAAGTTTGTACTCATTTCCTCCTAGATTTTATAAGTTTTTGTGGGAGAGTGTATCACAGACTTTGAGAAGGGAGTATTTTGTACTAACTGTTAGTATTGTCCACCTATAGTAAATACCTTTTTCTTTAAAAAAAAAAGTTACTTGAAGCTGGTTCACTAAATTGATTTTCAACTAATAATCTTTGGGGCAAGTATTTCATTAGGGGCTAAAACTATTGGCATAAGAGTCTTTCATAGACCTCTTTGGCACTCTAACAAAATTTATGGACCCCCCCTTCTTGGAATAATGTGTTTAAAAGCATAAAATAAATACATAAGATTATAAAAGTAATCCTTTATATTGAAATATTGTTAACTCAAATAGTTTTGAAATATTCATGAACCTCAGGTTAAGAACTCTTGCATTAGAGAAAGCCATCTTGATGTGCCTTAAAGTTATTCCTCAAATCATAAGAGGGAGATTTAGCTAGCCAAACTGTGGAAGCCTAATTTCTCTGTGAGAGTTGGAGTTGGCTAAGGATCCTCAGAACCCGCTATGGGCTACATATAGAATAACCATTAAAGAATCAGGTACATAGTTGTCATTAATTTGTTCCTCTTGTAAAATTAGTGAAAGTTATATTTATGTAACACTGGTGAAAATACTAGATTTTATTTGCTACTCTAAATATCATTTATTGTCTCCGAATTAAAAAAATTCAGTGGCATTTTTATTTATCCCTGTTGGAAAAAATGCTCTGTCACATTGGTAGACAATAGCTAACAATATCACTAATCGTATATTTCCTCAATCATCTATTGTGGTTTATATAGAATTGGTATTGTGGCACCTTGGTGGTGACATATTAAATGTATCACAGGGAATGGCAAATGGCATGATGAAAGCTCAAGTTAATCTTCGATTAGATGTAAGATGAAAGTGACAAAGCCTATGGACAGATGGAAATGAATGAGTGTCTTGGACATGTACTTGAAAAGACTCAGTTACTGTCGGACTTATGTGGATATTCCTTATACACCCCAAACTCCAACTCTCAGCATTTGTTGTCGACAGCATAGGTAGGGTTTGGGAGGAGTAAAATATCTTCTTATGATTTCTGTTGTTACGAGGGTTTTACAAGATGGCCTTTAACGGGTCTTCATGCAATGAGCTAATAGGAGTATAACATGAGATTTATGAAGTGAGATTTTATGGAAATTTTTTTAGTGTGGCATTCCTTCAAATTTGTTTGGAAGTCTCTGGAAATTTTGCTTCATTGGCTTTCATGTTTAAAGAAAAACTAATACATACACACTTCAAGAAAAACATTTTAAACCAAAATTTTCTTGTTCTACTGTAGTTGTGTTTGGAATGTTTGTTTTGGTCCAGACCTGTGATTTCTTCTGTGTATAGAAATTATCTTCACAAATGCTAATCAGCAAGCTGTCTGTAATTTACAGTCCTTCGAGCATTGCCTAGGACACTGAGAGGACGAATGATGTAGTCACAGTCACACCTCTAATATAGCTAGGTCAGAGACAGAATTCAAAACCAGGTTTTCCGACTCTAAGGCAGGTATTCTTTGTACTGTCCCATGCTTCTGTTGTGCTTCTAAGTGTCTTCAGTACTTTCCCTTTGGGGAGGAACAAAATGACTTAAACTGTGATGAGAACTGGTCGGTGCGAGCCTCATTCTCAGAGGATAAGCATCATATTTTGAATGTCCACTCAGTTCCAGCTTAGCAGCCAGTCAAACCTTTTTCTTCACTAGGCAGTAAGTACAGGGGAAACAGCTCTAGAATAACGGCATGTGATCTGAAGAGCACTGGCCAGCCCTTTCTTTGTATGTATCACCTTAACTTTAAAGGAATAATGACTAGATTATATCTTGACAGACTGTTTTGTATCTTAAAATGCAGACATTGAACTTTAAGCTATAGTAATGACACATGCATGACTGTGTAGAATGTGTAGTGTAAATAGGTGTATTTTTGTAATTCAGCATTTAAAGCTGTACAGTATTTCATTCGCCATATCTTAGCCCCTGTAGAAATGTCAGACATGCATTAAAACATCTGTGAAATAAAGGAAGTGTCCTGCCCCCTTTCCCTTGTCCCCCTTAGAGGTCATTTTGGTACATGATCATAAATCTGGCCTGATAAGTATAAAACTCAGATTAAGTAATAACAGTGTATTTATACATTTCTTATATAAATATGCACATATTTATGATATATATATATATACACATATATGTAAATTATCCCATTGTCTTTTGTGGCATATTTCCATTTTAAAAAATAGGAACACTTGGAATCTTTGAAATTATCCTTTCTCATCTAGAGCCATTTATCCAAGGTGAAATTGAGTATTATTTAAAATTGTCTTCTATTAATATGCTAAAGGAACCTCTTAACAAATGTGTGTGTGTGTATAAAATGCCTTTAATTTAGTTGTAAATGAATTTCTCTTGAGCAGCTAAATATTTATTATGTATTTATCCAGGGGCCCACAATATACAATTAGACTTCAGTACTTTAAAATATTTTTTCAATGAGAATATTCCCATCAACATTCCTGATAGGAAACCTCATCTTTTATAGCTCTTATCTGCGTCCTCTCATAAATGCCCCAAAGAGGGTCCAATGAGCATACTCAATTCATTAAGAATTTATCAGGCACTTACAATGTGCCAGAATTTGCTAGTTGCTAGAGATTACGAAGACAGAATCAAAGCAGTCCTAACTTTCAAGGAACTTACATTTTATTGGCATGAAAGAAAAAAACACTAACAATTTCTAAACAGATAAGTAAATATAAACTGTATGCAAAATATATTTTGTCTGATCACAATCTCCCATCATTCTATCTCTCCTTATGTCCTACTTCTCTAGACATATTCTTCATCCTCGCAGTGGTCTATACTCTCTCTACCCCTCAGAATTTTGTAAAACCAACATTCCTGCCCTGACTGTACTGTTTACTTTGTACTCTTAGTGGGCTAATTCCATTGTTTTTCTTATTCTCCATTCTCAAATCCTTCCTCCCATGTCCTAGCAATACTCATATCTTGCCAACCCCCCACTCTTTGGATTACTTCATCTCCTCCTTCCCCCCTTCATATTCTGACCTCAGAATTTTTGTGATACCACTCTCTTCTGCTTTCCCTACTACCTATCTGACCCCTCCTCATTCTTCTTTGCTGGCTCATTATCAACATCCTTTTCTCTAACTGGCTATTTCCCAAGGTTCTAGCCTGGGTCCTGCTCTTTAATTTCTCTATGCCCTCTTATGAATTGTGAGATGCTGGCACAATTTTGTCCAGTGTGGTATGACCTCATCAAGAAGGTGCTGTGCTCTTTGAGCAAAGCGGAATTGCTACAGCTCAAAAGAAACATGGTACACACAAATTTAGATACATCTTCTTCCCAAACTGTTTGTGCCCAACCTGTAGTAGAGTCTTCCAAGTTCATATTGGTATGATCAGCCACAGCCAGAAACACTGTACATTGACCCTGACATTGTGATGTCATTTTGGTTCTCTTCATGCAAGAACAAAGGTAACCTTGGTTCCCATCAATATAACTATGCCGATGATTCCCAGATCTAGATATCCAGTCCAAATTTCTGCCCTGAGCTTCAATGCCAAATCACTATTTGCCTCTTAGACATTTCAAAGTGGATGTTTCAGAGACATCTCAGCCTGAACATATCTAAAACTGAACTCAGTCTCTTTATTCCTGAACCCACTCCTCGTCCAGACTTCCCTAGTTCTGTCAAAGGCATCATTCTAATCTCTCGAGTTCATAACCTTGACATTATCCTGAACTCTTCACTCTCCCTCACCTGCAATCCAAATTTTGCCATTTATGCCTTCACAACATCTCTCACATCAACCCCTTCTCTCTGTCTACACAACTACCTTCTTAGAAAGCTAGCTAGTCAGAGCATAGCAGGTTACTCATGTACTACCCAGGAAAATGGGAGGTTTTTTCCCTGTGGATTTCTGGAAGTTCCCTTAAGATTAGTGATAGATCTGTCCCATGGGTTTTTTGTCATTGAAATCAATTACTTGGAGAGTGAATACTAGAAAGAAATCTTATCTCAGAGGACCTTTGAAATTGTATAAGACTGTCAGGCATCCTCAGACTTCTTTAAGGGAGTAATATCTTATCCTGCTCTTACCTCTTAATTTATTTTTTGCTCTTTTCTGTCATCTGAAGTAAAAGAAGTAGCAAAGGCTTTAGTTATTTCTTCCAACCCTACTTTTCTATATGAGTTTTGTGTTAGGTAGCCTCACTCTGACTCTCTCGGTATTCTTTCATTTTGGATCCCTCTGATCTCATAATGTGCACACCATGCTACACCATCCACCAGGTCTTGTTCTTTTTGCACCTTGTCTCCAGTTTCTGTCTCTTTCTTCCTGTTTCCACTGCTACTTTTCTTATTCAATCCCTTTATCACCTAAACTGGACTTACTGTAATAGCCTCCTACCTGGTAACCCTGATTCTAGGTCTTTCTCTCCTCTAATCCAATCTGTGCACCATTGCCATATTAATCTTCCTCAAACACTTTTTTTATTTTGTCATTCCTTTGCTCAAAAATTTTCAATGGCTACTGCTTCCTGTTCAAAGAATAACAAATAATTTAGCCTTTAAGTGCCTCGGTAACCAGGAGTTTTGCCCCTTTATTGCCAGTATTCCTCTCCACAGATGCCCCCTACTTCAGCCTAACCAGTCTAGGGGTTCATTGTCCCCTAAATTTGCCTTGGTTTGAATTTGAATGGTTCTAGGCCTTTGTTAATGCTCCACCTTTTCCCCTTCTTTCCACCTATCCAGATCTTATACATCCCTCCAAGGAATACCTCAAGATGTGTGTGTCTTACTAACTTCTATAGAACTTATAGGCCTTTGAGCATGGCTTTATCAATTGGGAAGAGTTTAGGAAATTGATTGATAGACTATTTTAAACTTCTTTAGAGCTACCATATAATATTTAAATTCTTTTTGAAGGAGGAATATGCTTAAAAATGCTTTATAATCCAAGCCCACTCATATATAAAATTAGGCAGACATATTTTCATGTTATTCTGCTAATCAATTTAAAATTAAAAATTTCTAAAACAGAAAGACATATGCTCACCAAAGGTATTCACAACTTTCATAGAGGATTTCATTTAGTCCATATGGAAAAGTTATTACCTATAAATGCTGAGATCCTTCAGATGCTGCTGTTTGTGAAAAGTATTAAACTACTGCCGTCAAGTCCCAGAACATTCTAGGACCTCCTCATTGAAATCCTCAGGTACTCAAAAAAAATGAGTCTAATAGGCAACAGAGGGAAAATCAAATGGATGAAGTATACACATTCCCCAGATTATAGAAAGCAGTTAGATTGTCATTTCATTGACTTAGTCCTTCAGGATATATAGGCATAGCTATTTTATTCATTTCAGTCTTGTCCAACTCTTCATGACCCTATTTGGGTTGGGTTTTATTGGTTTTTTGTTTTTTTTTTTTGGCAAAGACACTCTAATGTGGAATTTTTTTTTTGCCATTTCCTTTCCAATTCATTTTACAGATGAGAAAACTGAGGCAGACAGGATTAAGTGACTTGCCCAGAGTCACACAACTGCTTAAGTGTGTGAGGTCAGATGAAGATGAATTAATTTTTCTGACTTCCAGTCAGCCACCTAGCTGCAGCAGAAATGGATAGCTCAGGAAAGAAATGAGAGTTCAAAAGACAAAAAATGCCCAAGGGCTTTTATGGCAGTTTACTACTGGATTTTGAGTCATAAAAGGACTGGATTAGCCCCTGGAGATATGAACTAAAAGAATCATTGGACCCTTTTGACTCATGGTGGGTTTAAGGGGTAAAATAGGGAAGGCCAGGTAATCGATAAAGACCAGCAGATGTCAGTAAAGAACCCATAGAGATCAGCCCATCAGTGGAGGACGGACATGTGACCCTGCAGCAAAGAGAACACGTGGAAAGTACGGTTCACCAGAATAGCAATCTGCCACAGACAAAATCAGTGTCTCTGAGGGGCAAACAGCAGCAGCATTAGAGACATACATGCACATACATATACTCCGTTGACTGGAACCTTTGCCTTGAAAATAAATGCAATTATAGCATGTAGTATTTTAAACGAGCATAAGTCTTGAGGTCCAGGTCAATTACATGCCAGGATGCTGAAAGAATCTGTATGTGATAATTCAGTCACATTCTGTAATTCTTATGTGTTCCTTGCCAGCAAGAGAGATATAAGGATGCTAGAAATTAACAAATGTTCTCTTGCTCCTTAAACAAGGGAGGGAAAGGTTGAGCCTAGAAACTAGACAGATTAGTTTATTCTAGAACAGATCATCAAACAAATCATTCCTGTGCATTACTGAAGGGAAGTAGTGATTTCTTGGAACCAACATAGCACCCTGAGAATGTATTTTTCTTTTTTTATCGTTTACTAGATTGATTAACCAAAAGAATATTGTAGATATAATGAACTCTGGCAAGTAAGTTGGTTGTTAGCTTGTTGAAGACTGCCTGAGTGTTAATTAATGATTCTGGGTGACCTGAAGTGATCTCTCTCCTGACAAGCCACAGCACTCTGGAGTATATGGGCTGCACATCAATAATCCCTCATTCTCACTACTGCAACATGACCACCCCATCCTTTTCTGTAATACATTTATTTGATATCTTTTATGTGGCTTCTTCATAATTTCTTGTGTAAAGGTCAGGTGATTGATTTACTCAACCCTGTTCCCATTTAACGATTGATATAATGTTTAATCAATCTGTTACAATCATGGGCCTTAGACCAAGTGCAAAAAGTCTTTTAAATGCCATTTGAAGTAAAATGTTGCCACACAAATTTGTTCCAATTGACTGCTGAACTTCATTATACTATATAATAAATAAATAAAGGCATTAAGTTAGCTGGAAAGGGAGAATTTTAGAAACTAAAAACAAGTGTGGTTCTCTAGGATATCTCTGAGAAATAACTGCCCTGAATGGAGGAGAGAGAGAGACCTGGGGTTCAACCGTGGCTAGGTCTCTGACCCCCCCCCCCCCCATCCCTTTTGATCAAAAAAGGACCTTGAAAGATTCAAAGGGTCTGAAGGATGTTGGACCTTCAATTTTCCCTCCCCAGTTCTAGCCTCATCTCCAGAGTGACTGGTGGTGGTGTTTGCACCATCAAGAGCTAAGGAAAGACTAAACTCAACAGCTCTACAAAGGACCCAGCAAACAAACTACACCATGCCTAAGGGAAACTTCTTGTACTCCATAAAGAGAAGAAAAGGACTCCAACAAGTAGGAGCCACTCTTTTCCATATGTGTTCTTCAAGCTCAAGCCTGCTTTCCCTTGAGTTCTGTATGTACTTATGGGAAAGTAAGTCAAGGATGTTTTGGGGGAGGATGCTTTGTACCAACTGTTCTTATTGTACCACTTTAGTAAATACCCCTTTCTCTTAAAAGCTACTTGGAGCTGGCAGACTGAATTGATTCTCAGCTGATAATCTTGGGGGGAGGAGGTTAAGCCCTTAGCATTGGAGAATAACCCAATACCTCTCAGAGATACCCTTAGAACCTCTAAGGGTAATATCCCTAGTCTCTGGGGCCCTGACTCACGAAAACCTTCCAAACTTATGAAGTCTACACTTATTTATAATACATTATGGCCTGCTCACACCGTGTATGCACCTCCTCCTTTGCCTTTTAAGTGATGGTAAACTATGAAGCCTTAGATGAATATGCAGGGATGTTATTTTTGTTTATCTGAGAAGCACTCAGAGAGCATTTCAGTGACCACTTTCATTTCCCCAAGTGCATTCCCTAGCTAAGCAAATGATCATGTTAGCTTACATAAATCAATAGAAATGCTTTGCATATGTTTGTAAATGAACCAAAGGGGTACTGGGTAGTAGATAGAGTGCTAGGCCTGGAGTCAGGAATCACAAAGAGTGGGACATGACTGAAATGACCAAACAACAATAAAATGAACCAAAGTAGGGTGCTTTTTATAGAAAAGGCAACAATAAAAAACTTGCTTCTAAACTTTTCCTCATCTTTCAGTCAAAACCTGAGATGATTTATTGGTTCAGGTGGATGCAACTTTGCCTGATCAGGGAATGTAAAATAGGGTTATGTCAACCACAAGTGAAGAATTGTTGTTTAAGATTGACATTTGTAATCTTTTCTGAAAGCAGTGTTATTTAGGACAATGAACAGCTTCTGTGAATATTATTTAAAATTAGAAAAGATCGTATTGTTTCTTAAAATATTTAAGATCCTTAAATATCACAAAAAATAATACAGACTGATGCTTCATAGCAATACAATGGTTTTTCACAGGCATCCTCAGAGAAGAAAATTCCAGCTGAAGCCATTGTTACAAATCTTTGTGATCATCCAATTAAGACAGTACTATCAGAGGAAGACAGTGGGGAAGATCATTAATAAATAATTAGTCATACATACCTAAAAGCTTCAGGTACATGATTTAAACAAAACTATCCTTCAAGGAAAGGGGGAGAGAGTTGTTTTTTTAAAGAGTTTTTTGGGAAGAATTTTAAAATGATAGTTCCTGTAACAAAATTTTGATCACTTTCCAGGGTGCCAGGGTACACAGTTAAATACGGGGACATGCTGTCTCTTGGATTCAGTTCATGAACACTACTTGATTTGAATGTTGAAGATGAGAGTTGGTGTGTAATAATATCTTTTGGAGAAATCAGTTCCAGTTATTTGTCATGATTTTATTCTTTGAGGCCCAGGGGAAAACTTCCATTGCAAAAAGCAATGGATATAGATGGATGAATTCGCTTAAATTAGTATCTAAACCAAATATGTAGATTTTTAAGGCCTAGTGAATAGATTTTTTAAAAACCCAACTACTTATGTCTTCTGGCTTAATAAATCAGTTAAGATATAATACAGGTAACCATTTGCAACTCAGACTTGAGATGGATAAGAAAAGGTAGCTTAGAGATAGAGATAATAAATGAAAAATATAAAGTTAGATATAAAATGAGCTGGAAAAGGAAATGGTAAACCACTCCAGTATCTTTGCCAAGAAATCCTGAAAGAGGTTGTGAAGAATTGGACACAATGCAAAAACTACTGAACAACAAGAGGAAATAATATAATGATGTTCAGAGCAGTGTCAAAATAGGGAGAAAAGATCTTCAATGAGATTGAACTAGTCTAGGAAAATACTTTTAAACATGGGAAGTCGATAATCTCTTATAGTTCCAGGTTATTTATTAATGTTTAAATGCCAAACTTTTCTGTATAACATATTCTCAAATGTTTTTAACAACATTGGACTTTTTTTCCCTCATGGACAACTAGTGTTAGCTGATTTTAGTTTAAATGGACAATTTACTTAGTCTCAAAGTGCAGTTTTATAAGATTGCCAGTAAACTTTTCATTTCCATGAATATGGGATAATACAGTTGATTTCACTGTCAAATCTTATTGCTACCCACAGAATTTGCTCTAGAGGCAATGTTTCTATGCCAGTTGAATGGAAACAAGACTCTACCACATAAGACATTCAAAATTATGTTTTTAAAAATATGTAACATCTGCAATCAAATTTAAAAAAAATAATAACAATATTCAGACTGATATTAAAGGGTACTATTAGAGGGTAAAACAGAGGAGTTACAACAAGGCATACCAGATAGAGAACTGGTGGTAAAGTCAGAAAAATCTGGATTCAAATCCCACTTCAGCTATATATTTGTGGTGTTACCCTGAGTAAGTCATTTAACTTCTAGATATGCCAGGCAGCTCTTTAAGACTGTAAGTTGCGCAAACAGCATTAATTTACATTGGTAGAAGAAGCTGCTTCTTTTGATGAAAGGAACTGATGAAATCATGGGTCTTATAAAAGGAGAGACAGAGATAGAGAGAAACAGTATGAGTATCCTTATTGATAAGTACAATCCAGGAAGAGACCATTGAGAATGAGATGGCCTGCCATTATTACTATACATTTTAAGTTAATAACCTTTGAGTCATGTAATGTGCATTGCTGTTCTAGCATAACATAGGGGATCACAGAATTATCTATCACTTTAGAGCTGGAATGTCAACTTCTTCATTTTACAGATGAAGAAACTAGCCTTGGGAGATAAAGTGACTTGCCCGCGTAATACAGGTAGTCAGTTGCAGTCAGAATTCAGACTTGGATTAGCTGATGCCTAAGCCAGTACTCCTCCTATATTTCACCAAAGAGCCTTAGTTGTAAGGGATAAGAAAAAATAAAAATACCCTCTAGGATGAACATACCCCAAAAGCAGTCATCCAGCCTCTCTGAAGGAAGACCACTAATGATAGGAATCACATCTCTTCCAGAGTTCATTCTACTTTTGGAGAGCCCTAATTGTTAGGAAATTTTTCCTTCCACTTGCCCTAAATGCTCTTCTCTGCAGCTTCTACCAAATTTTACCCCCTTGACCCAATAAAAATAAATTTATTTTATTCTTGTTTTTTTACGGATGTATATATATATATATATATATATATATATATATATATACATACATGCATACAAATATATACATATTTTTATTCCCCAAAAGAATGTAATTTCTTTAATGATCACTCGGTTTCATGTTTGTCTTCTCTTATACTTTTTAAACATTACACATAGTTCACAAAGGTGAATCTGTCATAGCAGTGTGGATAGTTTTTGAAAGAATTATGTGACTCCATATGAATCTGCCAAATATTTCTAACTTTTTAAATAATCTAGAAAGGATTTCATCCCAAATTTTGTCTTGCCTTATCAGTGTGGAAACAGTTTAAATGTTCCGTTGCTGAAAGGCATTTTTTGGTTAGGAAATGGTAGTAGGCGGTGCTGATCTGTCTCTGAAAATGTGGCTTAGAAAAATTAAACTTTTCATTATATTAAATAGAAGTGGAGTTAGAAAAATGCTAAAAGCTATGATTCAGACCTGTCAGAATGATCCTATAATTCTACTTTATTTTAAACACACTCAAAGAAAATTTTGTGAAGAGGAAGATGTTATTCCACAAACATTGTGATAGCATAGTTTTTTATAAAGTACTCATGCTTTGTTACGCCCTTCACTAGCAATTGGCAGGTAGAGCTGAATATACTTTTTTAATTTTCTTAATCTTCTGTTATTTCCCTCTTTTTTAAAAGAAAGATTTTATTGATATTTTCTGTTTCTTACATCATCATAATTATCCCTGGTATACCTCTGCCTGTCCTCCCAGAGAGTTATCCCATATGACACACAGTATTTTTTAGAGAGAAAAAACAAGTCCAAAAATATGTGCAATGTGTAACACCTGTGGGCCTCCCACTTCCACAGGAGAGTAAATTGGGGATGTCTTCTCATATGTCTTCATTTGAATCTCACTTGATCTTCATAATTTTGTTACATTTACTTTTTGTGTGTGTCATTTTTCTTGCCATTTACATTTTTATAGTTACTATATTGTTTTCTTGGCTCTGAGTACCTTACTCTGCATCTGATCATATAGATCTTTCCATGTTTCTCTGTATTCATCACATACATCATTTCTTATATCACAGTAATATTCCATCAAATTCATGTAGCAAAATTTGTTTAGTCACTCCCCAATTAATGGGTATCTATTTTGTTTCCACTTCATAGCTATCACAAAAAGTGCTGCTATAAATATTTTGGAGTGTATGGAAACTATCTTCTCTATGTATTGTCTTCTTTTTAACACTAATGTTGACTTTTTTCTTTTGGGACTTTGGAATTTAAGGTCCTTCGTAAAGTATGGTGGTAAAAATATTTAAATATTTAAAATTCTAGAGGAAATCCTAAATGATGGGTGAAAATCAGCTAATTTTATTCATGAGCATCTGAGGTGACCTACCTAAAAATTAATTTGTATTTTAAAAACTATCAGATGCTATTTAACAAGGACCTTAAAAAATGTGACTGAAATATTTCTTACTTGTTGAAGAAATTAGCTGGCCTAAGACACTGAGCAGATAAAGCCTCTGTGAGAGAGATCTGAGTCTTGTTGTGGGGTGGTTGTATGATCAGTTGGAAGAGGCATAATTAGAAAAATTGGTATGCAGGGCAGGCAGCAGAAAACATGTACAAATAAAACAAGAAGAGAATAGACAAGACCCATAAACAGACCCCATTTTTGTTGAATAAATACAAGGACATGAAACACAGGGGAATAATTCTTTATTCAATAAGAACTTCAGGGAAAACTATAAAACATTATGGTAGAAGAAGTTTAGCTCACCCTCTTTCACCATCTGTCAGAATGAGCTTCAAAAGGGTAAGTGATCTAAATGTAAAACCTCACATCATGTTAAAAATAATTACAAAGGGAGGTACCTGCCACAATGGTGACAAGAGGAAAATTCACATCCAAACAAGGAATGGGGGAGTTCACGAAGAGAGAAGATGATTATAATATTATCTAATTATATCCTGTATTATGTAATTAGATCATGTAGATTTTAAAATACTTTTGTACAAATAAAACCATTGTGACTAAAGTAGGAGAAACTATTGTCAACCTATAGGGTTTAGTCTAAGAAAGACAAAAAATTCAGAATTAGATCTCTCAAAGTGGGCAATGCCTGAGTCCATGCATGGAAGCTGCAGTTTGGAACTGAGCTCACCTTGGGGGGTTAGGATGCACAGTTTACTTACACTTTCCACTGGGGCTCATATGGCTCCATCGCCAGTTTGCCCCTGGACAGAGGAAATACCTTCTTTATCAGACTCCCTTCCCCCCACATTTGGGCTATCTTGACAAAAGTTTCTGTCTCCACCCAAGCCTAAACTTGCCTACCTTAGATTAAATAACTTGCAAGCTTGGGTGGGCATTGACCAGGCTAAGGAGAGTCAATGCATTCTCATTATCAGTAATGTCCTTCTGAAGAAAAATTGAACTTAAAGCTTGGACTTTGAAAGAAGGAAGCTGGGGGAAGCTCTGCATCTCCAAGATATTAGTTATTAATAATCATTTTTCACACTATAAAATGGGGAAAAAATCTTTGCATCCAGTGCCATTTATAAAAGTCTAATAGCTATAAAATGGGTAAAAAATCTTTGCATCCAGTGCCATTTATAAAAGTCTAATAGCTAAGAAATATAAAGAATTGAGACCGATATATAAGACCAAGAGCCCGTTTTCAAATAGCTTAATGGTCAAATGATATAAACAAATGGTTTTTAAAAGAAAGCTTGGAAGCTACCAGCAACCATGTAAAGAATTACTCTAAATGATGAATAGTAAAAGAAAGGTATATTAAAACAACTTCAAGTCTTTCCCATCAAAATGACAAACTAGGATAAAACATAGAAGCAGTTCATATTGGCGAGCCTGTGAAAGGAACTCTAAATTTGCTTTTGGTAGAGCTGTGAATTAATCCAGTAATTCTGGAAAACAATCTGTGAGGAACATCGTTATTTATACTTTTGGACTCGGTTATTTCACTACTGGGCATGTATTCCATGCAAGTCAAAGACAGTGAATCAGCAAGCATTTATTAAGTAACTGCTATTTGCCA
The DNA here is from genome assembly GCA_028658325.1 of Potorous gilbertii. Classification (NCBI taxonomy): domain Eukaryota; kingdom Metazoa; phylum Chordata; class Mammalia; order Diprotodontia; family Potoroidae; genus Potorous; species Potorous gilbertii. The sequence goes on from CM053770.1 coordinate 542,633,035, forward strand.
GGCACTGTGCAAGGCTCTGGGGGTACAGAGACAAAAATTAAATAGTCCCTCTCCTCAAAGAACGTGCATTTTATTGGAAAAAGATATCATGTATGCATATGAACAGGGGTGTGCTAGAACCAGCTAGAACTGGCTCATGAGAGCTAGTATTTAAATTTTCAGTGTGAACATTTGCACCCTTGGAAAATCTCAAATGCCACAAATTGGGGCTTGATTTATCGTTTTATTTATTGTATAGACCAGGGATCAGTAAACTATGGGCCATGGGCCAAATCTTGTCACTGCCTATTTTTATAGGGGCTCACTAGCTTAGAATGATTTTTCCATTTTTAATGTAAAATTAAATCATATATGCAGGCCTTACACAAGCAGTCAGCCTACCAGATTTAACACTGCTCCCACCTCTAAAACAGGTGAGAGAAATAATCCTTCTTTCCCCCTGCACAACCTCAATCTCTTGGTAGGGGAAAGGGATTAACTTCATCATTTAGCTCAATTCTGTAGAACATGGATAGTCCCATTTTCAAGACCAACACTGTCCTCAGGCACTCTGGCTTCTCATGCTGGGCTGGCTCACTGTACTATCCCTCCTGAAATCCTGGCTCAAACTCCTGGTTCTTTGGAGATCACCTTTGGCACTGAAAACTGATGAGAATAAACAACATAGCACAGAAACAACACCACTTCCCCCAGGTGCATTTCTCAGAGCCAGGGTAAAAGAGAGGAAGCAAGGGAAGGAAAGTTCTCTTCTCAGGTTCAATTCATAACATCTTTGCTGTGAGTGAACTGGGACCTTCAGCCCCTGGATGCAGCAGATAAGGGAGTAGCAGAAACTAGGGTAGAAAGAGTGATCAACTCTATCTAAAGATACAAACAATAGTAATAGTTAACATCTATACAGTGCCTACTATGTGCCCGGTACCGTGCTGAATGCTTGAAAGGATCCTCATTTTAGGCAATCCAGACGCGCACCAAGGTTTCCTCAAGGGCACCTCCTATATATGAACTAGGCACTCCCAGACGTGCCTAGGTTACACATGTATAAACTTGCTACCATTTTTTATTAGGTTTCTATCTTTTTTTATATATGTCACTGAGGAGGTTTTTGAATGTTGTGCCTCTATTCTCATTTTCCCCCTGAGATCTCTGGTTTTTATTGCTTGATTTTGCAAAATGCTTTGCTTTGGGGGGAACATACATGTTTCATTATAGCAGATCTGTCTGTATAAGTACATATCAAAAAATATAAGGGAAATTTATTTTTGTAGGTGACGTACAAATATATGAAGGTGTGAGAGGGTGTTAGGAAAAGTCTTATATAGAAAGTGGTATGTTAGCTAAACTTTGAAGAAAGTTTGGGATTCTAAGAGGCAGAGGTGAGGAGGGAGTGTTCTCCAGGCATGCCAGACAGTCTCTTGGCATAACTACCGAAGCAATCTCCTCATCGATCTCTCTCCCAACAGTCTTTCTTCATGCCAAAGTGATGCTCCTAAAGCACTGATCTGACCACACCATTCCCTAGACAATAAGCTCAAGTGCTTATTATTTATTATTAAATACAGATTTCTTTAGCATTGTTTCCAACCTAATTGCATATTACTCCTCTTCACACACTTTACAAGCCAAAGCTTTCTTGCTGCTCTTTAAACACATTTCCTTTTTCTATAACTTTGCATCCCTATTTCAAGACATTGCATGGATGCCAGTGGAGCATATAGACTTTCTTTCAGTCATCCCACAATCCTGCTCCATGGATCACCCACCTTTTCTTCATTAGGCTTCTTGCTGACATCTTTTACACAACTTCTTCTGCGCATTTCTTCCTTTTTAATTTCTGGCTGCCTGGACAGGGCTCCACTATGCATCTGTCCATTCCTGCTTGGGTAACCATCAACCATCAGATAGCTTCCTACTTTAACAAATCCTTGCTAACTGTACTAAGTGCAAGTGTTAATTTTTGGCACCCAGGGCATGCATAGTCCTACCATAGCACTGCCCTGACATCTGGCCATATACTTTGTCATTTATAAAATAATCTTTATTTGAATAGTGGAATCTCAATTAGCCATTTTTTTTTAATACTGGTTACTTGAATAGTTTGTAAGAAATTGTGAAAGCAGGATTCTACACATCAGAGAGCCCTGAGGCATTTGCTCAGTGGCCTGTAGAATAATGTACACCTTTTAACAGAGGAAGGGCATTGTGGTGGTCCAACACTCTTAACAGCATTGTCTCATAACCTGAGCATAATAGGGACTTTCATAGTCTTTACAGAGGATATCTAACTTGGATAAAGAACATTCTTTGTTCACTGGTCTTGAATTTTTGGAAACAAAATTGCAATCCCTCAAAACAAATACCTACTACCTAGTCGGTTATGAACCAAGAAATATGTGAAAATTCATTCTGTGGCTCTTGATGGGCTTAAGAGATGCCATATTTTGCATGCTTTAAGAGAAGTAGATCATAAGTCTGTTAAGTCTAAGACTTTAAGTTATAAGCGAGTGTCCCCAGTGCATTATATTGCTTTAGTAAGCTTCCATACTGGGAAGTTCTCCACTCGAATGAGCGCACTGGTCTGGAACAACCCTCCCTACCCCCCCCCAAAAAAAATTGCAGTCCCTTCTTAAATATCTAACTTGCCTTACACTTTATTGAAGGATGGAGGGTAACATATGTTCCTTGCATCAGTGTTAATCAGTCTCATTAGCAGCAGGCACCTGGATCCCTGGGATGGAAGTGGAGAGAATGAAAGAAATGAGCAGGGACGGAGGTGAGAGAATAGTGTGGGGAGGTGAGTCAGGGGGTCCCCTCTTTCTCTCCTGCAGGGCCAGATGGCTCAAGCTGCAGCCTCTTCTCACATGTTTCCTTGGCTTTTAAAGAGGTACTCTATTTTTGCTAATGCTTTCTCTTCTTTTGCTAAATTAACATCACACTTGCTGAAATCTCCTCTGTGCACATAAAGCCCATTTGTCTCAATTACTGCCATTTTTGAGGCCTTGCCAGCACTGGAAAGTTCAGCTTGCTACAGTCATAAATAACCAACATGTCCTTGCTCCCCAACTATATAATCTCACTTTTTCTTTAATGATATAAATGTCCATAGGCCAAAGCTTCCACCCTAGAGCATAATTAAATCGAATTCTGTGTCTCTTGCTTTAAGGACCCCTGTGATGCATCATGATCACAGTAGCTGAACAAAGAACTAAATTTAGGACCTTGCTTGAAAGGTACTGTAATTAACTCTGTTTTAGTCCCAATCACCACTGGCTCTGTGGATAAAGGCAGGGAAATACAATTCATTAAAGAGGTAACCTGTGGGATGGGGTTGCAGTTAAATTTGAGACCTGACGAAATATCCCAGGAAAGCCTGCTTTAGAATTAATCAGAGAGAGGGTTTCACTCATTTATTGATACAGGTTTCATGAAGTGCAAATGTTGTCTTAACTCCCCTTCAAAGGATAGAAAGGGGTCTGTGGTTTTGGTTTGTTTTTTTTTATTGCCTGGATATTATAACTTTGTTACATTGACTGTGGGATGAAAGCAATGGTTTATGGTTTTCATGTGTCATGAATAAAAATTTTTATTTTTCCTTGAGATTATGTTTTGTATTTTAGGCAAACACCTTAAATATTAATCAGTTCAATAGTCAATGTGTTTGTTTGATCTCATGTTCTATAAGAAGTATTTGATTCTGTCTATGTATTGAAATGTATACGGGTCATAATTCTAGGCTCTTGATGAACTTTTAAAGGATCTTTTAATGATGTTATTAACATTTATATTGTACTTCACTTGTAATTTTAGGTGCCTTTTCTTGCTGCATCTAGGGATGGTAGAATTCTTTATATATAGATCAGAAAAGATTTCCCCATGTTCAATTTCCATGGTGACTTTTCAGTCCTTGACTTTCCTACAGACTTCTAAAACACCAATCTACAGGGAATTCCATAACCCAGGAGAGGAATTTTTAAATCCCCTTTAACCATAAGATGTTGCTGTCTCTTTGGTCTTCCCATGGAAAAATTGAGTAATCAGCAAGCTGAAACCAATCGCTCACAATCAGGCTACCTACTACTTCTAGCCTTCTTCGTCAGAAATTCCTCTTGATGGAATAAAGACAGCATCATTGCATTCAGTACAAGACATTCTGGATATACATTTCATGGTTATGATCATATAGAAAATAACCAGAAACTAATTGGGGAATTAAGAGTCAATCTAAAAACTGCATAAGATTTTTGTTGAAGACAATGAACCCAGTGTATCTATTAGGTCTAGAAGCAAGAAGTGAAATTCAACAAGTACTTATTAAGTACCTACTAAGTGCAAAGGATTGTCCTTATAAAGGTGAAAAATGTATTAAATGGATGACTATTTGCTGTTCCTAACATGTACAGATTCAAATATGAAGAATTTAAGCGTGACAACATTTTACAAAAAGTCCATATGAAATGGTCAAAAATATTTAAAATGTCAACATCATAATAAAACTGTATTTGCTTTGCCACACATGCAGCTTTGGCAATTGCATAGCAGGGATGATTTCATGGGTGGCTTCATGAGATAGATTTTACTAAAAAAAAAATCCAATTATAAAATGATGCAATGTTTTCTAAATTCTTTTCTAATTTTCAAAGAGTAGTTTGCTGACCCATATTTGGATCTAAACAAATTCTTGTACTAATTTCTCATTTGTCTCAAGACAAATGTATGTATTTGTCTTCAGTTTGGAGAACTCTGGTATGCATTAGGATCATATATTTAGAGCTAGAAGGAACCTGAAAAGCCACCTAATCCAGCTCTCTTATTTTATAGATAAGAAAAACAATGCCTAGGTATGGTAAATAACTTGCCCAAGGTCACACGGGGATTAAGGGCAAAAGAGGAATTATCTGAGCCCCTCCTTCCATCAAGAGGAATTTCTGACAAAGAAGGCTAGAAGTAGTAGGTAGCCTGATTGTGATTGGATCCAGGTCTTCTGACATCAGAATCTTTTTTCTCCCCCTACCATAGTATGCTGCCACCTAGAAAGAAGTCCAAAAGTTCATTCTTAAGTTGGTTGTTTGGAACATGGAATGCATTTTCTATAGAAATTACTATATTTAAGTATTATATTACATTTTTTTAAAGAACAGTTAGGTCCTTGGTCTAGTCTAAGAGCCTTTTTAACCTATAGCGTAAGTAGAAATACAGTATACTGATTATGAAAAATAAAAAAATGCTGTGACAAAAATAACAGCCCTTTAAGAGTTTATAAAGTTTTTTCTTCTCAATAACCCTGTGAGGTAGGTTATAGAAGTATTTTCATCCCTTTTCATGAAAGAGAGGATGTAGCCAAAGCTCAGAGAGGTTAAATGATTTGTCCAGGGTCACACAGCTAATAAGCAGCAGATTCAAGTGCACATCAACTCCAAATAGACAACTCTTTCCACTAACAACGCTGCCTCTCTAATAACTGAAACAGAAAAACAAATTTAATGAGGAGTGTATTTGGTTAACATTGGAGTATTTTAAAAACCTAATTTCCTTTCAAAAAGCCCATCTTGACTTTGATATGAATGTATCTCTCTGAATATAGTTAAGTTTATCAGCTGTGACTAGGGTGATTTTTAGCTCACAAATGGAGCCAAGGGAAAGAAAGGGACTTTCCTGGGGGAACTGACAAAAAGTTGGAAGAAAAAGACCAAAGAGAAAAGGGCCTCATGGGTTGGAGGTAGGGTAGTACATGTGAGAAAGAATACTGAGGCAGAATTATCTGAGCCCAAAATGCAAAAGATAGAAGAAAAGATGGAAGCATTGTATGTTTCCACTATCTAAAGAGGAAAATGAGTCAGTAGACAAGAGGTGGCCTGAGGTAGTTTAGTTATTTGGGGGAGGGAGAAGGGAGGAAGTGGGATGACTGATAGGATTTGGCAGGAGAGGTGGTATAAGATTTTATGAAAGCAATATTCACAAGTGAGGTATACGTATCTCAGGCACTGCCAGAGTTTGGTCATAATAAATAGGTCAGGGAAACCCATGTCGAGCTTACTGAAATATCACAAGAAGACCTTAAATCTGTCAGCACATGGAAAAACAGATGGCAAGATATAGAATGGGAGATCTTTTGAAGGCTGAGAATATCTTCTGCTAAATTGGAAGAATCTTTTAGAATATGGAGCTTTTTATAACCATGCTTCATTTTAATTCCAGGCTGAGTTCCTTTTTAATTTTTTTTGATCGCTATTCCCTTAATGCTAGTCTCGAAACTTTGGGATCCTCTTTGTCTAGGAGAAAATGATTCTTCAATCCAGTGAAACAGACATTTTATTAAACACCCACTGTGTACAGTATAAAGTAACTGCAGTTAATTTAATTTGGGAAATGAAGGAATGGAGTTTGCATTTTTTTCCTATTTAACAACATAATTGTAAGTTCAGTTTTTAGTAGACAATTAGGAAATGACATATTGAACTAATGAATTATCCCAAGTGCTGCCAGTATTTAATGATCTTATTTTCTGGATCATCTTACCACATATTCTCCTCTTCACCAGAGACTCCAGCTAAAGAAGACAGAAGGTTGTCCCTACGATAATCCAGACAGATGCTCTTTTAATCATTAACATTGCTGGATTTTGGCAGGAAAGAACTAAGATGCTAAACTTAATGACTGCATGAAAAAGGGTGGGGGTGGGGGCTTTAATTGCTTACTCTTGTTAATGTTGAAAAGTGTGATTAAAACACTTGCTTATAACTACATGAAACATACATTTTGATATGAGAGTCCCATCTTCAGCAGTTTTGAAAGTGAATTTTGATTTATGAGTTCCTCCACAAAGTCCTGATGGGAAAGTAGGCAATGCAATGGATAGAGTGCTGGATATAGAGCCAAGAAGAATAATTTTCTTGAGTTCAAATCTGGCTCCAGACACTAGCTATGTGATTCTGAGCAAGTCACTTAAATCTATTTGCCTCAGTTTCCTCATCTATAAAATAAATGAGCTGGAGAAGAAAATGACAAACCACTTCAGCATCTTTGCCAAGAAAATCCCAAATGGGGTCACAAAGAGTTGGACACAACTGAACAACAGCAGCCAGAAAGTGGCCTTTGAAAGTGCCTCAGAAACCTCTAATATGAAGGTGAACCTGGGTTCACAAAAGCCATGCTAATTGACTACAAGCTGCCATTCTGGAAATGCTTTGAGGATAGTTTCAGCAATACACCCAACCAGCTTTTCAAGGATTAACCTAGTTAAGTAGGAAGATGGTTCATCACCACTAGGATGGGCATTTAATGATGAATGCTTTGGCTGTGGCTATCTGCGAAACAAAGAAAATTATTCAGTGGCTCTCAGTCATATACATATCTTTTTTTGATGATATCAGAGTGGTTAAAAAAGGCAGAGGGTACCAATAATCCCACAGGTTTTAGACTATCTACAAACTTTAATATGGCTGTCAGAACACTAAAAATTAGTTTTTTGTCTGATGACCAACAAGTAGACATACTACCAGAGGAACTCATCTCTAACAATCTTGACTCTTTTTATAAGCAAAACTAGGAAGTTGCAACTAATGGAAGAGTGACTCAGAGGCTCTCCTTAGAGAGGCAAACAAAGGAATTGGCAGAGTTTATTTTATCATGTGCCCAAAGGCAACAATAAACAGCATTTTATGGGACATTTGGTCATCTGGCATTGCCATACTCTTAAGAAGTATTCACAAAAAGGCCACCATGAAAATTATTGTGTTTTTTGCACTTGTTTTTATTGCAGGGTATTAAGAGGTGGAGAAATTCTATAAAAAACTCCATAAGGCCCCCTGAATTAAATCAATATACTTTGATACTTGTTTACTGTAGCTCCAAGCTGGTTGGAGAGAAATAAGAAAAAGAAATGAGAGAGCCCAAAGACTTGTAGACAAATTTCTCAGAAAGATCTCATGTCCACATGTCATGAATATTTTTGTAGGAAGTACCTTGGTCTCACTCTCCCAGAGCAAAGCTAGATATATTGTTGCCACAGGGTTCTAGAATGATCCTGGGGAATTGGGGTGCCTCTTTGGCAAATAATATTGTCTTGAGCCTCCATTCTGCTATGGTCTCCCACTGTTAAGTATTGCTGGGGATAAGCACTTCGGTTCTATTTAACCAGTTGCCATCAATTAACTTTTACAAAGAAATAGTCACTTTGAAGATACAGCAATAGCAGAAATAGAAACGTTTCTTTTCACCCCTTTGGGACTTTCTCTTTCCTATACCATCACAGTCTCTAGAAAGACTGACTAAAACTGAACACATTTTATACATAGCATTGGTTCCATCATACTACTGGATGAGTCCTTGTCTCACCTACCACTGGTCTGGGTCTCAAGGGTTGCTCTTTATTCTTCTGAACCTTAAAGCTGAACTGAGTCAATACAACCCCTCACACAAACTCCACTCTTGAGACTCAGCTCATTTTTCTGACCTCTCAAACTCCCTAGTCATCTATTCCTCATAAATCAAATGAAAATACAGTCAGGGAAAGAACCTGGCAACCTATGTGCCTTGGATAGAGAAGACCCTATATAGCATTGTGTCTTGTCAGAATGCTGCTAGATGAAAAGAAAACAAACCAAGAGAGAGAATGAGATTGAACACACCATAGGTGCCAGCTACATCACCACAATCAAACATGCTCCAAAGTCCACATGGGATTGCATTAGAGGAACTCTGCAGGAATAGGCTACTTGGCTAGTCCTTCCTTAGAGTGCTATTTTATTTAATAAATAAATAATATTTATTTAAGAAAATAAAATACTTCTAAATTTATTTAATATTTATTTAATAAACATTTATTAAACATTAAAAAAAAAACTATGTGTAGTAGTGGGTAGAATGTTGGACCTGAACTCAGAAAGACCTGAATTTGAATCCTGCCTCAAAAATTTTCTATCTCTGTGACCCTGAGCAAGTCAACAATTATTTATGAAGTGCTTACTATGTGCTAGGCACTTTGCTAACTGCTAGGGATACAAGCAGAAAGGCAGTCCCTAACCTGAGTTTACAGCTTGTGTCCTCATCTGTAAAACAGGGACAATAATAGCGCCTGACTCATAGGTAATAACTTTTTATTACTTATTACTCATGGGTAATAACATATATAAAATTACCTTTTAAGCTTAAAGCTCTCCATAAAAACTCTCTGTTATTATAATTAGCAGTTAGCTGCCAGGTGCTATCCTAGGTGCTGAGTATACAAAGATAAGAAAACCAGTACTATCTGCAAGGAACTGTTATTTGAGGTGAGGGATGAAGAGAAATATAGGCGACAACATGTACACTTATAGGTGAGGAGGGAGAATATTCCAGATATTGAGTACAGTCAAAGAGGGCAACTAGGTGGCACAGTGGATAGAGCACTGGTCTTGGAATCAGGAATACTCTTGGGAGTTCAAATCTCACCTCAGACACTTACTAGTTGTGTGACCCTGGGCAAGTCACTTAACTTGGTTTGCCTCAATTTCTTCATCTGTAAAATGAGCTAGAGAAGAAAATGGCAAACTACCCCAATATCTCTGCCAAGAAAACTCAAATGGGATTATAAAGAGTTAGACACAGCTGAAAAGACTGAACAACAACATAATCAGTGAAAAGTGTCATATGTAAGGCAAGGAGGAATCTAGGCAGCAGAAGGTGAGAAAGGGACTAATGCTTAACAAGACTGGAAAGGTAGGTTCAAGCCAGACTGGAGAGTTTGATGAAACTGCATAGTTCTTTTCATGATCATAAGCATCTCCATAAAACAAAGACCCATATTTTTAACATCATTGTTCTTCCAGTGATGTTATTTGGCTATGTCATGGAACAGTACAACCCCTGGAGAATCGAAAGGTGAGAGTCATCCAAAGAACAGCAGAACATGGGGTATGAGCCAGGGATAACTCAGTACAGACAAGGAATTATGAAGGAGAAACATTGAAAAGAATGTCATCCAAGAAACATATAACCAAAAAAGGAAGAGGGGCTGGTCACATAGACTGAGAGATAACCATGTTCACTAGTGAACATCTTGTGTGCTCCACTAGTTCCCAAGTCTATAGACTTGAAGGAAGTACTCCAGTATATTGAGGGGACCCTGTTGAACACGGCAGGGGTGGGGGGGCAGGGAACCTGAATAAGACTTGATCAGGATGGGTAGGAATGTTGTGATCTGCATCATTGCAGGAAATATGTACATTGAGATCATAGATTCATCGAAGTAATGAGGCAGTTTTCCTTTTCTTCTGAAAATTTGCTCACATATAGATACTATGACCATAGATTTAGAGTTTATAGAGACCTTTAGAAGCCATCAGGGCCAGTGCTCTCCTTTTAGAAATGAACAAATAGAGACACTGAGAGATTAAGGGTCACACATTTAGTAAGCATCTGAAGTAGCCCATGGTTTCATCTTTAGAACGAGTCTTAATTTCTCAGATTGTTCAGTCATTCTTAAAATTATTGTAAACGTTAAATGCTCTGCTTCTCTTTTTACTCCTTTTCCACTTTGTATTTTAATTAATCGGAATCCTGGCAGTGAACAAATAGAATTATTGTGCATTGTACAATGATATCCTACCTAATCAAAACTCCAAATTCATATGTTTCTTTTTTTTACCCTCTGGATCATTGTTTTTCCATTAACTTAGGCTTGTTAACTTGAGATTCATCTTTGACTTCTCTCTTTCGCTTCTGTATATCCAGTCAGTCACTAAGTGCAACACTTTTGTCATCCTTAGCTTTCTGTAATTGTTATAGCCAGCAGATATTCAGTTTGAATGGTGCATCCTGGAGCCTTATCCAACAATTTTCTGGTACTCTAAAAGTCAAGTCTTTCTATCCACACACACCACCTCCACAAGCAAGTCCTACTCCAGAAGAAAAGAGATTTCTTTCTCACTCTAATACTGATATTGTGTTAATTAATTAACACTACTTAAAATCACTTTAAAATTTCTTTTCTACTTAGTAACATATAGATTTTCTCCACAAGTTCAAATTTTGAATTTATTGTGTAAGATTTGAGTTTTAATGTACTTTTTTGTGCTTTATTGGTTTGTATCAATGTATCTCCTTAAAAAATAAAAATATGTTGTTTTTAAAAAAAAGTCTACCACTTAAGAAATGGTGCTAAATGTAGTAGTATGAATAACTAGGAGGAAATCTTTTTTTAAAAACTGTCTCTTTTACTAAATGAAAACCTAAGGCCGTCATATATCTCTGTACCTGCTATTTATGTTTTATGAACTCAAGCTTTCTCATGTAACAGTCCACCTACCTAATAAACAAAGATTTAAAGGTCTCCCTTGACGATATTCCATAGTCTGTTGCTTCTGAAATGAGTCATCCATCTTCAGATTCTTAGTTTGTGTAGGTGGCATTTTAAAAGATTAAACAGTAGGGAACAAATAAGCTATGCACAAATTTTAGTATGTGAACATAACAGCACCTAATTTGCTATAAGAAATTATGAATATGAATAGTAAAGGGAAATTTGGGAAGATATTTATGATTTGATACAGAACAAGATTAACAGACCCAGAAGAATAATTTACACAGTGACCACAATAATGGAAGACAACTGTAGCAACCAATCATCATAATATAGCAGGTAAGCTTTTGTACAGCGCTTGCCACGTGCCAGGCCCCATATGAGTGCTTTTCACTGATGGGCTCCTTGATTCCTGCCACCTGAGAGGTGGCTGCTGTTATTGTCATCCCTGACTTATGGGTAAGGAACAGTTTACAAATGAGGCAGAGGAGGTCAGGTGACTTACCCAGAGCCACACAGGTAAGTAAGTCTCTGAGGCTAGATTTGAACTCTTGACTCCAAGCCCAGCATTCTATCCGCTGTACTACCTAGGTGCCCCTATAGTCGTGACTTCAAAATGCTGATTATGAAGCCTTGCCTTTCAACAGAGAAGAACGAATTAGTGGTATAGAATGAGGAATACATTTCAGACATGGGAAATATATTGATTTGTTTTGCTTGATTGTCCTTATTTGTTACAAAGGAAGGTGCAGGTTGATGGGAAAGGACAGTGTTGCAAACAGTAATAAAGAACATGAATAAACAATTAAGTAAAGAAAAGAAAGAAAATCTAGTATAGAGCCCAGAGGACTGCACTACTTAAATTAAGCCATAGGTAGTGGTCATCTGAACCACTCACTTTTTCCAGCTATTGCTGTTTACCTGTGTCCATTTCTGGGGAAACTTGACTTCTACTTAAGAAATTATGCTTTTAATTCTATTACTCTTTAGACTCATTAACAACCTCTCAGCCTGGGATGATGTGATCTATTATAAAAGTTATAGTTTTTGTCTGAAAAGGGACAGGGGGAGGAGATAACCAAAGTACCCAAGGTACAAACATGAGTCAGGTATAGGACAGGAAATTCATTCCTACATGGAAAGCAATGATAACCTTTAAAAAAGAATCGTGGCGCACATTACAGAATTATGAGAACAGAATTCAGTAGCTTATAACTGATATTATAGTCTGTTGGGAAACTGTTGGGTAAGCCTCATTGGGATATAAAACAGGTTTTACAAGGCACTAATTAGGCATTTACATTTCATCTCCACTGGGCATTGTCTCATCAATTCCCAGCACAGGTCTGCAGGCAAAATAGACCATACTTAACATCCTTTCTGGTGATGTCCACTCTGTTGCAGATGCTTCCCTTGGTGTCATCCTGCTTCTGCAGCCCCAACTGCAATGTTAACTGTTAACTTGTTAACATCACTTGTAGACAGCCAGATTTTCCAAAACTCACAAGGTCGCCTAAAGGAAAGGAAACAGAAGAAAAGCAAAGGCATTTAGTGGTCAATAGTATGAGCTCATTCTATTGAGTCTCCACCCCACATAGGGAAGTGGTTATGGGTTATTACTATAGTGGTTCAGAGAAAGACCCTCTAGAAACACATTTTGTCCCCTAGAAAGCTATAGCCAAGAAAACACCAGTGGGAAACTATCTTCTTTTAAATGGTCTCTAGAGTCTTTAGTTCTTCTGCCTCAATAACAATTAGGGTGCCTTCAGAGATGAGTTATATTTGGCCAGAAGCTGGCCACTAAAGTTCCTTCATGGTCAATAGAAAGCAAGTAAATAATATCTGTACATGCTTCAGACAATCCGTGTTAAAATAAAAATAAGGTAGTTGAGACTGCTGTCGCAAATAATATATAGACACTTACCAATGGATCCAAATCTTGAATGAAATGTGAAATTTTAAACTATTTCTTAATTTAATATATTCCTTATCATTCTCTTTTTATATCTGTTGTCTCCCCTTCAATATAAGAGAATTATCAGTTACTTATTGTTCATTTTTTCGTAACAGAATTTTTTAAAACTCAATTTTATTTTCAAATCCTCATTCTATTTCTGCACCTTCCCCCACCTCCCACAGTGAAAAAAGTGAAATTTCTGTTAGAGACATATGTACATATGGACTGTGTACATAAGGATATATGTACATAGCACCAAGCAAAACAAATTCTCACATTGGCTATGTCCAAGAAAAAGACTCAATTTGTACTTTTGAGTCCATCACTTTTAAAGAAGTAGGTAACATTTCATCATGAATCCTCGGGAATTAAGGCTGGTCAATGTAGTGATGAAGTCTTTCAAAGTGGTTTGTCTTACCAGTTATGTTGTTTAATATATAAATTATTCTCCTGGTTCTTTCTGCTTTGCTTTGCATCAGTTCATGTAAGTCTTCCAATTTTTTTTAAACCATCCTGCTCATCATTTTTATAGCGCATAGTGTTCTATCACATTCATATTCCATAACCTGTTCAGTCATTCTCCAATAGATGGTTGCTTGTTCAGATTATAATTCTTTGCCACCACAAAAAGAGCTGAAATGAGTATTCCTTATTGTTTATTCCTGAAAATTTTAAATGCCTGGCAAAGTTAGCCATTGAAAAATTATTATGTGCTTATCAAGGATATATCACAATTAGGAAATTCTGGTAGCATTATTAAAATGTATCAAGTTGACAAAAATCTTTGTGGCTTTAAAAAATGCATTATTTTCCTCAGTATTAAGTAGCCATGCTGAGGTCATCAGAGTCCTTTTAAATCTCTGAACTTTTGATCATGATTCAAAGTGCAGCACTCCTACTGTTCCAGGCAATGTACTTTTTCTGTTCTTCTTCCCTGAACAATAAATGCCTGCTTTTATCTTGAACTAGAAGATTCTGAACCCAAAGTGAGAGAAATAGTGTAGTTGCTCAAATTGTGCAGATAGTTGAAGTGTACAGCAAAAACAGCCACATAAAAAGTAAAGAGAATAAGGCAAGGACCAGCCACTTAGAGTATATGGGCCAAAGGGAGCACAAGGGCCAATTTTTAGAAGCATATGTGGATACCATCCTCTTCTTCCCACAACTTGTGGGAGAAAGTCTGCCTACCAGCTTCTCCCTCCTTCTCAAAAGCCATCATGCTTCATCAACCCTCCTTTATAAGTAATCATTCAGTAGGGACAGCTAGGTGGCACACTGGATAGAGCACCAGATTTAGGGTCAGGAGGACCTGAGTTCAAATCCATTGACCCTGAGCAAGTCACTTAACCCTTTTTGCCTCAGTTTCCTCATCTGTAAAAAGAGTTGGAGAAGGGAAATGCAAATCACTCCAGCATCTTTGCCAAGAGAACATCAGATGAGGTCACAAAGATTGGGACATGACTAAAACAACTAAATAACAAATCATTTGGCAAACTTAAATCTTTAACTCCTCTAGAATGTTAGAAGAATAGAAGACAAAATTCTGACATACCACCTTTGAAAGGCAACTATTATAAAAAGATATGAAAATAGCAAGAAATAAAAAAAAATAATCTTCAGATAATGTTAAAGTACCAAAATTTTGTCAGTGATTCTGATCTTCCTGTTACAAACAAGAGTGAAAAGAAGAACTGATGTATCTATTCAAAACCTAAGAAAAAGCAAATAGGATTGAAAAATGGGTTAGTAGTATTATTATTCAGTGATCAGAAAAAAATTAACATGTAACATTTTAAAATCTGTTGTAAGGCAAAGGATAGGCAGGTGTTAAATCTTATCTTTTTGGAGAAATTGGGAATGCTGATCCTGCTTTATATAATCAAATAAGTAATAGTTTACTTTTTAATGATTTATTTTTAGTTTTTAAATTTCATAACCGCCAAAGAGTGTTATAACATTGACTTTCCCCTAAAGAAATCTATCTTTGCCAATCCTTCTCTTTCCTCATCCAACCAAAGAACTTAAGGAATATATTGAGCCATGATCACCTGAGATGTTTAGTCAGTATAAAAGGGGAAAATCATTTCCACAGAGCTAAAGGAAGAAGGAAAGTTATGAAAGAAAATAATATTGGGTTTTAAAAAAAAGATCCTAGTGACTTAGATGTTATTTGTTATTAAAAGGCAAGATACATTTCAGAGATTCCTGGTCCAAAATTATGTTACAGGAAATTCTGAAGATGTACTTCAAAAAGATAGACTTGCCAAGCAGAATTAAAGTAACATACGTATTCCTGCCATTTATTGTTAATTATTTCTATGAAAAATGACAATGCAAAGTGTTATAATTGTTATAGTTAGGAAAGAATAGTCATAAAATCAGAGACCATCTCATCCAGTGCCTCATTTTGCAGAGAGGAAACTGAGACCCTGAGAAATAAAATACCTTCTATAGATCACAATGAAAATGAGTGTCAGTTTGAGATTCAAACCTAGGTCTTCGGACTCCTCAGTCTGGCTCTATTCTCGCTACTCCATAGGTAAAGAATTGATCAGAGAAGTTCTGTGAGCCAGTTAATGAGCTCATGGGGAAGTACATCTCCTTGGGGAGGGAATAGATACGCTCTTTGCACTGGGTTGAAAGTGTTAAGGACAGCCTGGAATATTTAACTATACATTCATACTTTGATGAGGGCGAATGACAAAGTCTCAGAAATTGGGGAGGAGTTAGTTGGCTCAGACTGTTTTTGGTTAGAGTCCACCCTCTTTGGACTGGGTCAGGAATAGGTACTCTTTGTTGTGAAGTTGCCCCTTTTTCATATGGGTCTTTGAGAGAGCACAGTATAGACCAGAAAGCAGCAAATCCTAAACATGGACCTGAGGATGGGCAGGGAAGACTGCATGTGAACAGTCTCACTCTCCTGAAGCAAGAAACAAATCCTTTCAACCACATTCTTCCCTTTCCCCTTCCCAAGAAGATGGAGCCACGTGTCCAAACTCTTGAATAGAGAAAGGGTATTCCTGATAAGCTATTTCCGTTTACTGGCATTGTGTTCTGTGGCCTCACTTTCTCAGAAATGGGCCAGCTACATCTCCCTGGCTGAGGGATTCTAGGGGTACTCTTGAAGGGTTGAGGTATGTCACCTCTAATTCTCTCTGCTTGAGTACACATTCCAATGTGGTTCCATTTACTGTTACCTGTCAGTGACTAGCATCTCAGCTCCTTTTAACCAATTAACATCAATTAGTTTTTACAAAGGCATATTTACTTCAAAAATTTAGCAAGAACAGAAGTATATATATTTCCTCCAACACCTTGGGGGTACACTGTCTCCTATGCTGGTCTGTGTGGAGAGTAGGCTCAGACTTAATGCAGTTTCTACATGGTATTGTCCTAGTAAGATTATGTCCAAATGCAGTATTGAGACTGGAAAGACCCTTGTCTAGGCTACTTCTGAATTGAATCCAAAAGGTGGTTTCTTTTTCTCAGGGACCTCCATATGGGACTGATGATGAAACCTGGCATGGGCTCAAATCCCAGACCACCTAATATCTCACTCTCCTGATCATTCAAAACTTGCAAGGTCGTAGCCTCATCTAGAGTGAGAGAACACAGACAAAGGATGAAGGCTTGTATTCACAGACTATATGTGGACCTCAGATGTAGAGGGCTTAAGACCACTTCCCTTAGATCATTAGCTATCTCTCTTTCACCAGAATGCCACCAGGCAGGAAAAAGCTGAAGTAAAAGAAGGAAGAGATGCTAGTCTAGTCTTTTGATTGTATTCTCAGTTCCACCTGGGCAGCCAATCACAGTGACTCCTATTCACCTATGATTAGCACATGGGAACACATCACAAAATGTGTGCGCACAGTCCAAGATCCATGTGGAGTTATCATCAGCTGAGCACCTTGTGCAGGAAGATGGGAGAATGCATGATCATAGATGGAGAGTTGGAAGGGATATGAGAGGTCAGCTGGTCTAACCTCTTCATTTTATAGAAGAGGAAATGGTGACCTGGAGAAAGTACATGAGTTGCCCAAGGTCACACAGGTAGTAATGGAACATCACATCTGTGGCCTTATCTTTGTCTCTTTTTATTGATTTTCACGAACTTCAAATAAGCCTAAAATTAACATGGATTTTGAATCCACTGGAATCAATTACATCAACATATGAACATGGTATTTATGTTACATATGAACTTTTAAAAATTTCAGTTTGCTCTATTAGGTCAGAAAAATTATGTTATCCTTGGCTGTTAGATAATTGAATGTTACCTAAGAAGTACAAGTCAGCCAGCAAAGATTAAAGTAGTGGCTAATATTCATTCCTGTTATTCAGTCATTTCAGTTGTGTCTGATTCTTCATGATCTCATTGGGGGATTTTCTTGGCAAAGGTACTGGAGTAGTTTCCCATTTCCTTCTCTAGATTGTTTTACAGATGAGAAACTGAGGCAAACTGGGTTAATTGACTTGCCCAGCGTCATATAGCTAGTAAATATCTGAGGCTGGATTCGAACACAAGTCTTCCTGGCTCTAGGCCCTGCTTAATATGGTGTCACCTACTTGCCATTACATGATACCATACACATGATACAAAATGCACACTATTTTGGTGCTTAGTGTTTTATCACATCGTTCTGTCTGATCTCAGTGTATGTGGCCTCATCTTGTCCCTTTTGGTTCACCTTATTTACACTTCCGAGGATGTAGATGTCTTAATTCTACAGTTCTAAATGACTCTAATAGTTATCACAGAAAATAAAATTATGCTTAAAATGACCTCAGATGTTAAGTAGAGACATTTGGCATGTTCTGCTACTTTAAGACATTTTAGTCTTAAAGGAACATCATTACCTGTAATCCAATCTGCTACCAAGGCTTGTTGATTTCACCTTTGCAGCATCTCCCCTATACCCGTTCCTCCTTTTCTCCTTTGACACTGCCATCATTCTACTGTAGACCTTCATCACCTCACACCTGGATTATTGCGATAATCTGCTTGATGGAGAAGGGGTGTCTGCTTGCTTTGTCTCTCCCCACTCCAATTCATCCTCCATTCAGTCACTGAAGTGATTTTCCTAAAGTGCAGGTCTGATCATGTCAACCCCCCACTCAATAAACTCCAGTGGAACAAATGCAAAATGCTTTGTCATTCAAAGCCTTTCATAATCTAGAACCTTTCCAGTCTCGTGACATTTATTCTATGATCCAATGGCCGGAGGTCCTTTTGACTGTCCCACTAACGTGGCACACACTTTCTGTCTTGATCCTGGGCACTCTCTCTGGCTATTCCCCATGCCTATAATGGTCTCCCTCTTCCACTCTGACTACTGACCTCTGTGGCTTCCTGTAAGTCCCAACTAAAATTCCAACATCTACAGAAGCCTTTCCCAACCCCTCTTAATTCTAGTACTTTCCTCTGTTCATTATTTCCTATTTATCTTGTATCCTTGCTTTATGTATATTTGTTTGCATGTCATCTCCCTTATTAGATTGTAAGCTCCCTTAAGGCAGGGACTGTCTTTTGCCTGTTTTGTGTATCCCTCATGTTTAGCACAGTACCTGGCACATAGTAGGCACTTAATCAGTGTTTCTTGATTGATTGGTTTGTGATTAAAGGACTTGTGTTCAAATTCTGCCTCATCTACTATCCATGTGAAATGGGCAACTCACTTAACTCTTCTTAACTAGATAACCTTTGTGGCTCTTTCTAGACAAAAATCTATAAGCTTAGCAATATTTTAAATGGTTTTAATGAAAAAGATATAATTGTTTGCTACCAATATTTCACTTTCTTTTTAAAATGTCACTTTGTTGGCATGGATACACAGTACAGTCTGCCTATGTCTAATCAAATTATCATAAACTGCTATGGCTGAAAAATACATTACTGCAGCAAATTATCTGGTGATGACCTGCCTTCAAAGTTAGCAACACTGTTCCTCAAATGATAGGCATGCAGTGTGTTATAGGTCCTTACTCTAAGCTTCTCTGACTTGTTAGAAGCTGTCAAAAATGTATGCTCCTTTGGCACTGGATCCGGGATAACTACTATGTCAGAATAAAGCAGCATTGTAGGATTTTAATGTTATCAATTTAAGTGGCATAAATCAGAACAGTATTAGATGGGAGGGTTTACCTAGCAAGTTGCTTTACAACCTCTTTTACTTTTTACTTAAGCAAAACCCATTTTAATTCATCACATTTTCACTTGCAAAATTTGAGGGTTTAATTTTTTTTTTTTACTGTTTTGTTCATAAATTCCTTTTGTAATTTTGCCAAACCTTTGATTTTTTTAAAAAATTGGTAGCATACATACTATGAATCAGAGTCACTAAAAATAGAAACAGATTGGAAATAACTATTGTTATATTTGTATTTCTTCTGTATTTGGAATTTGGTACTTTAGTGTGTGGATGTTCATTTCATCATCAAAGCTTTGATCATAGGAATACATATTTTGGAATAGAAGGGGAGTAAGAAGTGTTCTAGCCCAACTTTCTCACTCTGCAGATGAGTAAATTAGTGCTCAAAGAATTCATTGATTTGTCCAAGGGTAATACATGTAATAGAGGACTAGTCAATGTACCCACTTGTTATGAGCATGTGTAGCATTCTAAGGGCTAGTCTTATCTGCCAGTCTTTGTCATATACAGGTAATAAGCAAAGTCATCATTGAAACCACATTCTCTTATTCCAAATTCAGCATTTTGTCCATTACACCATGCTGCTTCTCAAGTTATTAACACTTTTGATTCTTCAGATTTCCAAGTTTTACTTAGTTATCTATATTGGATCATAGCTTTAGAGCTGAGAGGGACCTTAAAGGTCATTTAATCTAACTCTCTTATTTTATAGAAGAGGAAATAGAAACCCAGAGTGACTTTCCCAAAGTTATATATTAGATTTAAAAAAAAAAACTACTCTTACCCCTTTTACATTGTGACTTTCCCTATTTGTAATTTTAATATATCACAATTTCAATATATCATGGGTTGGCATAAGAAAATAAATGGGAATTATCTAGGAGTTCTGCAGAAACCATAGACAACTCATGAAGCAGCAGACACAGAAAAAATTTAGAAACTCAGAAGTGCATAAAATACATATATAGAATTATATAATATCAACCCAAATTTTACAATAAGATAGTATAAACATCCCATAAAAGAAAACGAAAAAACTCAGACTTCTTCTCTGGCATGAAGAGGGAGCCAAAGAATTTTACAGACTTTCTAGATTTCAGGAGGTGCCATGCTCCTAACCCCCATGGTGTGGAAGGGACCACTATATAGCCAAAAAGAAAAGAAAAGAAAAACAAGAGTATAATATTAATCACATAGTCTTCCAAGACAGAATATCAGCTGTACATCTTACAGGATTAGGTACAGGATCACTAGTGAACCAACTGTATAGTCACATAATCACCCCATCAAATACTGAAACAAATGACAAAACGGATAGGTCTGTACTGTGTTGTGCTTGTATTGCAGCCAATTGAGCAATGGTGCTCAGAGGAGGAGCAAGGAGTAACCTAAGGAGAGACAGTATAGACTTAGACCATGGTAGCTGTGGTAGGACTCATGTGAACTTGATGAGACTGATGTTGTATAGGAACCTCAGTATTCACACTTTTCCTTTGGGAGCACTGAGGAGCTCTTACCAACCACAGTCTGATGATTTGTGTATCATGGGGAGAAATGGGGTAGTAGCTGTCCTCAAAACTCAGATTCACATATGTGTGTATTATGCCTTTTCCACCAATTCAGCAAATGGGTATTAAGTACCTACCATGAACAAGATACTTGCAGAAAGTTCTGTAACCTTTCACAGAGAAATGGCTATGAGTCCTGTCAGTACCGTAATGATCCTGATGTACTTACAGAGTATTTGCTCTGTTTAGGGAACTATACCTTGCAGTGAAACATAACCAAAATGCTCAAGATTACGTCCAAGTAATGCTTCTTTTAACCCAGAATTTTAAAAAATCATGAAATAAGTGTTTCTTAAATCTTGTAATCCTATAAAGTGAACTGTACTGTGGAATGTTTATTCATTCTGTGTAATATACAATATATATAGTAAATGTCTCCATGAGAAGAGTTGGGGGAGTTTGACTAGACGATCTAAGATCTTTTTTAACTTCAGTATTCTTTAATTCTATCTTAGTACATATGTGTCCATTCAATGAATTATTCATACTTTGGAGCAGTATGAATATGAATGTTTTGACTCCCTCTCTCAGAGCCAGAAAAATGACATCTGCCCTTTAGGGGTCTAGAGTGGTGCCCTGAGGGGTCTCTTCTTCAGTATCATTACCTTGGGCTCCTGCCGGCTGTGTTCACTATACTGTCAGGTGCCAGTTGCTAGATCCCAGTTCCATTTAACCACTTAATACCAATGAACTTTTCCAAAAGGATATTTACTTTGAAGATACAGTAAGGACAATGCACAAACATTTCCCATAATGCTTTAAGACATTTGCACCTCTATGCTATCTAGATCTCTGGGGAGAGTAGGCTCACTATTAATACAGTTGCTATACAATGTCAATCTAATCAAGTTCACATGAGTCATCAGATACCCCTGGCTTCTCTGAGCACCAGTGCTTAGTTGATTGCAGTACCCCTGTAGTCCAGATCTGCATTCCTGTAACTCACTCTCCTAATCTACAGATTAATCCTCACTTAAAACTGTAATGTGAGAACTGTATTCCCTGAGTGTCACCTCGACATTTCAAACTGATTTGTCTAATACCGAGGTGTGTCTCCTGAGTTAGATTTGGCTTAGACAGTGAATGAAAGAAAATTTATTCTTAAGAAATTTCATTCAGACCCATATAAGTATAAAACTGTATATGAAAGGTATAAAGCATTGTACAAAGAGAAGTTGTTATCAAAATACTGGGAGATTATGCCAAATTCAAACCGTGATTGTTACTTATGGCTGGATTATCCATTGTATTATCTGGTAAACATCACTTGTGATTCCCTCTTAGTTGCTGATTAACAATTGTGACACTGTTTCTATTTTATACTAAATCTTGCTCTTATTTGTCACTTTCAGTGACTCAGATCCTAATGATAGTTTATTTCACTTTAGTTCCTATGGCAATAAACAAATTCCATTTTGTTCAAGAAAAAATAATTTTTGATTGACTATATTTGTATTATCTGATCTCAAAAAATGCCAGCTATTAGTATAGTTTTTATCTAGTTTAAGTTCAAAATAAAAGGTTGTAGTAGCTGCAGATTCTCTAATCCCAGTAAATATTTCACTGTAGTTAATAGATATTATTTGATCAATCTACTGCACATGAAATTAAATTGAAAAGAAACCACATAAATAAAAAAACATGATGTACTCTCACTGTTTAGGACCACTCAGGTTTTATAGTAAGATATAAGGAGAAGTGTAAGATGGGAAAAGAAACCTTGTCATAAGGTTACTTTGGGTATGGCTTAGTCTATATTCATTTTTTAAAAAGGTGACGTGATGGAATTAGAGGCATGTACAAGACAGTTGAGAGATTTTTTACTTTAATTCAGAGGATCCCCAAAGCCTTAAAATGTACTTAAATGGCACTAAGTGTTTTGGAATACCCTTGAGAACACGGGTATTCAGTCTGTGTTCTGCTGAAGCTTGAAGCAAGAAGTCGCCATATCATACAGTTCATTGCAGTTATCAGAAATCCTTGACTTTTTCAGACTATCCAGATAACTTCAGGCACAAATGAACTGTATGTAGACAGACATCAAAGGCAAGCTGTATC
The DNA here is from genome assembly GCA_028658325.1 of Potorous gilbertii. NCBI lineage: Eukaryota > Metazoa > Chordata > Mammalia > Diprotodontia > Potoroidae > Potorous > Potorous gilbertii. Next base: position 542,656,048 of record CM053770.1, read on the forward strand.
CTTTGAAAATAAAGGCTGGTTTTAAATTTTTTTTAAACAAGGAGCAGTATGGCCTAGTGTCAACCTCAAATAGAAACCAGGGTCACTAATCCGTACATAAGGATTCCTCTGTGCTTCATATGACTTAGTTTGAAATGTAATGTTATCTGTTTTATTGTGTTTTTATTTATTTTTCAGCCTGCCATGTTTTATACTCCTGGCTAGTGGTTATACATGGAATGACCTTAGAGGCAGCAAGAACCAGATTCTAGTCCTACCTCTGACATGTATACTAACTATGTGCTCATGGGCAACTACTTGAACCTCTTAAGGGTCCTTGTAGGTTCTCTCAGTAAGGATGTTGGTGGTGGTGGTGGTCCTTTGTTTTGAAAGAGATGCAGAAGAATAAAAGATCTGTCTATATCAATGAGGGAACACCAGAGGTTCCCCATTCTGATAAAAATCTCAAGTTAGAACCAAAAATAATTTTTAGATAGTACAGAAATTGCTTTCTTTCTAGTTTCCATTTCCAAACATTTGCAAAGATGCAAATCAAGATAATTTGCTGAATTAGAGAAAATATGGAGAAATTGAGGAAAGAAATAAGAGCCACATCTGTTTGGATCAAGTAGCTTCCCATTTTGGTCCATGGTATGAGATTTACAGATTATTCAATATCAAGTTATAGACATAATTAAAATCATAATGTACTGCAGATCACTGTGGAAAAGAAGACATAGTGAAAGAAAATAAATATGTAGTGGTTTGGAGGGTTTTTTCTTTATTAGGATTCTATATTTTTAGGAGGATATTTAAGAATCCTACAAATGTTACTCTGTTATAATAGGCATCATTTAGGTATATTTCATTTAACTGAACACACCAGATATGAAGCTTATTTCCAAAGCAGTCTTTTCTTGCCTCTAGGTAGGCCTTTTTGGAGAACATAGAGTGAGATTTTTTTTCTTCCATTCTCACAAATGTCATATTTGCTGGTTCATGAATCCAGATATAAATTTAACACACAGAGAGACACCCTGCTGTTAAACATCTCATATTATAGCAAACTTTTCAGCTGCTCACCATGGTCAGTTGGGCCCATTAACTATTCATCTGCCTTGGTTATAGAAAGTGGCCTACCTGGGTAGAGAGACCACTGGATTTTAATCAGAATCCCAGCCTGGCTTCATACCCTAGCTCTGCCTTGAGGAGGTCACTCTACCTGCCTCCTTGGGCCTTGTTTGCTCTTCCACACCATAAGGATTTGATTCCTCAGGTGCTGTCTGACTCTAAATCTGTAGTCCTATGAAAATGTGATGGAAATTTTAGACTGTGATACTACAACCTTCTAGAAAGTCCTAAGTACTTCATTAATCATGTTAGGGCTTATCATCTGCCCTGCACAGTGCTCTCTACCCTTAAGCAGTGCCTCTGTCCTGGACCTTTCCATCTGCCCTGCATCTGGCCCTCTGATCTGTGTTACCTTCCCCAATTAGAATGTGAGCCCCTGGAGAGCTGAGATTTGTTTGTTCTCTTAATCATGTGAGTGGAAGAGAGTATCATGGAACAATATGAGATAATGAATAATCCAGATATCATTCATGTTTGTATTTATACATTTTAGAGACACAATAGATACACACTATCATATCCTGACAAAGCAATGTATTTTTTTTTTCAGATAGAAACTAACTTTTAATCTGGTTTGGATGGTACTCAAAAGTGTTGTGGGTCTCATGCAGCCCATGTTTGACACCTTGACTATAGAGCTCTCATTTCGTTTATAAGGTTTTTTTGTTTGTTTGTTTAAAAGGAACAATACTTCCTTAATTTCTTTTCTTTTTGCTTTGTGGAGGGGAGAAGTCAAGGCAATTTGGGTTAAGTGACTTGTCCAAGGTCACATAGCTAGTAAGTGTCAAGCATTTGAGGCCAGATTTGAACTCAGGTCCTCCTGATTCCAGGACTGGTCACTGCATCACCCAGCTGCCCCCTTAATTTCTTCCAGCAATTCTTCTGCCCAAGTTGGTTTTCTCAAGCATGGCTTACAGATGTTTTGAGATAGTTCTCTTTCTCCGTGTTCATATCATGGGTATCTGTCACCATAATAGACAAATGGTAGTATTTGTTTCCTTACTCATTTTTCCAACCTTCTCCATTTTAAACTCTAGTACTTTGCATTAGACCAGGCTCTTTGCACTTATGGAGTGAATGTCTGGGCCATGCTTGTCCATATTCTATATTCTCTTGGGGATCTGTAAGTTTTAGTGTGCCTACAGTGGTCTGATCTAGGATGAGATAGGATTTTCTACTCTCTTGGTTAGAAATTTTGCAAGTTCCTGAGTAGGGTTTGGGCTTGAGCAACACACCTCTGGGCTTGCACTCCTATTAGGAGAACTAGTAGACTTTTCCTGGCCCTGTCACCATCAGCTCACTGGAAGGTTCTCCAGGTTCCCAGGAGACTGCCCCGTGGCCTGAGTTCTCTACCCTGATTTTTCCACTGTAGCCTTCAGAATGGGTTTGGAGCAAGATTTGAGACTCTGTTATACGTATCACTAAGCACCCCAACATACACAGAGGGGCTTACTACTACAGGTCCTTAAATCTGCATTCATAAAAGGAAAGCAACTTTCAAGGGGTTAATAATCACTTTAATCAAGCACATGTATCATTCCTTTAACTGAGTACATATATCATTCAGTTAATTCAGGGGAGAATGCACTCTGAACTTCAAAGAAAACATAGAGAAATCCAAAGATCAACAGACATGGCTTCCTCTGCCTAAATTCAACACACACCTGGACCCCAACTCCCTGACCATAGTTACCAGAGAAGGAAACATGTCATCTGGGTTCTCAAAGCTGGGAGGAGTGGGGAGGGTCCTTAGCAGCTTCCCAGAGTCCTCATCTAGCACTCAAACACTCTTACAAAAACTTGGGCTTACCCCAAAATAAAACCTCACCCTCAGAGTATTTATACCTTTTTTAGAGCCAGAGGGCATCCCAACCCATGAGGGCCAGTGCCTCTTTAATAAAATCTGTGGATATTCCTACAAATCTTCCCTAATTAAACTCCCCTTAATGGACAGGACCATTAATGGGTGGGGAAGATCTTTAATCACATTAACAATACAAATACATATACTATTTCTAGTTAAAGAAACTCTTTTTTTCTGTACTTTACTCCTAGTAAAGACTCTTGATTGATAAAGGCAAGATTCAATCAGAATTTGTTTATATTAAAACAAAAACAGCAAAAGATTTTAATTTTATTTGCCATTACACTCTACTTCAGGAGTCAGAATCCCACAGCAAGCAATGTCTTATGCTTCCATTCTTGGCCTCTACATAACTTAGCTCTGGCATAGGTAAATGGGTTAGGAAGCTGTGGATTACCATGGACTGTTGAATCTGTGAATTGTCTGATACAGACTAGTTGCCATACTTCCCTCAGGTACTGATCATGCATTATTTTATATGAACTTTTTGTGTATATGTCATTTCCCCTCTTATACATTCTCCCAGTAAAATTTCATGAAAGTTGATACTACATCTATTTATCTTCATTATCACCTATGGCACTTAGCATATAGTACACACTTAATAAATATTTGTTGAATTAAATAAATAGAGCAACTTGACAGCTAGGTTTATCTTTTCTACTGACTGACTATGAAATCTCGAGCGAATGGTCTCATCACCTACTTGTCTCAGTTTTCCATTCTTCTGAATAATAATGTAATACCTGATGCTCTAATCATAACTGAAAATTTTTAATAAAAGATAAGAAATCATAAAGTATTACTATTATAATTCAATCCAATGTTTGATTCTCAATCAAAACTAAGTGTGAAATGTAATGTAATGTAAATGTAATGGAAAAGCATTTATTAATTACTTACTATATTCAAGGGTTAAGAAGATGAAGAAAATACCAAAAAATATCTGTTCTCAAAGAAGCTGCATTCTAATTGGGGAAGACAGCACATACCAGATGGAAAAGTCCAAGGCAGAGGCAATGCTTAAAGAACTAGAGATCAGAGTTTCAGGAAAGATGATGAGGCCTGGCAGTCTTTAGGATCCAATGCATATCAGATAGTAAGATATGATATGGCTACCCTTTATTAGAATGTGTGCAAAGTTTCCTTCTCACCCTTTTGCATTCTCTCTTCTGCCCCATTTCCTGTCTCTGTGTAGCAGCAAACACCCGGCATACACAAGAGAGCCTGCTAGCACAGGTTAGATCTGCTTTTCTAAAAGGAAAGTAATATTTGAGGGGTCAACAATTTACTTTAATTACATATATCAGCAGAGAAAATACAAGCAGAGAAATAAAGACCAACAGAAAGGGCTTCTGTCGGATCATAAACAATACATACATTGTAGATCAACAGACAAATCCAGCTGTCTGACCATTACATACATACATACTTACCAGAGAGACAAGCACCAACATCTGGGTTTTCAAAGCCAAGGGCTCCTTATCAGTTACCCAGAGTCTCATCTGGCACAAGAACCTTCTTCCAAAGAGTAAGCCCTCAAAGCAAAACCTCACCTTTGAGTACATAAACACTTTTCAGAGTCAGAGGGCATCACAACCCCTCCCTGCCAAGTGTCCCAGTGCCTCATTAGAAATTAACAAAAGCTTCTCCTAATGGGCTCCAGGTGAGGCCTATTAATGGAAGGGGAAGATCTTTAACTCCCATTAACATAAATCTCATTAACATTATACTCCAGTAATCTTTACAGTTAGCTACAGGACATGATGATTTTTTTAAAAATTCAATTGGTTTACTTGATTTCAGTTTTCTACCATCACTTCCTTAAGTCTTAGATTTTCACTCTCTCATACCCCCTCCCTCCCCAAGAGGGCATGCAGTCTTATATGGGTTTTACATGTACATTCTTATTGACCACATTTTCACATTAGTTATGTTGCATAGAAGAATTAAAACGAATGGGAAAAACCATGAGAAAAAACAAACCAAAGCAGAACATAACACAAGAGACAATATTCTGCTTCATTCTGCATTCTGATTCCATAGTTCTTTCTCTGCATGTGGATGGCATTTTGCCTCAAGAGTCCTTTGGGCAGGTTTTAGGTCCTTGCATTACTGTGAAGGGCTTGGTCTGTCAGAAACAGTCCTCATACACTGTGGCTGTTACTGTGTACAATGTTCTCTTGGTTCTGTTCATTTCACGTAGCATCAATTTATGTAAGTCCTTCCAGGACTCTCTAAAGTCCCCCTGTTCATCATTTTCTTATAGGACAATAGTATTCCATTACATTCATATACCACAACTTGTTCAGCCATTCCCCAATTGCTGGGCCTCCCCTTGATTTCCAGTTCTTGGCCACCGCAAAGAGAGCTGCTATAAATATTTTTGTACATGTGAGATCTTTTCCCCTTTTTTATGATCTCTTTGAGATACAGTCCTAGAAGCAATATTACTTGGTCAAAGTAGCCCTTTGGGCATAGTTCCAATGAATATAGCAGTCTACTTTCTGATAAATCCAAAGACCCAGCTTCTGGGATAAGAATTTACTGTTTGACAAAAACTACTGGGAAAACTGAGTAACAGTGTGGTGGAAACTGGGCATAGTCCGATGCCTGACATCGTACAGAAGACTAAAGTCCAAATGGATACATGATCTAGGTATAAAGACTGATTCTATAAAGAAATTAGGGGAGCAAGGAATAGTGTATTTGTTAAATTTATGGAAAATGAAGAAATTTATGACCAAACAAGAGATAGAGAACATTATGAAGGGCAAAATGGATAATTTTGATTACATTAAATTGAAAAGTTTTTGCACAAACCCAATGCAACCAAGATTAAGAGGGAAGCAGAAAACTGGGAAAGATTTTTTTACAATTAGTGTCTTTGATAAAGATCTCATTTCTAAAATACATAGAGAACTGAGTCAAATTTACAAGAATGTAAGTCATTCACCAATTGATAAATGGTCAAAGGATATGAACAGGTAGTTTTCAGAAGAAGAAATTAAAGCTATCTATAGTCATATGAAAAAGTGCTCTAAATCACTGTTGATTAGAGAAATGCAAATCAAAACAACTCTGAGGTAGCACATCACATCTATGAGATTGGCGAACATGACAAAACAGGAAGATGATAAATGTTGGAGAAGATGTGGGAGGGTTGGAACATTAATTCTTTGTTGGTGGAGCTGTGAGATGATCCATCCATTCAGGACATGATGCTAGAGAAAATAATAAGATACTACAGTTTCTTAGAGCTTTCCTCTTTATACTTCTGCTAAGTTTAGGCTATATGTCATGAATTTGACATGAATACTTAGAGTAGCTACCCATACACAGACAATACCCTTTAACAAAATTATGGCTTCTAGATGAGGATAACCCTAGGATCTCATACACACCACCTACTTTTATATTTTCTTTTACCTCAAATGAATCACAAAAATGTTAGAGCTAGAAGATAACAGATAAGGTCATCAAGAGGAGGAAAATAAGAACCAGACAGGTCATGTGATATTTCCCAGGCTTCAGAGTTAGTACATAAGTGGTTGAAATGATACTAAATCTTTGGATGCCCAACCCTTCTTTCTTTCCTCATAACCATGTTGTGATTACTTGGAATTACTCTGAAAAATAAGCAACCTCAACTTTGCCCCATTCATTTGTAAAAACCTAGCCCTAAATTCTTAGCAAATATAATTACACTAAATAAGTAACTCTAGCCTATTTTAGAAACTTGCAGCATCCTTCAGCTAAATATGGCACTGTAGCCTGGAACTAGTAGAATATATTGAGGAAGAACACATGCAAAATGATGGCCTTTCTTATGTTTAGAAAAAAGTCAAATTATCTAAAGGTAATAATTTCTAAGGAAAACCATTTATATTATATGGCTAAGGAACATTTAACAACTATTCTTTGCTGCCCTCTATTATAAACTTAGATTCTTTCCTGCCCCCTAATTAGTTTCAGTGGAGGCTAAATCAAAATTGAAATTAACAAAAGGATTCCATTCTTCACTATGGGTACCATTAGGTATCAAATTAGTTTTCAAATTGCCCAAATAGCAAACAGAAGTCAATACTATACTCCTTACCCTCCCAGAAAGCCTTTAAATATCTTTTATTCAGTAAAAGAAACATATGAGAACATTATGACACACTCTTGATTATCTATGGGAGGGAATAAGTTCCCTATGATAATCTCCCAAAGTGTAAAAATCTACATGTTAATTCTTGAATATCACAGTTGCTGGGGCAAATGCATCTCTAACCCTTCCTTACCAAGTCTATTGCTTTTCTAGTCATCATCTCTCTCTTTCCCTCTCCCCACTTCCCTCCATTTTGTCTCTCTGATTTGGTTTTCTTTTTAAAAAATTCTTATTTATTTTTTTATTTTTAGTTTTCAACATTCATTTCCACAAGATTTTGAGCTCCAAATTTTCTTCCCATCTCTCCCCTTCCCCCACCCCAAGACTGTGTGCATTCTGATTGCCCCTTCCCCCAATCTGCCCTCCTTTCTATCACACCACTCCCTTCCCTTATTGCCGTCCTCTCTATTTTCTTGGAGGACAAGATAGATTTCTATAACCCATTGCCTGTGTATCTTATTTCCCAGTTGCATGTAAAAGCAGTTTTAAATATTTGTTTTTAAAATTTTGAGTTCTAACTTCTCTCCCTTCCTCCCTCCCCACTCATCTCCACTGAGAAGGCAAGCAATTTGATATATAGTATACATGTGTAGTTATGCAAAAGACTTCCATAAAAGTCATATTGTGGAAGACTATTTTTCCTGCCCCTGATTTATTCTATTCCTCTTTTGACCCTATCCCTCATCAAAAGTATCAACTTCTAATTACACCCTCCTCCCATTTGCCCTCCCTTCTATCATTTCCCCACACCCTGCTTATCTAACCCTTCTCCCTTACTTTCCTGTAGTATAAGATTGTTTCATAGCAAATTGAGTATGCATGTTATTCCCTCCTTATGTCAAATGTGATGAGAGTAAGCTTCACTTTTTCCCTCTCACCTCCCGTTTCTTCCCTTCCATTGAAAAAGCCTTTCCTTGGTTCTTTTATGTGAGAGATAATTTGCCCCATTTTATTTTTCCCTTTCTCCTCCCAATGTATTCCTCTCTTACCCTTTAATTTTCTATATTTAGATATCATTCCTTCCTATTCAACTCACCCTGTACGCTCTGTCTATATGTATATAATCTCTCCAACTACTGTGGTACTGAGAAAAATTTCAAGCATTGTAAATATTATCTTTCCATGTAGGAATGTAAACAGTTCAACTTTAGTAAGTCCCTTATGATTTCTCTTTCCTGTTTACCTTTTCATACTTCTCTTGATTCTTGTATTTGAAAATCAGATTTTCAATTTAGTTCTGATATTTTCATCAAGAATGCTTGAAAGTCCTCTATTTCATTGAATGACCATTTTTTCCCCCTGAAATATTATACTCGGTTTTACTGGGTAGGTGATTCTTGGTTTTAATCCTAGTTCCTTTGACTTCTAGAATATCATTCTAAGCCCTGTGATCCCTTAATGTAGAAGCTGCTAGATCTTGTGTTATCCTGATTGTATTTCCTGAATACTCAGATTGTTTCTTTCTGGCTGCTTGCAATATTTTCTCCTTGACCTGGGAGTTCTGGAATCTGGCTACAATATTCCTAGGAGTTTTCCTTTTTGGATCTCTTTCAAGAGGTGATTGGTGGATTCTTTCAATATTTATTTTACCCTCTGGTTCTAGAATACCAGGGCAGTTCCTGGATAATTTCTTGAAAGATGATGTCTAGGTTCTTTTTTTAATCATGACTTTCAGGTAGTCCCATAATTTTTAAATTGTCTCTCCTGGATCTATTTTCCAGGTCAGTTGTTTTTCCAATGAGATATTTCACATTGTCTTCTATTTCTTCATTCCTTTGGTTTTGTTTTATAATTTTTTGATCTTTCATAAAGTCATTAGCTTCCATCTGCTCCATTCTAATCTTTAAGGAATTATTTTCTTCAATGAACTTTTGGATCTTCTTTTCCATCTGGTCAATTCTGCTTTTTAGGGCATTCTTTTCCTCATTGGCTTTTTAAATCTCTTTTGCCATCTGGGTTAGTCTATTTTTTAAAGTGTTATTTTCTTCAGCATTTTTTTGGGTCTCCTTTAGCAAGCTGTTGAGTTACTTACCATGGTTTTCTTGCATCACTCTCATTTCTCTTCCCAGTTTTTGCTCTACTTCTCTTACTTGATTTTCAAAATACTTTTTGAGCTCTTCTATGGCCTGAGACCAATTCACATTTTTCTTGGAGGCTCTGCACAGTGGAGCTTTGACTTTGTTATTTTCTGTTTGCATGTTTTGGTCTTCCTTGTCACCAAAGTAAGGTTCTATAGTCTGATTCTTTTTTCAGTTTTTGCTCATTTCCCCAGCCATTTATTTGACTTTTGAGCTCTTTGTCACCACAGATCTCTGCTTCCAGTGGGGGTAGGGGGGTATATCGTCAGCCAAACCAGTCATCATCTCTACCCCTGCTGCTGCTGTGGCTGCTGAGGGTTCCTCCACCCCCTGCCCCCTCTGTTGCCCTGGGACTGGATCACTCTACTTTCCCACACTGGCTTTTTCCACTGACCTTCCAATTTGTCGTTGGCATTTTGGGGTCCTGAAGTCTAGAAACTGCCACAAATGAAGAGATTCAGTCTCCTCAAGGCCTGCTCAGATCATGTCTGTGCTGGTGTGCCCCACACTGGACTGCTCCCTGCCCTTAGCATGGCATGATAGACACTTCCCAGCGACCTTCCAGGTTGCCTTGGGCTGGAAATTTGCTTCACTCTGTTGTTCTGTGGGTTCCAGAATTTGTTTAGAAACATTTTTTACAGGCATTAGGCTGGGCTTGGTGGGAGCACTGTAGAAAGTGCGTGCTATTACTCCACCATCTTGGCTCCTCCACTTTGCTTTCTTTTATAGGCATTAGGTTTCCTTATTTTTAAATGAAGGGATAGTTTAGCACTGTGGAAAGGACATAAAAGAGTCTGAGAACTGGTTCTACTACTGGCTGTGTGACTTCTATGATTCACTTTATCCTTTTGAATGACTAAAAAAGTAAATATTCTGTTACTTTATGTTTTTAAAAATGCATAAAGATTATTGTTACCCACAAGTATAAAATAATACTTAATAACAATTTCCTTTGATTATCCACAAAAACTATAAGCAGTTGTTTTACTATGTGCCAGGCATGCTGCCAAGCACTGGAAATACAAATACAAGCAAGCAACACTGTCCCTTCCCTCAAGGAGCTTACAGTTTAATGAGAGAAGACAACTTATAAAAGGGAAGCAGTAAAAGGGGTAGGAAGTATATTCTTGGCAGTATGTGGCATGGTTTAGAAGGATCTACACAGTGGTATGGTGGCTTGCTGGGGGGCATGGTAAGCTCACCTATCAGAGCTCAGGACTCTAGGGTCAGTTCAAGTTCAGGTGGGAGGAGGATAAAGATTAAGTTCACCTATCAGGGCCCAAGGTCCCATAAGCATTTTTAATGGGAGGAGAATGAGGAGGATAACCTTCTGCAAAATAAGGGATTTGTAGTAGACAATCTAAAGTCCCTCTTGGCTTTAATATTCTGTTTTGTGCTCTCCAGTTCTGTTTTTGTTCTCCTGAAGCATATTTCATTCCTCCACAGGGTTGGCTGCTTGCTAAAGACATCTGGTGGAACTCAAGTACAGAAAACAGTCAATTGTCAAGTGATAAAAACTGATTAGAGCTAGGAGGCATTTTGAATCTCAATTCTTAGAAAACCCACTACAAATTGAAGTAACTAGGTAACATAAGATTCTCTCTAAACAGCCTCTGGCCTTTAAATGGTAGAAGATATTCTAGTCTAAACAAGGGAGCTGCACGCTTTTGTTCATTAGTAATTGCAAATGGGCAGGCCCAGTTTTCTTGTTCTAACCAGTGAGAAAGCAAAAGAATGAGCAGGATTTTATTACTTCAGATAAAAAGATCTAGGGAACATCTAAGACAGAGTAAAATTACTTAAATTCTTAATGAACAGGCTATGGACTGAGCTGAACCTTTTGAAGTAGGTTAGGAAGAAGAGGTCACCAGATCAGCTAAACAGTGGTGCAGGATTTCAGGGGAATAATCAAGAGAAACTCTTACTGAGTATCATTTCACATTTGTAGTAAGAATAATTATAGATATTAAAAATGTAATAAGCAGAAGTAATAGAATTGTGTTTAATTTTAAATTCTTGTTCAAGAGACTTGAAATTCACATGTGGGACCTTTGTAATGTACAAGTTGCATGAAACCCAGTAAGGAGGGATTTTAAATAAAATGATTATTTTTATGATCTCCAATAAGTTGGGCTTAAGAACTGTATACATATGGTCATTTAGGGGGTAAACTGAAACAAAGTGCCAGTTAGGAGAGCTAGGGACATGTTACTTAGATTTAATTTCCTTAATATTATCCTGGATGTTAAATCTATTGCTACATGCAGGTAGCTGCCATGACTCTGTTTAATCAGTCAGTAAGCATTTATCAAGTACTTACCATGTGCCATACACTGTGCTAAGTACTAGGGGTATGATGGAAGGCAAAAGTATCCCTTGCTCTCAGGGTGATCAACATTCCAAAGGGAGAGACAGCATGATGTTGTTCATCTTTCATTCTCCAAGAGGCCCAACATGTAAATAAATAGGTATCTACAAGATTTAGACAGAGTAGATGCAAAGGAGCCTCAAAGGGAAGGCACTAGTTACCAAGGGGATCAGGAAAGGTCTCTTGCAATATGGGAGATTTGAGCAGAGTCTTGAAAGAAATCAGGGAAAATGAGGCCACGTTGAGAAGGGGGAGGGTAGTCCAGGCAATGAGGGGACAGCAGTGTAGACACATGAAGACAAGATATGGAACCGAGAACAGCAAAAAGGCCAGTGTCCCTAGATCATTTAGTGTGCAAGGGAAGTAAAATGTAAGAAAAATGGAAAGATCAGAAGGGGCGGGGTTATATAGAGCCTTAAATGCCAGAGTCACTTTTATATTTGATCCTGGATATAAGGGGGAACCCTTAAAATGAAGTTTATCAAGTTGGGAATGATCATGGTAAGACTGTCTAATTAGCAGGTGGGCCTTGCCCCATACTATCTACAATGAAGCAAGAACTGAAGCTGTCAAATCAGCCCTTTAAAAGTTAATGTCATTGAATTGTAGAATTTGAGAGCCAGAAGGGGCCATACATTGAGTCAAATATCCTAATTTTACTTGATGAGGACATTGGAACCCACAGAAGGCCACACAACTGTGTACAGAAAATCCATACCTTCTGACTCCTTACCTTGTCCACCACTCTTAAATTTTTATTGGCTTTTTACTGGCTTCACCTAGAAAGGGAAACCCAAAGTCAATATTCTCTCTGAGATTTTATCCTCCACTGTCAACTTTGTTTTTCAGTCCTTTTTCAGTCTGGGCTGACTCTTTGGGGTTTTCTTGGCCAAGATACTGTAGTCTTTTGCCATTTCCTTCTCTAATTCATTTTACAAATGAGGAAACTGGGGCAAACAGGGTTAAGTGACTTGCCCAGAGTCACACAGCTTCCCTGGAGTCTTCCTGACTCCAGGGCTGGACACTGTTCACTGTATCACCTACCTGTCCACACTGTCAGGTATTTCTACTTGAATGTTCCACTGCGAACTTGAAACTCACCACCTCTAAAACTCCTTGTCCCCCTAACACTCCAGTTCTACCTCCTGACTTCCCTATTTCTGTTAATAGTACCATCATTCCTAGTCAACCCCTCTTAAAACCTAAGAGTAACCTTACTCCCAACATCCATCCAACACCATGCACTCTTCATCCATCTTTTACAACCTTTCTCTAGTCATTTATTCTGTTTTCATTGCCACTGCCGTCATTTCAAGCCTTATTACCTCACGTTAAGACCACTGAAATTTCAGCATTGCCATTGACTTTATTTTGTGGAATGCTGGAGGGTCTGTGAGGAAGTCAATTTCAGCAGTATTTTTCCTCTAGTTATAATAACTAATGTTAAATTATGTATTAAAAATCTTTGAGAATGACACACTCCCTAACATCTTGTAATCCTAAGTTCATCAAACACTAACGACTTTATGTATCTAGTACTAACTAGTTCATTATTGCCTGACCTTTTTTACTGAACTGTTTTTCTGTTTTTGTCCAGGAGCAGATGGTTTAATAATTACTGTTTTATAGCATGATTTGCAATCTGAGCATGCAAGTCCCCTTTCTCCTTTTGCTTTTTTTGTAATTTCCTTTTATCTTCTTGATAGTTTGTTCTTCAATCTGAGTTGATAATATTTTGTCTAATAATTAAATTATGCCATTGATATTTTGATCAGCATAGCACTATATCTGTAGATTAATTTGAGAGGGATTGTCATCTTTACAGTGGTTCAGCCTAACCATGAACACTGGAGAATGCTACAATTTAGATGTTCCTTTATTTTGTAAAACATTGTTTTATAATTGACTTTATATGAGTCCTATAGGTGCTATTAGTTTAATTACCAGGTACTTCATACTGGGCTATCTTAAATGGTGTTTTCTCTATGACTTTTTTCGTGATTTTATGGTTGAGCTATAGATAAGCTGATGATTTGGCAAGGTGACCTTCTATCTACTATTTTGGTGAAGTTATCTAGTCTTTTAATTGATGTTTTTGTTGATTCTCTTGGATTTTCTAATAAGCAATGCCATTGCCTGCAAATAGAGATATTTCAGCTTCTTATTTACCAATTCTTACTCTTTACTTTTTTATCTTATTACTATTGCTATTGTTTTGAAGACTCGAGTGATAACAATGTTGAGTGGGCAGCCTTCCTTACATAACCCTTACAAAACTCTGGAGTCAGTACAAGACTACATCTCCCTTTCTAGGTTTTAGGGATACCCCTGAGGGGCTGAGAGTGTCTTTTTCTAATGCTATAAGTTTGAACACCCCCCCCCCCATTCTGGTGTATTCTCTTAAATGTTAATAACCATCAGTGATTTACAACTGAGTTCCATTTAAGCAATAACTTTTAATTAGCTTTTACAAAGAGATATTACTGAGAAGCTACAGCAAGAAAAGAAGTATAAACACTTCCTCCTAACATGTGAGGATGTATCCCTGTACTACCTCAGTTCCTGGGGAGAGCTGGCTCAAACTAAGCAATTTCTACATAGCATTCACTCTACCAAGTTCCCTTCTGAGTGTCAGTGTAGTGAATAGATAAATCTCTGTTCTCTGCCTTCATTTTGTAAAGCCGCAAACAAGTTGCTTAGCATTTTGTTCTTCGCTTCTCTATACTGGCCACAAAATCCGGCATATACTTTGGCTCCCATGGTGGCTGATGGCATACTCTCCTGACCTTTCAGAGTTCACAAGGTCATAGGCATACCACTTAAAAGGAGGAAAGAATAAACAGAAAACAGACAGAAGCAACAGCAGAACCATGCACTCATTGGCCACATGACAGTCTGGGCATAGAGTTAAAGGCCTGAGGTCTATCCACTCATCCATATGGTATTCCTTGCTTCTGCATAGGAACAAACAGCTAGGCAGAAAAGAGCCAGAACATAGATTAGCCACCCCCTTCCCCATCTCTTTCATGAGAGATGATGGCAGCAGAGCATACTGATCATGCTCTCTGGATGGAGCTCCATTGGCTAGGGACCTTGTCATGCAGTTTCTATGGTTTCTCCATGACATATAATACTGACTATTGGCTTCACATAGCCAGTGTGAATCAAGGAAGCCAATGGCTTCCTATTGTATTGAGAAGGAAAATCTTCCATTCTTATACTTTTTGGTCTTTGTAACCTAAGTAAGTGATGTTCTTATAAAAAGCTCTTCTGAATCTATTGATATAATCATATGGAAAAACTTAACACATTGAGCTTGATAACATGTGCAGTTTCACACCTGATATGAAAATATCCAAGGATTCGTTGATAGAGACTGTTGTTGATCATGCTTGTCAACACCCTGAAGCATTTTAAGAACCGGAGCTCAGCACACAAACTAAGGAAATCCAAAAATGGCCACTGAACACCAGATAGAGTTTTTCATGAGTGACATAGTTCCCAGAGGGGGGGAACATATAGTTGGAATTTACCACTACCAAAAGGAAAAGATAAAGATTTACATTTTTAAAATAGACTTGTAAAATTTATAGCAGGCTAATAGAAAAGAAGATTTACATGTCAAAATAGCCGAAGGGGAAAAATTAATCAGATCAAGTTGTAAATTGATCAACAAACACTGAGAGGAGTTATTCTGTAATTTATAACTAGATAATAGTTTTCATAAAACTGAACCAGTGACTCTTTTACCCCCAGCCTGTTAATCATCTGCATTAAATTATTGGAAGTCTCAGCTAAATTCCATACTATTGGGAAAGTCTCAGATGATTATGTGATTTTCCTTACAAATAAAATGGCTGTACTGGAGTCAAATAAAAAGGAAGTTTTACCCATAGAATTCCATTTCTACAAAGAAAAAATAACGTTTTCTCATATTCTTTGGAATCACATCTGATTATTATAAATACAGTTTATAGTATGCAATTTCAGGGATTGTGTTGTCTTTTCCATTTACATTGTTGTTTTCATTTGTGTATATTGTTTTCCTGTTTCTGTCTACCTTTTTTGCTTCAGTTCATTTAAGTTATCTCATACTTCTCTGAATTCTTCATAGTCATCATTTCTTACGGTATAGTAATATTCCATTAAATTCATGTACCATGATGTGTTTAGCCATCCCCCTATTGACAGCCATCATCTTTGTTTCCAGTTCTTTACTACTACAAAAATACTTCTAGTAGTTTTTCTATCCCACCAAAAAAGAGGGGGGAATTGGGATTAAGTGACTTACCTAGGGTTACATAGCTAGTAAGTCTCTGAGGTTAAATTTGAATTCAGGTCCTCCTGACTTGAAGGCTGCACCACCTAGCTATCCCTCTACCATAGTTATGAAACAGCAGAAATCATGGGCACGTATTAGAGTCTGCAGACTGAGGAATGACTAAACAAATTATACCACATGAATGCAATGGAATATTACTACACCATATTTATCACTTGATTTGTTTTTATTTTTGAGTTTTAAATTCTCTTCTTCCCTTCATCCCTTCCCCTCTCCATTAACAAGGCAAGAAATATAATAATAACATTTGCATAATAACTATGTTGTTGGGGGGTGGGGGAATGGAGTAAGAAAAATAAATATATTTGCTTTAATCTGCACTCAGATCCCACCAGTTCTCTTTCCCTGGGAGTCTATAGCCTTTTCTAGTCATAGGTTTTTTGCCATTGTCATGGATCACTGTATTGATCAGAGTAGCTAAGTCTTTCACAGCTGATTGTTGTACAATATTCCATTCCTACTGTACAATATTCTGCTAGTCAGTTCTGCGTCAGTTCATATAAATCTTTCCAGGTTTTCCTGAACCCATCCTCTTCATTATTTTTTATAGCACAATAGTATTTCCTCATAAACCTAGGTACACTCTTCTAAAAAATATATATGGTAGGTATAAACTAGTAGTACATTGTTACTGTTGATTTTTCTATGGAAAGGCTTTTTTGTTCAGAAGAGTGTCTGTTTTTCTAAATTTCTTCTCCTCTTCCTCCATCTTAGAAGGTGGCCTGTAGATCAGTTAGTGCATAGTAGAGGTAGACTAGAGAAGGGAGTTAAATAGGTTCAGGCAATAGATCTGGGGTGAGAAGGAAATGAGAACCTCTCAATATGAGATAGAGCGTGGTGGCAAGGGAATTTAGGTATCAGTTTGTCAACTACTTTGTTCATTTAGTTGCTGTCTACTTACTTAACATTTGAGGATGGGCAGTAGGAATAAATCTTCAGTGAGCTGTTAGGGCCTGAAAATCCAATACCCAGTTTTCTTTTCCTAGAATATCTAAATCTAGAAATGCTGAGTATGGCTTTGTAAAAATGAAACTACTTAGTTATTTTCTGACCTGTTTTATCAGTTGTAACTAGTTACCTTATAGCACAAGCATGATTATGCACATAAATAATCTCTCATTAACTTTGCATTATTTAAATGCAGTCTTCACATATGTTCATGAGAGCTTAGACTTCATGGTTTGTTACTTAACAGGGCATGGTCACCTGGCTCATATTTTAAAAAAAACATTAGAAGGAACGTTGAGTGTCTTGAGTCTCTTCCCTAGAATAGGAATCAAACTTCTAATGGCTCTAGGAACCAGGCCAATAGGATCCTTCTCTTCTGCAACTTCTTGATGACTGTACCATTCATTTTATGAGCAGTATTTAAAAATGTCATTCTGTGTCATAATCATTCCCTGTCAATTAATGTTCTTTTAATGCTTCTCCTTATTTATCATTCTCACTATCTTCTCCATCCCCATAACTGATTTCTCTTACTTTCCTATTCTGAAGCCCCTAAGTTTGCTCCTAAAACAAGAAGGTTTTGTTTTTTCTTGATCCTTCATACTCAAAGAGGACCAATGACCTCATGGTGTTGGGGCTACAGTGTGGACTGTGACTGATCAGTCCAGTATGAGCTTGAAAGGCTTTAACACAGGTTGGGTACAAATAGCCCACTTAGACATTTGGGATGTAGATGTCTCTAGATTTACCCATCTCATATTTCCTTTGTTCTACCGCGATTCTGCTTTGCTAATGGAGTACAGTGTCTTCTTTGATGCAGGTCAGCCAGGCTGGGTTGTCCTGTGCTAGTGTCTCCCATGTCTCACAATTGATATTAAAGTTCTTCAGAGAGACCTTGAGAGTGTCCTTGCACCACTTTGTCAGACCTTTGTGTCAGCACTTACCTTGTGCTAGTTCTTTGTAAAATAGCCTAGATATGTTTGGCATTTGGGCTATGTGGCCAGCACATCAGAGTTGTTCTGTCTACAGCGGAGTACAAATGCTTGGCAGTTCAGTTCTAGAGAGGACTTCAGTGTCTGGTACCTTATCTTGCCAGATGATCTTCAGAATTCTTCTAAGAAAATTCAAATGGAAGCAGTTCAATTAAATAAGGAATTTTTATCACGGTAGATTTGTATTTCTATTTCTTATACCGTGTTTGTACAAGAAAACTGTTATTTAGTAAGCTTCATCTAGTAAGGAAATAGATGACAAGTAATTATTATTCAGTATTACTATCTATTGGATTTTTAAATGTGCTCAGACTGAGAATTCAGCTAATCATATCAATTTCTGTTCATTTGTCATAAATTTAGGTAAGGTAATTATATGAAGCAGAAAAGAATTTACTATGACAATAATTTATCCCTTCTAAGAACAAGTTTTACCCATTCTGAAGTCTAGAATTCATTCTTTTATTCAGTATATTTTGAGTGTCTAGGAAAGCAACTAGCCAAGCCCCAGTAGACTGAGGTCTCCAGGGCTGGTAACCTTAAACAATCCCTTCTCTTTACCTTCTTTCGGCTTTGAATTCATTGGTCAGAGGTTCTAGACTCCGAGCACTTTAGTTCCACTCCTATCTCCCGAGGACAATTCTATTTTTGCTCTAGTGGTCTCCCCCCGCCCCTCCCCCCTGCAATTGGCTAAGGGTAGAGGGTGGGGTATGAAGGAAGTAGAAAAGTACTCAGAGTATAAACATGAATCAGATACGGAACAGGCAGTTTTATTCTTACACACAGAAAAGAGAATGCTTAACAATAAAGTATTAGGTGAGAAGCTAATGTTTAAGCCTTGTTGGTACATTTGCAAGTAGCTTCCTTGTGAGAACTGCTTATTAACTATTTTATAATATACCTACACTGCATGCAGCCTGATCTATGGCAAATGAACTTTTTGTTTGGATGGTTTCTGTCCCTCTCTCCGGCAGTCACCCACCGCCTCTGCTGCTGCCATTACCACTGTAGGTGCTTTGTTAGCCCATGCTCCTCCGCTCAGGTGCCCAGGAAGGGGAAGAAATACCAGCTGCCTTTTGAGCATGAAGCCCTGTGCCAAAGGAAAGGAGACAGACGTAGGAGGTGACAGCATCCCAGAAACAGAATTGCCTAGGAGGCCCGGAGCTCAGAGAATTGTTAAGGCTGGCATGAGGAAGAGACTTAAGATATGTGGAGGTGACCCCTATGCTGTATCCACAGAGTTCAGAATCAGAAGCCAAGTGATGATCCTTATGGCCACAGGAAGCAGTTTGAGGATGTCTGAAGTGGGAGTTGAGAGAAGGACCCCTCCATCACTCATCCCCAAGACATATTGTACAGCTGCCTGTTATGTAGAACAGTGTATTAAGCTCCGCTTATGTGGAGTGTAACCAGGAGAATGATCAAGATTGACAAAGTTGAAATATGTGAAATATGTTATAGGAAAAAGAACTGAACAGGAAAACAGATTGATGAGAAATCATTTAAAAATCTTTGAACTGCCTAAAAGCCATGAACAAAAGAAAGAACCTAGACATCAGATTTCAAGAAATCATAAAAGAAAATTTTCCAGATATCTTAGATACCCAAAGGCAGTAGAAAAATCCACTGGTTATCTCCTAAAAGAAACCCCATGATGAAAATATCCAGGAACATTATAGTCAAAATCTAGTGCTTCTAAGTCAAGGGGCTAAAACACTGCAAGCATCCAGAAAGAAAGAATTAAAATACTGAGGAAGCCCAATCAGGCCCACACAAGTTTCAGCAGTCACTATTATTACAGAGTTGAGTGTTGTAATGTGATACTCCAGAAGGCAAGTGATTTAGGCTTACAACCAAGAATAACTTGCCAGGAAAAACTGAGTATAATCAAGTATTATCCTACAGGAGAAAAAAAATGGATCTTTAACAAAATAAAGGACTTTCACATGTTGCTGATAAAAAGACCAGAGTTTAGTAAAAAATTTGACACACAAACAAAGGAATCAAGAGAGGCATAAAAAAGATAAACATTCATGAGAAACTATAAGGGATTAAGCAAGGTCAGACTGTTTACATTCTTATAACAAAGATGATATGTGTAACTGTTAAGAATTTTTCCATCACCAAGGATCATAGAGGGAATCTAATTAGTTAGAGGGCCTGGGTATGATTCTATTGTGTTTGGATGATTTCAGAAGAATGAAATGGATGGGGAAGAAGATGCCACAATCAGAACATTATTTTCTCTTTGAAAGGATGTGAACATGTACCCTCATTCTAGGAGCTTAGTACTGGAAGACCATATTAATGATGAGTAAGCCATGGCATTTAGGGATGATCGAATGAATCACGGTTAGTTTACATCTGAGCTACACCATTAGACTTGGCCTTTAAAAGGAAATAATAAAAAGAAGAGAACTGGAGATGAGAGATATAGGTAGGAAAGGAGTCTTAGATTTGGCTTCTTGTAAAGAAAAGCTGTGCATCTCTCAGGTTCCTTTAGGGAATCATGTGGTCCCAGGAGAAAGGAGAAAGTGGCTGTAAAAACGGCAGCAATACGAGGCAATGCCAGAGTAGTACAATTTCCTGGGACAAGGCAGCAGTTGTAAGAATGAATGTGGTATCAATAGATATAGCCTAGATAAGTAAAAGCTCTCCAGGGTGTTCTCAATAATTTTTAAGAGTGTAAAGGTCCTAAGACTATAAAAAGGTTGAGCAGTGCTGCTCCAGATCAAATCTCCTGTGCAAAGAAGAGTTCCTGGACAACATCAAATCACTAAAACAGCCTCCTGGAAAGTAGAGGAATCCCTGGAAAACACCAAGTACCTGAACCACAAAAGATCTGGAACCAAAGAATGGCAAAGTATAGAGTCATGATGAGGAGGGCCACACAGGGCTTAGTCCTCCATTACTACTGAGTTAGAAAGGTACTTCTTTGAGTGAGAGTCTCTCCAAGATCTTTCCCCCTTTTCAGGAGTAAGAAGTACTTACAAGGCAATCAGTATGAACCTGGAAGATGATGAAGGTTTCTGGGGAGATCACCAAAGAGGGAAGATTGTTTATTTTTATCTTTTTATTATTATATATATATATATATATATATATATATATATTATATAATTATACTCTTTCTGGCTTTGGGGATAAATCCTTAGCATTGTACATCATCTATTGGTAAAAATAAAGCCTGCCTTCCGTACAATGGATTGTCCTTCCCATTTTCCCTCCTATACTGAAGATGCATAAATGTCAGGACTGACTTGGGATCCTGCAGGGGATTTTCGTTGGAGGCATAAATGAAGAAAATTCTGGCATTACTAAACTTTGGGTTGGGTCACAGAGTATTTTGGTATGTTAGTAGTGCCCCAAGATTTAATTCAATCCATGCATACCTAGAGTTTCAGTCTTATTATATGTGTAATAGACTGATTAGGGCATAATTCTGGCTCTTATTTGACTTAAGTTCTTTATTACATTTGTAATAAGGAAAAATGACCTGAAATTCTTAAGTAGAACCTCATAAAGCATCATACACAGTTATGATCACTATGTATCTTTATGCTGAAGATCTCAAAACATTCTACAAAATTACATTCCTGTAATGTGCTATAAAGAATAAAGTAGAGCTACTTTTTTTTTTTAGACAAATTCTCCCTATTTTACCACATCTTGAAGTTCAGTGGCCACTTTATGTTCAATGCTACTAATAACTGGCATGGAAACTTCAAGTCACTCTGTTTTCATCCTGAGCCAGTTTGCCCCTATTTAAGGCGGCATGGTAGCCAACCACCCTCAGGATCTTCCCAGAATGATAATAGATTTAGTGCAGACACCCAAATGGTTTAGCTCATTGCAGCTCAAGATTCTGGACTTGACCAGCTTCAACCTTTCCATCTGTAGGGATTATAGGTATGCACTATCATGGCTGGCAAAGAGCTCTTAAAGTGAGAGTCTAGATACCTGATGGCAGACACTGGACCTCACATGGTCATTTATACCTTTGTAACCTTGGACAAGTCACTTGATCTCTCTGGGTCTTAGTTTCTCTATCAGTAAAATGAGTAGGTTAAATTAGTTGTCCCCTTTTTGTTCAGTTTTTTCAGATTCTTTGTGAATCTATTTGGGGTTTTGTCGGTAAAGATACTAGAGTGGTTTGCTATTTCCTTCTTTAGCTCATTTTACAGATGAGGAAACTGAGGAAAACAGGGTTAAGTGATTTGCCTGGTGCCATACACAGATATCTGTGTATGTATCTGAGACTGGATTTGAACTTGGGTCTTTCTGACTTCAGGCGCTATGCTCTATCCAATGCATCACCTAACTCCCCCAAATGTCCCTTCTAGATCTAACTATATCTGTGCTCCTTAAGCCTTCCTTTATTTAAATGAAAAGTTTGAACAAATGCATAGTGAATTTCTGTAAATAAATTCAAATTTCCTATTCACTATCATTACAATGCTACAGAAATGTTTCTGTGGGGAAAAATCCTTAATATCTCGGGCTGAAAACTTTTGGCAAAGGAGGATTAAGATTGGGCCTTGGAGTGGGTGGATGCTTTGTAGAATTCTCAGAATCTTGACATACTTTGTAGTGTTTTCTTAACACTTTCCAAAATCTTCCCTCCCACATCTGACTCTTTTCTGGACCTTTCCATGACTGGAGGATGGGGAGGCGGAGATTCCTAAAATTCACACCCGCAGTACCAGAAATTTCTCTGTATTCTTTCTCTTGTCTGTGATCTGGGGAGGTGGGGGGCAAGGAGAGGGTCAGGAGATGTGTTTGCGTTGGTGAGGGGAGTTCAGGGTGTGGAATCTCTTTCCATTGATACAATCTGTTACTTGTTTATAACTTATGCTTTCTTTAAACTTCTTTGATCATGCCCTCTATCAGCAAAAAAAAAGTTTGGAACACACTCCCCCCCCGACCTCAGGAATATATTTACTAAATTATATACATATACCACCACACTAATTATTATAATTGTATATTGTAAAACTTACACAAAAATGGAAATGAAATAGAGAAAGATGAAATATTTGAACCAAGAGGCAATTAGGTGGTACAGTGTGCTGGACCTGCGTCGGGAAGACTCAAATATAGCCTCAGACATTTATTATCTCTAGGAATCCGGCTCCTCCATAGACCTCAGTTTTCTCAACTATAAAATAACATTAACCTTATGGGGTTGTTGAGAGGATCAAATATTTGTAAAAGTCCTTAGCATAGTGTTTTGCATATGTTAGGCACTTCATAAATGCTTATAGTTAACCTTTCCACGTCCTGATTTTCCCCATTGTGGTTTCGATATATCATGGGCCAGCATAATGTGTTAAATGGGAATTTGGGGGAGTTTTACAGAAGTTGCAAAGGCCAGCTGATATACAGAAAAAGATTAGAAATTCAGAAATGCATAATATATGTGTGTATATATATGTATGTATGTATTATTGTGTATTATCGACCCAAATTTTTCAATAAGATATTGTAAATATTCCATAGAAGGAAAAAGAAAAATTCAGACTTTTCTGTTATGAAGGGGGGATCAAAACTTTTACACAGATTTTGCAGATCATAAGGGAACCATGTCTCTAACCCCAAATGTGGAAAGGATAACTGTATTCCCAACAAGGAACTACTGGAGTTCATGGAATGATTTGGCCAGACTTATAGGTTGGGAAAATCATATTGGCAGCTGTATGGAGTATGCATTGGAGGAGACTTGAGACAGGAAAACCAACTGGGAGGCTATTACAGTAATCTAAGCAAGGGATGCCAAGGCTCTGAACTATGGTGGAGATTGAGTGAGTAGAAAGAAGGGGATGAAAATGAGTGATATGGATAGAGAAGCAAGAAGATTTGGGGATTGGATATGTAGGGTGAGAAAAGGTGAGTTATGGAAGATGAGACCAAGGTTGTGAGAACCTGAATGGAAGAATGATAAATATATAAGAAAGGTGCTTTAAGATAATGTAATCATGCCCCCATGCCTACTTCTCCTGAAAGACTGTTCCACTCAAAGTGAAAAGGAGGAAAGAACATTTATTCACCAATTGCTGTCCCCAGCAGAGAGCCACTAGCTGGGGAGCTCATGCCCTAGCTAGAAATGATCTAGGGAATAGAAAAAAAGCATTTTCTCCAAGTGCACCTTTAGGAAGCTGCTACCATTTAGGTTCTTGTTTGCTTTGAGGGTCCAACCAACCCTTAGCTCGGAAATAGGTAGGGAGAAGTTGGGAGCTTATACTGTAAAAGTAGAAGGTAGAGTAGAGAAATTTGGGAAATAATTAGGGGATGAAGATAAGAGTAGTTATATTGAAGATAAGCCCTGATATGTGACCTGGGATTTATCTTCCCAATCTCCAATTGTTTAATCTTATACTCTATCCACAGTCTCCTTTCTCCCTACCTTTGGCCCCAACTTTGATTATCACTTGTTTGAGAGCTGCTTGAGGCACTGAAATTAAG
The DNA here is from genome assembly GCA_028658325.1 of Potorous gilbertii. Taxonomy (NCBI): domain Eukaryota; kingdom Metazoa; phylum Chordata; class Mammalia; order Diprotodontia; family Potoroidae; genus Potorous; species Potorous gilbertii. The sequence goes on from CM053770.1 coordinate 542,680,365, forward strand.
AAAACAAGCATTTTGACCTAGATCAAAACACTTTGAGTCAAAGGCAGGACTTGAACCCAAATATTTTTGCCACTGATCTCATCACAGGGCCTCAACTATCTTTATGTTAATCTTAGTAAAGTTGGAGAAAACCTTAGCCTAAAATGGCCGGGGTATCCCATTGCATCTTGGGCCATCTTTAGTCATCCTAATGAATATCTGGCCACTGGACCCAGATGGCTCAGGAGGAGAAAGTGAGGCTTGGTGACCTTGCACAGCCCTTCCTCTTTCAAGTCAAAGTCAACTTCAAGTCATGTCATCATGTTGATGTCATGGTCCTCTTTGAGAACAAAGGATAAACACAACAATAATGTTGGACCACAGTACTACATTTCACCAGAAGATGATGGCTAATATTTCAGATTGTGTAATCAAGCCTGAAAGTTCTGAAAATTATTAAATATTTTATCAAACTCCAAATCCAAAATGTTGTTTTAAAAGTTTCCTGTAATACCTCTACTTTAATCAATTAAAGAGCTCTTTACTCTTTATAATCAATTTATTAAGAGCTCTTACTATGTGCTAAGGACTGTGCTAAGTGTTGAGGATACAAAAAGAGGGACAAAAGACAATCTCTGTCCTCAAGGAGCTTACAATCTAATGGAGAAACGTAAGCAAATATATATGAAGGAAGCTATATACATAATAACAGAAGGAAAGCAGTGGAATTAAGATGGGTTCGGGAAGGCTTCCTGTAGAAGGTAGGATTTTAGTTGGAACTCAAAGGAAGTCAGGGAGGTCAGTAGTCAGAGCAGAGAAGGGAGAACATTCTAAGCATGAGGGAGAGTCAGAGAAAATGCCCAGCATCAAGAATTTGAGTGTCCTATTCATGGAATAGCCAGGAGACCAGTGTCACTGGATTGAAGTGTATATTCTGGGGAGTAAGTTATAAAGACTGGGAAGGTAGGAAAGAGTTAGGTTATGAATGACTTTGAATGAGAAAGCATTTTGTATTTGTTCCTGGAGGCAGTAGGTTGAGGGATGGGGGCTCTCTGGAGGGAAATGTGACAGGATTGGACATGCGTTTTACAAAAATCACTTTTGTTAGAGGGGGAAGAGACTTGTATCTTGCAGACCCACCAGCAGGCAATGCAAAAATCCATGTGTGAGGTTATGAGGGTCTGTACTAAAGTGTTAGCAGTGTCAGACTAAAGAAGGGGGAGGCCTATAGGAGAGATGTTGCAAAGGTAAAATCAACACATTGATTTTGAGGGATGAGAGATAGTGAGGAGTACAGGATGACTCCTAGGTTGTGAGTCTGGGGAAGGATGGCATTGCCCTCGCCAGTAAGAGGGAAAGTGTGGAGGGGAAGGTTTAGGGGGAATTATAATGAGTTCTGTTTTGTACATATTGATTTTAAGATGTCTCCTGGATAACCAACTTGAGATATCTGAAAATTAATTAGAGATGTGAGATTGGAGGTCAGCAGAGTTTGGGGCAAGAAAAGTAGATTTGAGAATCCTCAGCATCGATTTGATAATTACATCCATGGGAACCAATGAGGTCACCAAATAAAGTCCTATAGAGGGAAAAGAGAAGAGAGCAACAGCTTGGATATGGGGGTGAGAGATTGAGGAATCCAAGTTTCCAGCCTAAGGGATTTAGTTATGAGGAACAGTATTTCAGTTCTATGAGTACAGGTCAGCAAAGAATCAGCCATACTTGGTTAAAGAATTTAAAGCAAATTTAATGGTACTATCCAAAAAACCTTATTGAACATATGAGCCTTTTTGCAAATGGTAGTAAGCATATAGTGTGCTTTGGCCTCAAGAAGGTTAGTAATCATTGATCTTGGGCTGCTGCATGGCAAATTAACTAGATATCAGACCTAGGTATCAGAGCATCATTTGCCTCTAACATACAGTCAATTGGCAAATCTTGTCATTTCTACTTTCACAACCTTTTCTTTGGACTCATAGATCTATTACCCTACTTCAAGTTTTTATCCCCTCTCACCTAGTTCATCACAACAGGCTTCCAAATGATGTCCATGCCTCAAGTGTCTCCCTACTCCAGTTATTAGAGTGATTTTCTTAAAAGGTCATTTTGACTATAGCACTCTATAATGTCCAGTAGCTTCCCATTACCTCAAGGATTAACTAGAAAATGCTCAGTTTGGCCTTTAACAAACTGATACCTAACTTTTCAGTCTCCTCACACTTTGCTCCCTTCCACAGAGGTGCAGTAACTGGTCTAGTTACTGTTCCTCAAACATCCTCCTCCTTCTCCTATCTTTGTACTTGCTTTTTGCCCATACCTGGAAAGCTCTTCCTTGTCGCTGCAGCCTCTTGCTATCTCTGAGTTCTTTCACGACTCAGATCAAGTGCCAACTTCTCCAAGAGGTTTTCTTGCCCTCCTCACCCAGAGTTGTGCTGGGGCCCATTTGAACCTGCCAAGTTGATTGTTACATTTTCAGTCTGATCATTTACACCTCATAAATCGACAGACTCCACAAATCAGGCTTGCGTTATTCTTTTGTTGATTGCCTAGACTTTAAAAAGTTATAGATAAAATATTAATAATAGAGATTAAGCTTAAAAGTGTGTCATGCATACTTTTTTTGGCTAGCTAGTGTTAAATATTTACTAATTTAACCAATATTTAACACTGTTCTTTCCCCCCCCCCTCCAGCTTCGTGAATCTTCTTCACCTTCCTTTTATTCCATATTATCATCTACAGCTATTTATTTACATGTTATCTCTCACTGAGGTATTGACTGAATGCTTTTTTCCCCTTTTTTTGTGTCTCTAACTTAACAGTGTCTGGTAAATGGTAAGCATTTAATTAGTTCTTATTGATTGATTGACCTATTAAGAGAGGATCATCTAATCAAATTAATAATGTAAAAAAATTCCAAATTAATGTTTAATATACGAGAAGACAGTCATTTAGAAGCACCTGTTTATGTCTTTACAATTGAGGTGATCTAACTTAATTTTCATATACTTAGCAACCCTAATAATCTTTGTGTTGGAGTTGTACATTTGTCAGGATGGTTATAATCTCCATCTTAGTTCAATCTTTGCAAAGGAGTTCCCCCACTGAGTCATACTACATATTTGGAATTTCATTTTCTAACACCTTCAGTTCTTTCTTCCCTTATTATTTTGTGAGTTGTAAGCTTCTCTATGTGTTACCTTATAACTAGAATGGCCGATAACTTATAGGTGATAGAACTGATCTTTTATAATGTTCATTACATTTTTACATTGTAAGTAACACTGAGACATGAAGAACATAGAGGGAAAGATTTACATAATAAAGTAGAGCTCCAACACTCTCTCCAAAAGTCATTATAGGAGAGTTGTATGAGTCCATGAGTGCCACCACTTCTAATGGCAGATTGCTAGTCAGGATGTGGTTGGGAGTAATGTACATTTGATTCCGACATAGCCCTTGGGGTTGCTGTTGTTACTATTTCTTTTTCCATGGTACAAACCTCTCAGTGGGTGTTCATTTGAACTAAAAATCAGAAAAATGCAATTGGGACAAAAGAAAAGATAAAATAATATGAACTAACCATCAACTAGTGAGCTCATGGGATTTCCTGTAATTGATAGAAGTCTAGTTTCAAAGGCCTGTAATCATTTCTGCAGATTCTGTCTCCTATGTTTTGCTGTGATAAAATCCCTTTTGGAAACAATGACATTGTAATGAAATGCTCAGGAAAATAAAATTTGTACTTTTTCTTCACCCCTTTCTATTCCTAAGCTTCCATGTTTCTATTCCATTCAGCCTGAGATTTTTTTTAAAAAATTCATGTATCTCTTTGTTTCCCTGTTAGATTATGCTTTGGAATAAAAGAGGGTTTTTATAGAAAAATAAAGCAATAGAATTAAATAATAAGAGAACTTGCTATTTCACAGAAAATGGTTCTTTTAATAGATAATACTCAAATACAGATTTTATTAGTCTGTGGTTTAAAATCCTTGCTAATAAAATTTAACATATATTAATATTTATTTGATAAAGAGGGGTGATCTAGTAGGTTTCATTGTATTAGAAATAAATAGCAAACTAAATTTAAAACAAAAGTTAATAAGTGGGGACAACGTGTTGTAGTAGACCTGGAAGTTAGAAGAACTGGATTCTAGACCTGACCATGCCACTGACCAATTCTAGAGCCTTGAACTTAATTTTCTTTTGGGCACTGAGATTCCGATTCATCTCATCTATAAAACAAAGATATTAGATTAATTAATCACTAAAGTTTCTTCAAAGATTTAAACAGTTTTCAAAAGAAGAAATGCAAGCTATTAACAATCAGGTAAAAATGCTCCAAATAATTACCAATAAGAGAAATACATATTTAAGTAAGTTTGAACAAATATATATTTAAAAACGTCACCTCCCACCCATCAAGTTGGTAAAGATGATAAAAGGCAGAAATATTGTTAAAGGGGGTATAAGAAGACCATCATTTGTGGAGCTTTATGGCCTTGTCCAGCTGTTCTGGAAAACAATTTGGAATTATACAAGAAAAATTTCTAAACAGTTTGTACCTTTTAATGCAATAATCCCAGTGTTAGATATATACTCCAACCACGACAGAAGAAAAGGTCCTATATGTGCCAAAATGTGCATAGCAGTATTTTTTGTTGTAGTAAAAAACTCAAAACAAAATGGATGCTCATAGTTTGAAAAATGGTTGAAGAAATGGTAAGTGGAATAGAATACCACTACATTGTAAAAAATGACAAATACGAGGAATTCAGAGAAACATAGAAAGACTTGTATAAACCATCACAGAGCCAAGTGAGCAAAAATATACAAGGTTTATATTGAAGAAAGTGAAACAATACTAAAAGGTATCTGAATGCAGATTAAATATAATAAACAGTGTTGGTTGCAGACGATAGGTGATTAAATACAATTTGATCCTCTCGGAGAGGTAGGAAACTGCAAGTGGAGGATGTGGCATAACCTAGCTAACAGACTCATTTATTGTTTAGGTTGGTTTTTGCTTGACTGTTTTTCTTTGTTATAAAGAGATCACTAGTGACGTGAGGAACATCAATAAAGCTTTTAAAATTTTTTTGACGTCTGTAATTCTATAAATAGAATTCCAGGCACCAATTCTGCCAAAGGGTTTTGATATGAGAAGAGGGAGGTGACAACAGGAATATCTGAAAGCTATATATTTTGCAAATATATATATATATATGTATAGATATATATAAACATATATCTACATATACATATATCTAAACCTATATATATATATTTGTTCCCTTTAAGACTCTGAATTAAACACACAGCATTGGGTGGGTTTCTTCTAGTCAACCAGTAACAAGGAGTAGTGAGATGAGTTTTGAAACCTTAAACCAGGCATTTCATTTGAGTCCCCAAATTAATGTGAAATTGTGAAAATGCTGGTCCTGGTTGGAGCAGCCTCCTGAACACTAATGAAAAGTAACTGGAGTTATCTTCGTCTTGGAATTCATCCCAGCTTTGTCTGGGGTCCAATTGTTACAAAACCCTTTTTGACTCCTAGGGACTCTTTGGTTCATTTTTAGCTGCCTTGACTGATGCGTGAACGGTTTGGCAGAGCGTGAATGTGATATATTGGGAGCAGCCGGCTTGCTGACGCAAGGACACTTTGAATCGATGACATTTGGCTGTAGGTGCAGCTGGGAGGACACACCAGGAGCATACATGATGACATTCGTTACAGTTAGGTGAATTCCAGTGTATGTGACTCTTAGAAGGAAATAGAAGTCGTATCTACTGATCTTCAGCATTGGAGGCTGAAACATGACTTTTTTCAACAATAATGCCAGAGTAGCAAATGCTGCCACCAAGGGTGAGAAATAAGTACAAGTAGGAACACATGCCTTGCCTTTTGCTTTTGAAGATGTCACTACCATTGCTGATGGCTATGCATACGCATAATTGAAAGAACGATTATGTAATGAATAATCCTTTGCATTCCACCAGCAGGCAACAGGTCTCCTTTGGTTTGTGCCATGATCATTTTTACTTGAAATTTCCCTACCCTCCCATTTTCTTTCCTTTAATTTTCACACTATTATTGAAATTGTTGTTGTTTAGCGTTATTATTTTAGCCCCCAGTTATTTGTTATATTTAATTTATGCTATTTCTTGTCTTACTATGATGCTCTACAGGCCTGACTTCTTACATTACACTTCACTTTTAGTGCCCTTCACAGATATTGTATGTTACAAATTGAAAGTTTTTGTCAGTCCTGCTTCAAATTAGTCTGTTTGTGCTGTCTTTTAAAAAGTATGTGTTCATGTCATGTGTCTGTGTTACATTTTGGTAATTCTTATGATAGTTCAGATTTTTTTTCATTATTATTATATCTGTTAAGATGATTTGTAATCAGTGATCTTCAGCTTAACATTGTAATTATTTATCGTCCCAATATAAGAGATCAGACTTGATGGATGTTATGTATGTTCTGACTGCTTCACCACCCATTGGTCATTTTCCATCTCCCTCCTTCCCTATTTCCTGAGATACAACAATATTGAAATTACGCCAGTTAATCATCTTACAATGGCCTCTAAGTGTTCAAGTGAAAGGAAGAGTCAATCCATGCAATAAACTTCACTGTTGTCTCATTTTAAGTAATTGCCACAGACACCCCAACCTTTAGCAACCTCCCCCCTGATCAGTCAGCAGCCCTCATCACTGAGGCACGACCTTCCTCCAGAAAAAAAATTACAATTCACCGAAGACTCAGATGACGGTTAGCATTTTTCAGCAATAAATATTTTTAACTAAGGTATATACATTATTATTTTAGACATAATGCTATTGAACAGTTAATAGACTAGTGTAGTATAAGAATAAATTTTATATGCACTGAGGAGCAAAAAAACTAAAGTCATGTGACTTGCTATAAATGTGATATTTACTTTATTCTGGTAGTCTGAAACCAAACCTGTGACATCTCCAAGGTATTCCTGTATATGGTTCTTGCACAGTGATTTATCTGCTCTAATAGTTGATCAAGCAGCTAGTTTCATGTGGATCCCACTCAATAACTTCAAGAGGAACTGGGGTAACTCATCAGGAAATCAATAGGTAATGACAATATTTTCAGTTCTTCCCCCAACCCCATTTCTACCTAGATCTCATTCCTTTTATCACTCCTACTCTGTTTTCTATTGGTTATACAGCCTCTCATTCCTTTTGTTCCACATGCTTTTGTGATAATTTTTCCTAGAGCAATGCCCAGAGGGGCTGCTGTGGCTAAAGTTATAGTTTGGCACTTCCACTACAGAGGCATTGTCCCAGAAACTGTGTTAGAGCGGAGAAATGCTTGCTCTGGGAATAGCTTTTCTGTTGGGTGCCAACATTCTTTATTTAACTTGATTAGTTAAGTATAATAAAACCAACTTTAATATAGATCAAGAAGGAATAAAGATACTGCCATGGCTGAAAAAATGCATTTATTTTTATTTTTTTTTTCAGTTTCTAGTGCCAACTGCTTTTCCCTCTTTCATTGAGAATATATCCTTAGTAATGCCGCTGGCACTTCCTTATCTAACAAAATTAGTTGACAGTTAGGTCTGTGATCTGTGAACCAGGAAGGTCCTCTTGCCTTTCTGATTTAATTTTGTAGTGGATGCCTTTCCCTTTACCTCTTGCTGGAAGAGTTAATAAAAATGACCAACTCTTTTAGCTTTTCTTAAAATCAAAGCTCCAATATGCTTACCTCTTGGTTCCCTAAGTAGTAATTGGTGCAGCCTTAGTTGACTTTTCATAAAGGCTTACTACTCCAACCAAGGTGTTTTCCTAGATTTTTAACGTATGACTTCTAAAAAATAGCTTTCTATACCTTCCTCAGTAACCGAAGACAGATTTACACACACACACACACACACACACACACACACACACACACACACACACACACATACTCACACACATACACACACACTGTGTGTATGTAACGATGGGAGTTCAACTAAGTCAATCAATACCTCCTACCCCACTTATGGGAACTAACAAGATACTCTAGCCCTAGTACTTTGGCAGATGAGGTTTCTATTGAATGAATTAATAAAAGATTAAGTTTAATGGAAGCTCTATCACATCCTGTGGGTTTTCTACAAAATAGACAGCCATGTCTGAACCAAGCAGTTGCAGTTAAACCTTAGAGAGGGAATCACTTGGGGGTAGGAGGAATAGAATTTTTTTTCCTTCCTTTTCACTACCTACCTCACTCCCCGCACCAAACAAAAGAAAAAAAACCTTCACAATCAACAAGAAAATCAAATTCTCTCATTGGCAACACCCCAAAATTTATGCCTCAGTCTGCATTTGGAGTTCACTCCTCTCTCAGGAGGTGGCAAGTATGTTTCATCTTTGGTCGTCAGGAATCATGGTTTGTATTACATAGATCAAAGTTCTAAAGTCTTTCAAAGTTATTTTTCTTCATAATATTGTTGGTATATGTTCTCATTCTGCTTACTTCACTCTGCATCACTCTATTCAAGGCTTTGCAGGATTCTCTGTATATTTTGTAAAACTATATTTTGCTATTCTTGTAGTTCAGTAATATTCCATTATGTTCATATACCATAATTTAGTTAATCATTCACAAATAGGTCAATACCCCTTAATTTTCAGTTTGAAGCTACTATAAATATTGTACATATGGGTCTTTTTCCTCTTTATTTGATCTCTGTGTTATAGCCTTGATAGTGGTATCACTGGGTCAAAAAGTATATGCGGTTTAATTATTTTTAGGGTATAGTTCCAAATTGCCTTCTAGAAAGGATACACCAATTCACAGCTCCATCAAAATAGTATATACTACCATGCCTGTTTTCTGAAAGACCTTGTACTGTTCAATCATTTTCCTTTTTTTGGTCTTCTTTGCCAAACCTAAATGTGTGAGGTAAACTCTGAGTTCCTTTAATTTACCTTTCTCTAATTATTAGTAATTTGAAGCATTTTTTCATATGATTATTGATAACTTGGATTTCTTTCCTTGAGAATAGTTCATTCAAATCCTTTGACCATTTGTCTATCGAGGAATAGCTCTTATTCTTACAAACTTGAATCAGTTCCTTAGACATCTTGGATATGTAACCATTGTCGGAGAATCTTGCTACAAAGATTTTTTTTCCTATGTACCTGTTGCCCTTTTGATTTTAATTGCATTGGTTTTATTTGTTTAAAAGCTTTGGAATTTTATATGAGCAAAATTATTCTCCCCCCAAAAAAACCCAGCTATACCTGCCTAAGGTGAATATCTTAAAAACCCCAACAAAAAGTCTTCCAGAAGCTATGAGTTACCCCATTTAGGGCATACATGTGCTCTAAGCACCTCTTCTGAGGAAGTCCTGGAGGGGTAGGAAGGGAAAGTTTTTTGTAACAACCACTCTTACCACCTTAGTAAATACACATTTCTAAAAGGTAATTAAATTTGACTGACTCATTGATGTCAACTGATATTCTTCCATCAGAGTAACATACCAGTGGGACTTTTCAGCTTGTAGCATTAGAAAGACACTCCATTAAAATTTATTTTTAAAAAAAAAGGGAAAAGAAAGACATTCCCTCAAACCACCAAATCTCAGAGTCTTTAGAAAAATCCATTGGGGGAAAATAGTGGCCATCTTCTGGGGACACAGCTTACCAGGGGTGATGTGGGAGGGGGGACAGAAAGTTGACATAGTAGTTCCAGATACTGGGTTATATGTAAAAGAAATCATAGGGATTTTTTTCCCCTACTGATGCCTGGATTTTCATCCCTTTGAAAACGATAACATTTGTTCATTCAGCACATGAGTGAGTAAGTGTGTGTGTGTGTGTGTGTGTGTGTGTGTGTGTGTGTGTCTGTCTGTCTGTCTGTGTGTATTTGTATCCACAGATATGTATAGTCCTGAAAAGCTAGGTACATCCTGTTCCCTCTACACATTCTTGCATTATCCTCCTCCATGTGTTCATTTCATAAGCTGATTCCCACCACTAGGAAACTTTTCCTCCTCACCTCTGACTCTTGGAAACTCTCCATCCGAGACTCAGTTTAAGAGCCCCCTCCTTCAAGAGACCTTTCCTGGTGCCCTCAGTTATTAGTCTGTCCCCCCCACCCCTAAATCACTTTGCACCTATTATAGATACTGTATTTACATTACTATGAGCATGCTATGTTCCCTCACTAGAATGTAAATCCATTAAGGTGCTCTCTCACTTCTGTATTTTTTATCCCCGGTGCTGAACCCAGTGCCCAGCACAAAAGTGCTTACTAAATGTTTGATGACTGATATTTCACATACACATGTATATTATAAACATACATACACATATCACATAGATAATGCATACATCTTATAAGATCATAGCATAATAGCACTACCTCCACCCTAGTTGCTGTATTTTGTTATATTCCCAATCCCACTGGCATTCCTGGTCCTTTCTTTTTCCTTCTTGCTCTCCCTGTCTTGGTTTATTTTCTGAATTTAACAGTAGGGAAGCCATTTGACTGCTCACAGCAGGTAATAAGTACTATGGTAGTCACTGGATTGGTTTATATGGATGTTTAAAAAAAAAAAAAACAAGAGGGTAATTAGGCTCTTGTGAAACTGCCAGCTGTATTGGAGTTTGGGTTTTGGTGATGTTGTTTGGTGCTTATTTAAAAATAGTTCCTTCTAAAATGGAACCAGTAGAATCCCTTTGGGTTTTACTCAGTGATTCCATTGCTGATCTTATAGCCCAAGGAGATCAAAAAGAAAGAACTCGTATATGCCAGAACGTTTGCAGCAGTGCTTTTTGTGGTAACAAAAATCCGGAACCGAAGTGACTGCCCATCAATCAGGGAATGACTGGACAAATTGTCTTATGAATATAATGGAGTACTAATGAGTCATAAGAAGTGATGGATGTGAGGAATTCAGACGTCTGGGCAGACTAATGTACAGTGACTAGTAGAATGTAAATGAAAAAGCAACTAAATTCAGATTCATTTCAATAACTAATTGTGGTCCTATCACCTCAAGAAATAAATACAAAATGCTCTGTCACTCAAAGCCTTTATAACCTACCCCACGCCTTGCTATTCTTCACACATTTTATACTCCCCTCCTCACCTTACTCTGGCCTCCCTTTCCTTAAGCAAGTAAGCTCTAGCTTCTGACTCTGGGCATGTTCACTGGCCGTCCTCTGTGTCTGCAACGTCTTCCCTTCTATACACATACCGACCTCCTTGGCTCCTTTCCAGTCTCAGTTTAAATCTTACCATCCCAATCCTCCTTGATTCCAATGTATTCTCTCTGTTAATTATTTCCAATTTATCCTGTATAAACTTGTTTGGACATATTCATGTCATCTCCACTATTAGATTGTGAGCTCCTTGAGACCAAGGAATCTCTCTTACCTTTCTTTACATCCCCATTGCTACACAACGTACCTGGCACCAAGTAGATGCTTAATAAATGTTTGTTGATTGGCTATTTGTCCAAGAGAACAGATAATAAAACCTACTTCCCAGTCTTATTAGACAGGTGGGAAATGATAAGAGTAGAATATTACAACTGCTGTCAGACATCATCTATTTGAGTTGCTCAGTTTTCCTTCCTTTGTTACAGGGTAACAAGGTTCAGTATGATATAAAAAAAACCTACAAAAGGAATCAATAATACTTTCCAAAAAAAACCCAAGCAATTTTTAGCAGCATCTTCTTCCTTCAGTAGGTATAATTATATGGCAGGTGCTTAATAAATGTTAAGTGTTGAAAAAATGTTTTTTCTCTTTAATGCTCAGTTCCATCTTATAATATTTCATCCAGATTTAATTTAGTTTTCTTTAGGATTTTTACTTAATCATTTTTCAAGTGAAAGACTTTTTCATGCTTTGAATTAGGAGAAATTTGGTGGTCTTACTATTTTGTGGGTGTGGGTGCACACTTCACTAATGCATACCTCTACCCCTCCATACTTTGTTGTTTTGTTCAATTCTTGTCCATGCTTTTCCATGAATCCTCCATAGAAGATCCGCCAACAGACTGAAGGCATTCCTCTCAGTCTTTAAATATTTATCTCAGGCATCCTAGTGGGCTGCTTGGCCTATCTCTTGTTTCTTACTTTGCTACCTGAGGTTGTAGTTAATAATGCATGTCTTTGGAATACTGTGCAAAATATCTAATAGGCCAAGATGTTTGTTAAGTGTCCCCAAAATTTAAATCAGACATAACACAGAAAAATGAATACTTGCGATGAGCTGCAGTTACTATGGTACTATAATAAGTTATATTCAATATACAACTTTAATTAACTAGGGATTTGATACTTCCAACATCTTGAGCTCTCTGTACCAAGCAGCAAATAAGAGTAGAGCTGTGCTTTTCTAGAGTTTAGAATCATTAGCTTAAAAGTGGATTGATTCCAAACTTAAATGAGAAGAGAGGCCTCGAGTTTATGAGATGAATGAACTAGTCCTGCCAAGAAGAATGCATTAAAAGTATGTGGGAGGACTGGGAGGAGAGAAAAGGTTGCCTATGGGAAACAAGAGCTTAGGGAAAGAAAGTTATTGGGTTGGAAAGGGCCTTGAGTACTCAACATGGTTATTTCTGGAATATTGCTTCCAACTTTACTCTGGCAGTTTTACACACAGTGAATTCTAATTACAAAGATTGCCTGACCTTTGTTCTCATTTAATTGCGATGGTTTGTGTTAACCTTAGTTTTTAAAAAAAATGAAATTCATGATCATTCACTGTTGAAAAAAAATGTTGACAAATTCAATCATCAAAGACTTTTAACCCTCTGTGGACAAAGTTTTGAAAGACGATCCATTTCCTAATCCTAACTAGAAACACAGTACTACTTATAACTCTATAGTAGTCTTGCTTTCTTTTTATATAGGCAATTTTATATTATTTGTTACAAATTACTTATTATATTTTAAGCTAAGTTGTCAGATAGCATTTTTAGTTATAGATTTGGGCTGTAACATCACAAATAGTGGTGGTAGTAATGGTGCCCTTGAGGTTAGGGATTGGCATTTTTCATTTTTTGTAACCAGATGTTGGAGACAAGTTACCCAATAGCAGGCAGGAAGAACTCTGGTGTTCCTCAGCTTGAGCCCCAGGAAAATCTAACCCCTCCCATTCCCAAGGGAAGGAAAGAGAGAATGGAGGAGAAGCCTTGAGAGAGGAGCAGTTAGAGGTGGAATGAGCTTGGGTTGCAAGCACACTGGGGTCTTGGAGAAGTAGGGCACTACTGTTGCTGCTGCTTCTGCCGGCACAGACAGAAGCAGACTTCAGCCAGCCAGTACCATCACCATTGCTTCTGTCCCAGGGAGTGAACTGGAATGGGGATAAATTGAGAACTGGGTATTCATAAGGGACCTCTGCAGAGTATTTGGAACCGTTCTTGCTGCTGAGAAAAGGATAGTGATGACTTATTGTATGTTCTGGTCTTTTGCTTCACTCTCATTCTCATACTTTCTTAGAACACTGAGCCTGTATTCCCAGTCCATGGGTCTCAAGAATTTGTTTTGCTGTTTTACTTTTGTTTTAAGAGGAATAGGATAAACTCATCTGTAGAATGAGTTGGAAAAGGAAATGACAGATCACTCCAGTATCTTTGTCAAGAAAACCCCAAATGGAGTCATGAAGAGTCAGACATGACTGATGGACAACTCGCAACACAATAGTACCTACTCAATCACAACTGCTAGACTTGTCTACTCAATGTAATGACTTACCCTTGTAGGCACTTAATAAATGTTAAACTGAATTGGATGATAAGAGCTGGTACAGTTTTTTGTGGATCAAATTGTGTGTTTAAACCTGTTTGTTACACTAATACAAAAAGGAAAAGCAAAAATTCCTAAGGATCTATTTTGAGTTTTTCTATTGACAACATGTGACTTTGGAGAAAATATTTGGGAGGATAATCTAATGTTTGAAAAAAGGTAAGAGATGTTTCTGTCAAAGTTCACTTAGAATACTTTCATGGCACCAGTGTCAGAACATGATGAAAACAGTTACGGAATCACAGAATATTGGAACTAGACTCTCTAGGAGCCTTGGAGGTCATCTGGTCCCGTCCTCAGATTCTTTGGTAAAAGTTAGTTCAGAGTATTACCACGAGACCAAAGATCTAGAACTGGAAAGAGCCCCAGGGATTATTTAGTTTAACCCCTTCATTTTACAGATGAAAGGAGCAAAGTTCAGAAGGAGATCGAAATTGCCACGGTCACACATGACACACTATCAGAGGCAGTATTTGAATTCAGATGCTGTCATTCCCTTGACTCGGGTATGCCCTTTAAAGTTAGCCTCAATAACTTTCTTCCCACACTAAATCCAAGGAAGAGGCTAGTTTAATAGATTTTATCTGGAACTTAGAAGATTATATAACATTTTGGATGCATCTGGAAATAACTAAAACTTTCATCATATTGCTAGTAAAACTAGCACATTTTTGTTTGAGTTATAATTTGCCCATTATGACCCCTTAAAGTTAATTGTTGGCATGAAAGCATTGCTTTCTTTTCATTAGGTGTCTTCTCATAGCAATGTGGCTATTTCTGTTATGATGCTTTTGTCTTATATTACAGGATATTTATGAGCCAAGATAAAACATTTTTATTCATAATGATATGAAAACTTCTAATCTGTTCAATCATGTTCACTGAAAGGTAAAATGCCAGGTTCAAAGAGGACTTGTATCATGTAGAGAGGAGATATTTATAGATATAGGAATTTTTTTAAAATTAACTTTCCAAATAATACAATATTGTAGTGACAATAGAATCAATCTGTGATGGCTTTGTAAACAATATTTTTTAGCCCTACAAGTCAGAAGTAAGCATCACTTTTACCATGGAGGAATCTGCTGATTAGATCAGAAATACACTTTTGTCAGTAGCAAGGATATATGGATACTAGAAGAACATTTTCTTGATCAATTTAAGATGAATCAAGACTCTCAGAAGTAACTATTTGTCATATGTGCCCCATGGATAGAGAAGTGCTCATTAGCTTCCAAAAATTAGATCACTTCTATTTTATGTTCGTGATGGCATAACATTCATTGAATCAAAACCTAATAGTCTTTGGTACCTAAAAATATAAGAGTTATGAAAGAGTTGATTGCACAGATGAAAATGTATGGAACTATAGTAATAAAAACTACTGTTGAGACCAAGGAACTGGAGTACTATGTCCTATCTCTCTCTACTTAGGGGTTCCTCTCTACTCAACACCCATGCATAATCAGTGCCTGACCACCTAAAAGAAGGATCATGTTCTTTTTCTAACTCAACTTATCTCCTTACATTCCTAACCTAGACTCTTAAGGAAAATTACTTAAAACTTAGATTTTAGCTGAGGTCTAAGATATCCTGAAAGAGGAGAAGTTAAAAGTCACTTAATATACAGTACAATTAAGACACAGGGCAGCTATTTATTTCCACGCAAAAGATTCTCAGAAGCACACATTAAAAGAGACTTAAACCAAGCAGCAACAAAAACGCAAGTATTGTTTTAGACTCCCAGGAGGTTGAGACTTTAACTTCAGAACCTGGAGCAGTTCACAGAACTGATGAATAGGCATTTTATATTTCACCTCGCCTCTGCACTCCCCAAGCAATTCCCAAAGGTCTGTGTCTTCAAGTTCAGTCTGGGGTTGAGGTTCTTTCCCTGCTTGTAGTTATCCCCTCCAATGCACAAATTCTCCCTGTTATTGGGAAAGACAAAAAAAAATGACAAATGTTGAAGGGGCTTTTTATAAATGGGGAGAAGGGAGAACACCAACAATGTTGGTGGAGCTGTGACTTAGTCTCACCATTCTGAAATGAAGAAAGTGCCTAAAAAGTCACTAGGTATGCATACCTAGTAACATTATTACTAGAGATGCTATTTATTTAAAATCAAATGCTATACCCAAAAGAGATAAAAGAAAGAGGGAAAAGGCCCATGTTAAGTCAACAAGCATTTATTAAGTATTTATAATATTCCAGGCACTGTGCTAAGTGCTGGAAACATAAATACAAGCAAAAAGAAAGATCTTGCCTTAAAAGCAAGAACTTACATTCTAAAGGGGGAAGATAATGCATAAAAAGAAAAGAATAGCAGGGATTGGGGAAAAGCTACCTGTACTTTGACAGAAAGTAGGTAGAGAAAGAAGGGTAGGAAGGATGTTGGGGAAGACTAGTTGTTCAGTCATGTCTCCATTTCATCATGACCCCATTTAGGGTTTTCTTGGTGAAGATACTGGAGTGGTTTGCCATTTCCTTCTCCAGAGGAGGCAACTGAGGTAAGCAGTGTTAAGTGATTTGCCTAGGGTCAAACAGCTATTAAGTGTCTGAGACTAGATTTGAACTCAGGTTGGCCTGAATCAAGACCCAGTGCTCTATCCACTGTGTCACCTATTTGCCTCCCCTTCCTTTTCATATGAGAATGTAACAGTCAAATGCAATTGAATAACATCTCATTTTGGATATCACATAGTATTTTTTTGTTTCCTTGTCTCAATTGAGATTGAAGCTGGGGTTCTGGTTAAGTCCGGTTATATATCTGAAACACTGTTTATTGAATAAAAAGAAAAAATCACCAAGATCCTATGAAAATTTTGTTAGTTTTTTCCAACAAACTACACACATGGATACACACATATGTGTGTGTCGTATATTTTCCCATGTAGTGAAGAAAGTAGGGGTTTATCGCCTGCCCACAAGCTTTGCCTGGTTTGAACTTGCATTTGGCTTTCTGGCATGAAGTTAGGGAGTAGGAAGGGGAAGGCAGAAGAGAGTCAGTTACATAAAAACTTCCATACGTTTAGCTGATGAGCAAATGCATAACAGTGTTATCTCAGTAAAATCAGAAGGCAAGCAGGATTCCTCCTGGCCAGATGTCCATGCAGTAAATTCAATGCAACAAGCATCTGTTAAAGTCCTGTTATGTGCAAGATGCTGGTTTAAGTATTACAGACACTCCAAAGACAATAAGTCCCTGTTTTAAGGAGATGTTGTCTACTTGAGGAGTTTATAACTCATCCACAACTAAATGGAATAAAACCCAAATTGGGGAGAGAAAGAGCATTGAGAATTACAGGGATCAGGGAAGGTTCCACAGTGAGGAGGTGGTAGCTGGGCTAAACTTGGAAGGGAGAGAAGAATCCTGTGAGACAATTGTGGAGGAACTGTGCTGATGGATGGAGAAGGGTGAATCAGACTCAGGAAACAGTTACAGTCATCCCTTCCACATTGCCTGGGTTAGTGGCATGAAGCCTCTGCCATATAAAAAATCCGTGTAAAATTTTTGGCCCTCCCTTTGTACCAGAGAAGGTCTGAATTTTATTCTTTTTCTTTTATGGAGTGTTTATAGTACTTTATTATAAAATTTGGATTGAGTATTTGGAAATCAATTAGCTCTGTCACCTGCTGGTCTTCAAGTGTCATCTGTAGCTTCCACAAAACTCCCCCCAAATTCTTCTTTAATTTCTTAGGCTGATCTGTGATATATGGAAACCACAATGAGGGAAAATCACAATGTGGAAGGAATAAATGTTAATTATCCAGTTTCACTAGAATATAGTTTATGAAGAGACAAAGTTGAAACTGAGGTGGGAGGATAAGACTTTTCCCTTGGGTGCACAATTTAGAGACTCCCATCAGTACTTTGGGTCTTTTGGCTGCTAGAATTAGTTAACAAAGGAAACTGGATCTGAACTTTACTCTGGCTAACACTCCCCTGACCCCATTTCCATGTGGTATCCCCAACAGCAGCCTCATAGTGACCTAGGGTCTCAGACCAACAAGCAAAGTTGGTCTATCAAGCACAGAAAAAAATAATGCTAGTTTGGGCATATGGGAAGGGGTTATGAAATGTCTTGAAAAGTTGGTAGGAGTCAATTGTGGATAGCTTTAAATGCTAATCTAAGGATGACTTAAATAAGCATTTATTAAGCACCTACTATGTGTCAGACACTTTGCAAGATGCTGATAATACAAAGACAAAAATGAAGCTGTCCTTTCCTCAGCATGCATTCATTCTATTAAGCAGGGACATAATTTATGGTTATGTAATTGAAAAGGAGAAGTCTAATATGAAGGTCAGTTTGCTAACAACAAAGAATAGGCAAGAAGCACAATGGAAGGGGAGGGAGAGGGAGTAATGGGAATAGCACTGATGAATGTAAACATGGGGAGAACCAGTGCAAGCTGGCTCCAGCTCACCCCTGCTAACAGAATCCAGACTGTGAAGGGTAGAAATTGAGATTGAGAAGTGATACGGTTTGGGAGAACAGGGGGAAACAAAGAGACTTAGACATTAAAGAGCAAAGTTTTAAATTTTATGGGGAAAAAAACCAGGAGGCATGGATAATATGAATTTCAAAAACCCAAAGATTTTAGAGTGAATAAGTGACATCCAAAAAATAGAATTCAATTCTTACCCATCGATCATCCTGTTGGAATTCCTCCTTCCTTACTGACCAAATGTTTCCATGCTGTTCATCTCCTAACTTATGATTTGTCTTTTAGATCAACATTTTTCACCTCATTGAATATACATTCTTTGTAGAAAACATAGGCATCTAATTTCTTGTCATCTGAAATTAAATTTGAGGGTCTGTTACAGACTTGACCCTGGGCTTCTTTAGTAAGCTTATTGATCAGAATGTGTTTATTCTAAATAGTAGGTATTTGATTCTCTTTCTGTCTAATGGAATTTATTAGTGACCTATAAGAAAAGCAGTTTGATCCACAACAAAGAGCAGGAGATGGGCAGTAGACAATCTATGTTTTCATCTTCATTAAGATCTAGGAAACATTTCCTCCTCACTCTGTCCTGAACAAAAAGTGTATTACCTTGGGCAAATCACCTTGCATTGTGGAATTAAACTTAAATATAAATTAATCCCTGTGGGCAGCATATTGACTTAGAAAACCATAAATTAACCTTATCTTTATTATATCATTTTAATTTATTTTTTTAAAATATCCCCAATTTAATCTGGTTCATGCTATACCTGGGAATTTTGCCTGCTACTTGTGGCCCTCAAGCTGAGTTTTCTATTTTTTTTTGGAGGGAGGAAGGCAAGGCAGTTGAGGTTAAGTGACTTGCCCAAGGTCATACATCTAGTAAGAGTAAAGTGTATGAGGTCAAATTTGAACTCAGATCCTCCTGATTCTAGGGCCAAAGCTCTGTTCACTGCATCACCTAACTGCCCCTGAGACTTCTATATTTGGTCTAGTGTGAAGCTCTCTGTGTCTCTAGAGAGAGAGTTCCAGTGTAGGTTCTCGATTAAGTGCATGGATACCTTTAGGTCCATGGGTTCCCTTTCGTTGTTCCCTGTTGTATGGTCCCCTCCTTTATAGCAAACACTTGTTCAGAATTCAATAAAAATCAATTTAGAGTTATCTAGAGCCAGAACTCATTGTAAAAATACATACATCAAATAAAAGTGAACGAGATAGGAAGCCACTGAAGCTAAGTGACACTAGATCACTAGGTGGCTATGAGACAGGGCATGGAGATTAAATGGAGAGGGGTTAAACATTCACCAGGTCCCAGTAACAGTGACAGTAAAGGAAAAAGAAAAAAAAACAGGCCCAGATGGATTAGGTCAGGGAGCCAAAGTGGGCTTCACCTATCCAGGGTAGTCTCACCTTTCATTTGTAATTGATTGGCTGGTGTCCTTGTGGCTGTCCATACTGCTGGGCCTTTTTCCCCAGAAATCCAGTGTTCTCAAGGCTTCTTGTCTCCTTCTCTCTGGAAAAAACTACATTTTCCCACCAGCCTGCTTGCCAATAAAAGTCTATAAGTGGATGGAAAACAGCTCTCAAGAGTCAAGGAGACTCTGAAGTTCTTCCTCTAATATATACTAGCCATATGACCCGAGATAAATCTCTTAACTTCCTGGTGCACTGGGCAACTTCCTAAGACTAAATTTCAGAGCCGCTTTCATCATCATTGGTTGAGAGAGTTTCTACAGTGGGAGTTCCTTATATTGATGACAATACAAATAAAAACCAAAAATAAATTATCACTTTGCAAGTGTTCATAGGATACTGTAAATGAGAGGATATATGAGTGTGGATTTGAAAGAATGACATATAATTTGTGTATTAATAGTTAAACTGTGATCTTCCACCATTTAAGCCCAGGTTTAGACCATCATTCATAAATTAGGAATAATTATGACCAAATTATTAATAAGAATTCTACTTTAAATTTTATTGAAAGCATTGATTAGCCTAATAGAATCTGATGTCTCACTGAGATACTATTTGTAAAGCATTTAGCTCAGTGCCTGGCATATAGTAGGAGCTTAATAAATGCTTATTCTCTTTGCTTCCCCCTTTTCCTGAAAATTATTCTTCAAAAAATATTGGTCAGAGAGTTCATGCACCTTTTTAAAATTTAAGAATATTATTTCTTACCAAAAGGCAGTAATGACTGCAGTAAAGTTGAGACCAGTTTAAACAGTGAGACTGTTTAGTAAATATGACCCTCATTGGCATTAGCCATTTTTTGATTTTAGCTCAAGCTACTTAGGCACACATATGCTGAATGCTGAACCAAGTATAGTAATGCCTGCTCATAAGAAGATTTCCTTCCGAGAAGCCAAGGCACGGATAAATCTATTCCGATGGAACTGCAGTCTCATGGATTTTAATGGCCCCACCAATGATGCAGATCATAACCTGCTCATGCCTACCCATCTCATGACTCTTATCCATTTCATCCAATAAGTTTGCCATAAGTGTTTTACCCAATGTGTTGGGAGCCTTCCATGGCAACATGTAAAACAGATAAACATACATAAAGGAAAACAGGAAAGGAGAATTACCTTTGTTACCTCTAGTCACAAAAGGAAAAGAGGAAGGAAGCTGATGGAAAGTATTTTCTTGTCTGTGAACTCTAGCAACTTACTGAGTAGCAAATAGTCTTTCCACTGTAATGCATATCTACCATCTAGTGGAAACAGGCTTTAAAAAGATTATATTCTTCAGTAAATTCCCCAGGTTTCTGTGTATATAAGATAGGCTATCATTCACTCCCTTTTGAGTGAAAACCTGTCTGTGGACATCAGAGTCGGTAAACATTATATTAACAAAAACATTAGGGAAAGATCTTTGTGCTACAATACTCAAAGAGGAAAGTCTCTGAAACTGACCAATAGGGCGCAGGCAGACAAAGCTAAGCTTCATTAAGAGAATATCTGATGAGTAGATATTACTGTCAATTAACTCCTAGGCTGCTGGGGGGAGGAGGGGAATGCTGTTGATGGTTGCTAGACTGGAAAAAAAAAAGCATTTTTGAAAAGGAAAATGTCTTCCTTGATTTGGACTCAATTTTATCTGATGAGAATTGATAAAAAAAAAAATCCTAAGCCATTTTAATACATCTCAATATAGTGGCAATCTTTATTTTTAGTTTAGTGTGTTATTCCAGACTTAGCACACAGATGAATAATTCCAAGGAAGCGATCATAAATTTTTCATCGTTTCAGTGCTGTCATTCTAGAACAAGGGCACATTGAGGAGATAACATCATCTCAATATGTGGGCTGAGTTGAGTCTGCTTCAGATGGTTTCTCTCAAAGTTAATTGATGGAAACTTCCCACCTTCAGAGTCTCTTATTACCTTAGCAATGCCATGCCAAGACTGCTGAACTGCAGCTGTGGGTGTTACGCAAACACCCACACTACCAGTGTCAGGAAGGCTGTTCTTTCAAACCTCTAATTTATCTAATAATGTCTTTAGTGACTTGTGTAGGTTTGGCATTATAATGAAAATGTTGCCTGGCTTGGGTGAGAACAAGAGTTCAGTTTGCAGCCTTAAAATTTGTATTCTCTTGTGTGCATACAGAAGATACGACTAGCATGTACAATGGGGAAGGGGTCTCATTAATATCGACTTTTGTATATTTTGTATTTCCTTGGGGTCTGAGGTATAAAATTCCATTAATCAGTCACTTGGGCTACTCTTGATTGATTAATTTCTCTGAGTTTCAGTTTCTTCCTATCTCACAGAAGTCCTTGTAAGGAAAGCTTTTCAGAAATCTAAAATTGCTATAGAAATGTAAGTTATTATTTTTGTCACTTCTGTTACTTTTAATAAAAATGCTAACCCACTGTCTGCTACCTTAAGTTTAAGTACTGTTGGTACCCAGATATATTGAGTAATCATAAAATCAGGTATTTTAAAGTAAGAAAGTAAGTAAGAAAGACATTTAAAGATTACCTAATTCCCTTCATTTTTCAAGGAAGGAAACAAAGGCCCAGAGAAATTAAAGTACTTGCTTAGGGTCCTATGACTAGTTAACAGCAGAGTTGGGACACGTTTTCTGACTCCGAGTCTTATTATTCTACTAAGATTGGATATAGTTGTTAAATGCTGTACTTTTGATTCTCACCTAGTATGAAATCACATACATCCAACCTTTAGAGTCAGGCTGTGTCACTGATTACATACTGAGATAGCATCTCATCTTTTGAATCTTATGGCACAATAGAGATAGCATGTGGTCTGAATTTTAAGATGCCATTGCTTTCTGAGGGTTTGAGTTATCTCAAGAATTGTAAGGAACTTTCCCTGATTGCTTTAGCAAACAAAGGCAAGCTACAAGAAAAAAAAAGTATCAACTTGTGTGTTCACTGCAGTGAGGGGAAATCCTAAAGGTTTCCTTTAATGTAGGAATGTCATGGAGTCTACACTCTCCAGTGTGAAATCTAAACAGGAAAGTAGTCTTTGCATAGAAAACTAACATGCTCTTTCCTGAAATTTGTCATTCGGCAAGTAATATAGTGTTAATCCACAGATTCTGAGAATGATTTTCAGCCTTCCGTAATGAAAGAACATCTGTGCCTATCTTAACGTTCTGCTGTATCACTGCTTGACTTTTACAAAACGAATCATTTAGGAAAAGCTGATGAAAAAGAAATTAATTTGTGTAAACATTGACTAAAGACTGAGCCACAGAAGGTTTGTGACTTGTACATTATAACACAATCAATGTCTTTTTTGTGAATCATAAAATATTCTTCTAAGCAGGTTTTAGTTTTATGGGTTTTTTGTTTGTTTGTTTTTTTAAAGAATACAAGCAGGGTGGCAAGGTGGGCTCCAAGATGTTAAGCATATATGTGCTGGCTAAAGCCTAAATGCTTAGTTTTAACAGCAGGTTAGTATTACTAGCAGGATAAATAATCAGGACATCTGTGACTGTGGCCTATACAAAATAAAATCCCAAAGATTTCAGTCCATACCAGTTGAGCTGAGAGTTCATGTATAGTTCTAGGGTGAAGGATAATTACTTTTAACTTAAAGTAATACTAGCTGGATGAAATCTGAAATAACTGAGGAAAAAAATTTGAACTGTGCATATCAATTTATTAAGCAATGCATGCTAATTGCATGACAGATCTGGACCACGCCTCCTCAACTTGGCACTGTACCTTGAATATAGTGGGAGACAGATGTTTATGCATTAAAAGAAATCAGTCAACAGGATACAAGATTAGGTAATCTGTTTTCTAATTGGAGGAAAGATTAAGGACTTCCAAGTTGGGAGGGCGAGAGACAATAGGTACAATTCCTTGAAATCAGAAAAATTACCCCACTCTCCCTCCCCCAAGGGTCTGTATTGAATCAAACACAAGGAAACAGTAACTGACCTGTACAGGGACAGTTTTCAGCTAAGACATATAGGTTGCTTGAGATGTATAATTGCAAGAAAACCCCTTGCATCAATCTTTGGATCTGACTGAGGTTTCTGGTCAGCATAACCTAGGTCTAGGGGTTAACCTTAAGCTAAGGGTCTCTAAGCAACAGGTAGAGGTGGTCCAGTTTCTGGGCCACACAAGGCAAGATTCAAACAATGCAATAAAATTTTCTCACAATTTCCATAATTGAGTAAGTTTTCTCACAAGACAGAAATTGGACTAGACCTGTAATTGAATAGGAAGGGAGCTGAGCTAGCTCCAGAATTGAGTCACAAGATGGAGTTAGTGTGGTTCACTCATTCCCATGATTCCCTCAGGAGTTTGATCATGGATATCAATATGTGACAATTTTATTGAACTTGGAAGCTCCTTATGAACTTCTGAGGTTTCCTTGGAAACCATGGAAAGCCATGGAAAATTCTAATGCATATTTATGTACACAGAGTCACTACTAGCTTTGGTGAAGATCATCCTATGGAAATGATTAGCTATTCAATTGAAGTGTAAATAGAATGCTGATGATTGATTTCTCTCTTTTCTCGGGTGAGGATATTTATGTTAGATTAGAAATGATCCAGTGGCACATAATACATAATTATTACATTTGCCTGCACATAGCTGAAAGGGTTGATTGGGTGCTTTGGGATCTAAAGCAAAGAACAAAATACTGAATGAGTATTCATTCTCTTTAGTGGATTTGTTTTTATGAGGATATAAAGCCCTTGGTGGTTAGGATGATGGACACTTAAGAAAGTATGGTAATGTAGAGTAGCCTGTATTGGGTGGGGTTGGGGGAGGGGTGAGGCATGTGTATGAAGACTTAGGGAAATCTAGAGGGAAAACCTAGACTGGTTAATTCATTGGTTTGGGAACTCCAGTGTGGAATGTTCTTAACTGGTGTAAATAGTAACTCATCTGTAATTTATAGTTTTTGAATGTTGTTACCTGGGGCACTGAGAGATAAAAAGACTTGAACATGGTCACACAGTTTGTGCTGAAGGCTGGACTTGAAATCCATGTTTCCTTACTCCAAATCCCACTCTTAATCAGTTACAACATCTTGTCTCTACTATCTGTACAATTTTTATACAAAGTCATTTTTAAGTCTACTTCAAGTAATTAGTGAGAATTACTTAACAACTCAGAATTCCTGAGTTG
Organism: Potorous gilbertii; assembly: GCA_028658325.1. Lineage (NCBI taxonomy): Eukaryota > Metazoa > Chordata > Mammalia > Diprotodontia > Potoroidae > Potorous > Potorous gilbertii. Next base: position 542,705,218 of record CM053770.1, read on the forward strand.
AAATACAGAAGAACTATTTCAGATGCCATGCAGACACTAGCTTTGTGACCTTGGGCAAGTTTCTTAACCTTCTACTGCCCCTAGGCTACTCTCTTTCTTTTTAAAATAGTATTTTTTTTTAATTATATGTAAAGACAATTTTTTACATTTATTTTTTCAAAATTTTTAGTTCCAAATTTTTCTCTCTCCCCTCCCCTCTTCCTAAAACAGTGAGGAATTTGATATAGGTTATTTATATGTAATCATGTAAAACATATTTCCATATTAGTCATATTGTAAAAGAAGAAACAGGCTGAAAGGAAGAAAACCATACACACACACACACACACACACACACACACACACACGCACGCACGCACGCACGCACGCAACATTAAGAAAGTGAAAATGGCCTGCTTCAATCTCTATTCAGAGTCCATCATTTTTTTCTCTGGAGGTGGTTAGCATTTTCCATGAGTCCTTTTAGAATTGTCTTGGGTCATTGCATTGCTGAGAGGAGCTAAGTCATTCATAGTTGATCATCACACAATGTTGCTGTAACTGTGTACAGTGTTCTTCTTGTTCTGTTCATTTCACTTTGCATTAGTTCATGTAAATCTTTCAAAGTTTTTCTGAAATCCACCTGCTCCTCATTTCTTATAGCACAGCTGTGTTCCATTGCATTCAGATACCACAACTTGTTCAGCCATTCCCCAATTGATGGGCATCTCTTCAATTTCCAGTTTTTTGCTTAGGTTACTCTCTAAAGACTCCAAATTGTAGAGAAGTTGCTAATTGCATTGGTAGAGGAAGTTTCTGCACCAGTAGTTCCCATGCCAATGAATTAAGTGGTCTAGACTTACCTCCCAAAATAGAGTAGACAGTATGTTTTAAATGTCCATATTCCTACCTGTTAACTTCTCTGTGTTTCACTTTCTTCATCTGTAAAATGAATTTCATGGCCAATTCCAGCTCTAAATCTAGGGTCTTACTGTTCTAACATTATGATACCAATGTTTAAAGTGACTGTGCAGTTGATTTGCTCATTTCAGAGGAGTCCAGTGGAATTCAACAACGTAGGACAGTGGAAAGGAACACTAACTCTGGAATCTACAAGCACTTGATATGTACTGGACATGGCTTGAAGTCCTAGAGATACAAAGAAAGGCAGAAGACAATCCCTGCTGTGAGGGCCTGGGTTCCTATCTCACTTTCGATGCTCACTGCCTTCCTCACCTTGGACAACTCACTTTTTCTCCCTGGGTGCCAGTTTTCTCATCTGTAAAATGTAGGCGTTGAATTTCATGGCCTCTGAGATTCCTTCCAGCACTCGCCCTAGCATCCTTGAGATGATGCCACCGTGGTTATCATAATTAAACAAAATTATTTTCTCTACTTGGAGAAGAGGTGACTGAATTAGTCAAAAAATTTATATTCTTCATAGCTCTTCCCAAACAAAGAAACTAACATGAAGTTCAGAGAGGTCTCAATGCAGTGAAATTTATCAAATCATCTCCCTCTCCCCAACAAGAAAAATTTGCACTCCCTTAATATTTGTCCAACATATCTTTTGTTGTTGTTCTGTTGTTTCATGTTTGACTGTTTTCTTGGCACAGCTACTGGAGTGGTTTGCCATTTCCTTCGCCAGCTCATTTTACAGATGAAGAAACAGAGGCAAACTGTGTTAAGTGACTTGCCCAGGGTCATACAGCTAATACATGTCTGAGGCCAGATTTGAAATCAGGAAGGTGACTCCAGACCCAGAGTTCTATCCCTTGCACCACCTAGCTGTCCCCAAACATATCTTACATTTACTCAAACATCAGAACTCCTTGTATCTGAATTTTCCTAATACTTTATGAGAAAAGGTGAATGGAGGCAGTTATTAGCATATTAGCCACTCCTGCTAATTCTCTTAATAATGACAGAATATGCTTCTGTTTGAGTAGTATCCAACATTCTCTGATGTGACTGGTTTAAAACATATTTGCAAATCTGATTTTTCGGAAATAATCACTGTTTTAATTCCAAGTCAAAACCATGAGAAAAGATTCAAGCTTAGTTTATCGCTTTCTGTCACATGGGAACAGCTGTGTGAGTAAAGTGTCTGGCTTGATGTTGAACATCTCCCTAGGTATTAGTCAACTAATCTTCTTCCCTACCTCACTGAAAATATTTTCATTCTGTCTGACAAAGAAGAAAAACAAAGGAACAGGGACTCAAAGTGTCTTGCAGATGATCCATCTGCCACTAATAGAACTGGTGGTTAATGCTCTCCTTCTCTAAAGTCTTACATCCTTTTATGAATTCAGAGCTAAACAGTGGGAAATTGACCAAGAAAGTTGCTTTTTTAACTCAGAGAGAAAGAGAGGATGGTGGGAAGGGGAAGTGATTGTAAAGAAAAGGTGCTTTGGGAATAACCACTAGAGCCTATACTCGGTCTTATGGCAAGAAAGCCAAGGGAGCAAAATAGGACAATCTTTATAAAAACAGTCATTTTCAAGTCTACTTCAAGGAATTAAGGAGGTTTATTTAACAACTCAGAATTCCTGAGTTGGAGTCAGGAAGACTTGGGATTCAGATCCCACTTAATAGCTTTGTGACCCTGAGCTAGTCTACCCCTAGACAACTCTTTTAAGACTGTAAATTACAGAGAAGTTGCTAATTGCATTGGTGAAGGGAATTCTGCACTGGGAATTCCCATATCAATGAGTTAAATGGTCTAGATTCACTAAAGGATTAGGAGTTCTGGTTAGGACCTTTGGATTTATTTAAAAAAAAAACAAAAAAACCTCTTTGTTAGATACCATTCAAGAAGAACTTCCTGGGTTTCACAGGGACCTGTCGGTAAGTGTTGGTTGTCATTGAGTCATTTCAGTCATATCTGACTTTTTGTGACTTGTGAAATTTTCTTGGCAAAGATACTGGTTTGCCATTTCCTTCTCCAGCTCATTTTACAGATGAGGAAACTGAGGCAAACAGGGTTAAGTGACTTGCCCAGTGTCTGAGGTCATATTTGAATTCAGATCCTTCTGACTTCACATCCAGTGCTCTATCCACTGTACCACCTGGCTGCCCTGTCATAAGTAGAAATTCTATTTATTTCCTCTGGTAGATGATAAACTCCATGAAAGCAAGAACCACTCATCTTCTTAATCTTTGCTTCTCTCCTGATATGGTACTTTATGCATAATGACTGTTTCATTGAATTGATTTGACAGTTGTCAAAAAGACCCTTTCTCAATGTTTTGCTCAGCCATGGAGGATTTAAACACTGTTACTGTTACTGTTTTATGATGCCCATTTGTTTTTAATTTCACAATGATTTCCTGACATACTGTAGAATCCCTCTCAGTAACAAAGAAAAACAAGTAAGCAAAATCCCACATTCTGTCTGTCTGTCTATCTCTCTCCCTTCTATGAAATCACAATTGACCTTTGCATTTCATCTGAATTTAGCTGCTTTTAATGTTGTCTTTATTTGCACCATTGCAGATGTTGTAGTTATTGTTCTCCTGGTTCTTTTTTTTTTGTTCTGCATTCATTCATACGCCTCCCCCTAATTCCTTGAATCCCTCCCCTTTCATTTCTTATAGCACAATAATATTCCATTACATTCACATCCCACATTTCTTTTAGCCATTCTCTAAGCTAAGAGTTCCCACTTTCTGGCTTTGTTACCACAAAACAAAACAAAAAACTACTATGAATATTTTGGTATGCATGGGGGCCTTTCGGTCTTTGATCTCCTTGCATCCCTTCTGATTTTGAAGTGACTTCAGCCTTATGTGAAATTCACTGTTTTATTAACTCTTGCTGAAAACTGTCTTCCGTTTATCTTTTTCAGTAATTGCCCTTCCTTTTTGGCTGCTGCTTTAGCCAGAGCAACATCAGATGAAGTCCTTCAGAGTGATCTTTCTATGTACTATATACCAAAGGAAACAGACAGTGCAGAAGGAACTGTGGGTAAGTAGCTCTGTACATTATTTAAAATACTGAAATATTGTTTTGCAAAATGACCCATAGCAAATGGAACCTAAATCCATATTCAATTGTATTTCCTCAGTGATAAGATATTAACTACCAGAGAGGGATATTAAAAAAAAAAACAAAAGCAGGTAGAAAGGGCAAAACACTTTTAGTTTTTATAGGTGATTTCAGAAGAGAGGAGAGGGTGTAGGAGATAACATACTATGTGCAAAGAAAACCGTTTCAACGACCACTAAAATAGGAGACATTGATAACTAGACTGATGGAAAGAGTGAGCCAAAGAGAAGCATTAATTATTAATTATTAGTCAAGTCAAGGGGCCTGTCAGGTTATTATTCTTTTCCTTAATCATGTCATATCTGAGTTTAAATGGGAGCAAAATAAAGGTGAAGTTTTGTAGATTACCTTTAATAAATCAAGCACATAGAGCCTCGAAAATATTGTACTATAAAAAAAAAGATGTCAAGAACAAAAAAAACTTCCTAAAAACAACTGTAAAGGAGAAACTCTTTGTTACAGTAAATTTCCTATCAATCAGTAGGGAGGTGGCTATAAGGAAAATATGTAGCTGGCATTCCAGTTTTTCACAGAGGCTGTTGTAGGCTTTTTCCCCTAGGCAAAGGAGCACAATAAATTTGTCAGTGTCTTAGAGAGGCAGAATTTATTCAGTCCATAACTGCCTCTAAGGAAAATAAGAAGCCTTTCAGCTCAAAATAATCTAATATGGCAATTTTTCATTTCAGCAAATTAACCTAAGACCCACTGTGTTTGCCATTCTAGGCCCCGGTGATAAAAAAAAAAGCTCATAGTCTTTAACTTCAAGGAGTTTATTGTTCAGAAGAGAGAGGGGCACAAGATATATACAATGCAATTCAACAAACATTTAAATGTCTACTCTGTGTCACCTTCAGTACTAGGTGCTGGGCTATGATGACCAAATGTGAATCTATAGAGGCAGGAGAGAAACTACTGAATTCAGGAAAAGGCAATCTGTTCTAGCTGAGATGTGAAATTCATAACGGGCTGTAATATGAACTGAGGCTAGAAACACAGGTAGAAGTCAGACTGTGGAGGGTCTTAACTGCCATTCAAAAGACTCTGTATTCTATCTGAGAAACAGTGGGGAGAAAGGAGAGAATGCTTTCAGTTGAGGCTCGTGAAAAGCTTCACAGATAAGGTACTACTGGAACTGAGCCTTGAAGGAAGATAAGAATTCTGAAAGGCAGAAATAAGGAGAATGCCATTTTTACATGAAAGAAGGCCTGTGCAAATACATTGAGAGAGGTATCATGTTGAGTTAGAGGAATAGCTAGTACAAGTAAGTCAATTTATCTTGGAGTGATCTGGTCAGACCTGTGTCCTAGACTATTTCAGTAGATGGGTTAAGGATGTATTTGAGAAGGGAGAGTTAGTAGGTTACTGCAGTAGTCCAGAAGAGAGCTAATGAGGTCTTGACCAAAAGGTCAAGGAAAATAGCTGAGCAAGTGCAGCAGAGGGGACAGATGTGAGAGATGTTGTGGAGGAAGAATTGACAGGATGTGACAATTGACTAGATGCAAGGCAACGACAGAAAGGGAAGGGGCAAATATGATAGATTTAGAATCTAGGTAACTGGGAGGATGTTAATACCTTTAGCAGAAATAGGGAATTTGGGAAGGGGAAGGTTAGTTTCTCTCTTTTTTTTTTTTTTGGAGGGAAGAGGAGAGATGTATGAGTTACGTTTTGGACAAGTTGAGTTTGATATGCCCGTGGGACAGCCAGGTGAAGCTGTCCAGCAGGTAGCTAGCTGGAGAACTGGAGCACAGCAGGAAATGATAGCTAAATGTTTCGATTTGAGAATCATCTCATGTGATGATTACACCCTTGTAACACGAGATTACATGTAATTGTTACACCACTGGAAACAGAAGAGATCACCCTGGAGGAGTATAGAAAGGAAAGAGAGCTGAAGGACAGAGCTTTGAGGAATGTTTATATGTAAGGAGCGGCAGAAGGATGAAAGACTCCAGGCAGAAAGACAGGAAAAGAACCAGAAAAAAGGAGAGTCATAGACGCTAAGGGAGGAAAGGGTGGGAGGGAAGAGTTTATGGTATCTAAAGCTGTAGAAGATTCAAGGAGGGATAAGGGCTGAGAAAAAGCTATTGGCAACCACAATTAAAAGCTTATTGGTAGTTTCTCTGTTAAAGACCTAATTCCTCAAATATATAGAGAACTGAGTCAGATTTATAAGAATGTGAGTTATTCTCTGACTGATAAATTGTGAAAGGATGTGAACAGGCAGTTTTCAGAAGAAATCAAAGCTATCTATACTCATAAGAAGAAATGCTCTAAATCACTGTTGAGAAACGCAAATGAAAACAGCTGAGCTTCTACCTTGTACCTATCAGATTGGCCGACATGACAGAAAAGAAAAGTGAAAAATGCTGGAAGGGGTGTGGAAAAGGATTGGGACACTAATGCACTGTTGGTGGAGTTGTGAACTGGTCCAGCCATTCCGGAGAGCAGTTTGGAACTATGCCCAAAGGAGTGCAATACTTTTGATCCAGTGTTGCCACTGGTATTATAACTAGGTTGGTAACACAGAGATGAAAGGAAAAGGACCTATATGTACCAAAATATTTATAGCAGCTCTTTTTGTGATAGCAAGTGGGAATGGCTGAACAAGTTGTGGTTTATAATTGTGACAAGCAGAATGGGTTTCAGAAAAATCTGGGAAGCCTTATATGAACTGATGCAAAGTGGAGTGAGCAGAACCAGGAGACCCGTTGTGTATAGTAACAGCAATATTGCCTGATAGTCAACTGTGGATGACTTAGATATTTCTCCACAATACAATGATCCATGACAATTCTAAAGGACCTATGATGAAAAACACCATGTACCTCCAGAGAAAGAACTGATGAAGTCTAAGTGTAGATCAAAGCATACTTTTTCACTCATTTTTCTGGCTTTTTGTGGGGAGTTTTTGTTCTTTATTTTCTTTTGTAACATTGCTATTATGAAAATATGTTTTGCATGGCTACACTGTATAATCTATATCAAATTGCTTGCCTTCTCAAAGAGGGAGGAAGGGATAGAGAGAATTTGGAACTCAAAATTTTTAAAAATGAACATTAAAAATTGTTTTTTCTTGTAACTGAGAAAATTTTTAAAAAAGGTTATTGGTGACCTGAGAGAGAAGAATATCAGTGAAAGGACTGAGGATATAAGCCAGATTGCAGGTGATTGAAGTGCAGTAGTAAATGAAGAAGCACTGGTGGGGGAAGTAAACTAGTCTGGCTAAAAAAAGTTTAGGGAGGGAAGAAGAGATAAGAAGACAGACTGTGGGGGCAGTAGGTCCAAAGGAAGGGTTTCTTTGGATTATATTGTTGATCAACTAAGCAAGATTCAAGAGACTGGAAGGAATGGGAATCAAGGGGTTGAAGAGTTAGCTCAACTCATGTCACAAGACGTGGGTTCTCACAGTGAAATAGGAGATGAGATGATTTACTGAGAGGAGGGGAGTGGTGAGTTGAAGGGATAGGAGGTGAGCTGAAGCTTAAGGAGAGGAGGAGGTTTGGAGCAATTGCTTTAGGGAAAGTGATAGGGAGTCAGTATGAAATGGATAAAAGGATTTCCACACAAGTAAAGACCCAGTTGAGGTTATGGTTGCTTGCCCAGTTTTGGACATTTGCTTTTAACTTTGCACACAAAAAACAAACCAGATTAGCCAGATTCTGAGGAGTATAAAGACCATGAATAATGAAACAAATTGTTCTTTGTGCAGTGGATGTTTACGTCATTTACCATGAGAGCAAACAAAATTAGGAGACACCTAGAAGACTCGTTTCACTTCTCTTCTTTTCTCCAAGTTATTTTTTGATAGGAAAAGCATTGTCTAGGAATGAAGAACTATTGCTCTTGAAGCAAATGTCTGCTCTTGTCTTAGCCAGCAGTAACTAACTCACCTAAAAACCAATGTGGTCTAAAGTGAAGTTCAATAGGATTCCTGCTATGATATAGGTAACAATACCTAAAGGTACCAGCACTAGATAACCATAGAGATCATGGAAACTTGGTGGGATGATCCATATGACCGGACTGTGACTCTGAATGTAGGTTTATGTTATTCTGAAGAAAAAGAATAAGTAGATTGGAAGGGTGGGGTCACACTATATATATATATATGTGTGTGTGTGTGTGTGTGTGTGTGTGTGTGTGTGTGTGTGTATGTTTAGAAGGCAGAAATATAGAAACCAGCAAGACAGAGAGTATGTGGGTGAAGGTCAAAGGAGGGAAAAATAAAGTGACTTTGTCATTGGACTATTCCAGAAACTACCTAGACAAAAGAAAAGAAGTAAATGAGGAGTTTGGGAAACATCACAAGCCTGGCACAGAAATATGATAAAGTAGTGATAAGGGACTTCTATTATCATGACATCTGCTGGAGCTTTCTCTCTCTCCCAAAAGCAGAACAACTAATAACTTCTTGTCATCCTTAAAAGATGAAGAAACCAATAAGGGAAAATTCTATTCTGCATCAGTTTTCTCCCTAACAGAGAGGAACTTATTGCAAGGGGCAGGGCAGGCAGAAACGATGGTAAACCTGAGAAGGGGAGGGGAAGATAACTAACCTGGAATCTGAGATAGAGATGGAGATTTCCAGGCATAGTCTACAGGGCTGGGGAACCTGTGGCCTCGAGGCCACATGTGGCCCTCTAGGTCCTCAAGTATGGCCCTTTGACTGAATCCAAACTTATCCCCTTAATAAAAGGATGTGTTCTGTAAAATGTGGACTTAATCAAAAAGGCCTAAGCTAGGAGGGATGAGTACTAATGCAAGTTCCAAAGGGCACAAGTTAGGGTTGTTACTCGGGAAAACTGCTAACAGAATTGTCTAAAAGTGAAATGGTCTGCTTCAGGAACAGTGGGTTCCTTCTCCTTGGAGGTCTTCAGGCAGAGGCTGAATAACTACTTGTCAGATGATTCCTTTTATGTATCAGTTGGACTAGAAAGCCCTCTGGGGGCCCTTTCAACTCTGCAATTCTGTGATCCTGTGATTTGGAGATATTTCTCTACAACCTTTGTCACTACAATAAAATTCTGCATCATATAGTCAGGATGATTGCTGACTCAGCTCTAACTCCACATCAGAACCAAGACATTAATGACTACTGAGTAATTTACAGCTGTGAGGGGGTGGATTGCTATTGGGGACCATATTTACTCCCTTCCCCTTTTCCTCTTCCATTTCAATCAGAAATTATTTGTATTGATGACATTCTGCAACACTCCCTTCAGGAAAATGTCTCATGTTAGAGAAGAGCTGAAGGATTGACCTAGACTTTTATTTAAGGAAAAAAATTCTTAAATGCCATAAACTTGTGATATTAAAGAGGCTTGGAGGGAACGGTGGCAAAGAAGGTGGGGAGAAAATCAATAAGTAGTGACTAATCTTACTTTAAAGGCAGCTAGGTGACACAGTGGATTGAATATCAGGCCTGAAGTCAGGAAGACTCATCTTCCTGAGTTCCTATATGGCCTCAGCCTAGCTGTGTGACCCTGGGCAAGTCATTTAACCTTCTTTGTCTCAGTTCCTCATCTCTAAAATGAGCTGGAGAAGGAAATGGCAAACTACTCCTTTATCTCTGCCAAGAAAGCCCCAAAAGGAGTCACGAAGAGTTGGATATGATACAACAACATCAAAATTCTTGCTCCAGAAACTTTCAAGAGATGCCAGAGAGATATGCCTATGCCAGCCCTGTGATTTGAACTGGTATACCCATCATTCCAAATCATTTGAAAAATTTTGTTTACTTAATTAGCCTCTCCCAGGATAAACTGTACTGAGATCTTTACTGGGAGAGAAAGTATTATTTATAAATCCGTGTAGGAAATGGGCATATGGAATAGGTTATGTATTCTGGGGCAGTTCTTTAATATTTTAAGTTGTAGAAAAGGTGCCTGCCTCCATTGGAAGCGTGATTTTTCTTATCCAGGAGTACCATATACCAATGAAATCATGGGTCCCCTCTTTCTCTTTTATCACTGTTAAGAGCAGAGAAGGCATGAAGAAGGGCAAATGCTGCTTTCTCCTCTCCTCCACCTCTTGGCTTCCCTATTCTTTCTGAGGACCTTAAAGTCTCTAATTCCCATATTTTGTCTTTCACTCTGGTTATTTCCATTCAAAACAAACTTTTCTCATAACAGAAAAATACATATTAAGAGGCAACAAAATGAAATGGAATAAACATTAGACTAAGATGTAAACTTCAATTTACCAAACGTTTATTGAGCATTTTCAACATGCCAGAGACTGTGCTCAACCCTGGGAATGTAGAAAGACAAGAAAAGAAACTGTATCTATCCATAAGGAGTTTACATTCTACTGTGGGAATATATGTACACAGATAAGTAAATATAGAGTCCATACAAAGTAAGACAAAATCATTTCAAAAGGGAGAAAGTACTAATAGCTAAAGAGTCAGGAAAGAGTTCATGCTGAAAGAAGTGACAGTTTAGATACTCTGTGATGCAGACCAGGAGTTCTGAGGGGCAGAGGAGAATAGGAAATATATTGGAGACATGAGACACCATTTGTACGATGGCAAGAAGGTGGGAAATGAAACTTTGTGTCCTGGGAACAGCCAGCAAGCCAATTTGTCTTGAATTGTAAGTGTGCGAAGGATAGTAATATGCAAGCATATTGGAAACCTAAGAGGCAGCAATATTTGGAAGGGAGTTGTACTTTATCCTAGAGACAATAGAGAAGCCCTGACGAATTTGGAGTAGGGGAGTATGGTCAGAAATGGGTTACATTTGGCAGCTTTTCAAAAGATGGATGGGAGACAGGAGAAAATGAAAACAGCAAGACAGATTAGGGTATTGCAATCATCCAGGAAATAGCTGATGAATACTTGACTTGGCTTGGTGGCTCTGTGAGTTAAGAGAAAGGGACAAATCTGAGAGGTTTTTTATGGAGGAAGACTTGACAACATTTAGCAAAGGTGACATGAGGGAGTAGTCAAGGATGTCTTCAAGGTTGCAGCAATTCATGGCTTAAAGGACTTTGGTGACATCAGCAGAAATAGGGAAGTTTGGAGGAGGAATGGATTTTGAGGGACATATAATGAATTCCACGTTGACCTTTTTGAGTTTGGGATACCTGTGTGGCATCCTGGTGTAGATGTCTAGAAGGTGATGTGGGATTGGAGTTCAGGAGAGAGATTTGGGATCCATAAATAGATTTGGGAGTCATCTGTGTAGAGATGAAGTCATGAAGTGTGTGGGATCACCAAGGAAGACAGCTGGAGTTGTAGCTTAGCTACTTTGCAGCCTCTATGGCCTTAGGCTGATCACTTATTGTCTCTAAACATCTGTAAAACTAGAATAGTAAAATTGATGTGAGACTCAAATGAAGAAATAAGCTATGAAGTACCATACAAGGATAAGGTGGTATTTTATCTTCATGCTCTCCTTCTCTTGTGGCTTTCCAGCTTCTGCATACACTAACGTTCAGGAGACCTAAATTAGCTATCAGGCAATTCTGGGGGAGGGAACAAGTTTGTAGTGTGCAGTCCATCTAAAAACTCTACATGGTCTCATAAACACAGGACTTCGTATCATTTCTTCTTCTTTTACCCATGATAGCTCCTGCCATTCACAAATTTCTTTAGCTCCTTGGTTACCATAACTTTTATATCCTCACTCTGAAGCATTAAGTACATTCAGGATTGATTGAAGCATCATCTAAAATTGCTTCTGAAAAAATTAGCCTCTTGAGACTACCACCTTGGTGATTTATAATAAGAAAGGCACCTTGTATGCAGTTAATTAAAATTTGCTCATTTATTCTGCTTTGCTTGAATAGGCAACTGATTTGCTGTTGCAAATTGATGTAATTGTATCAGGTGAACCCCACCTCTTCCCTCTTCCCCCCTCCCCGCCCCAGTGTGATGTGTGCTGTTAGCCTTAGAGGCATTTTCTCTGAGCCAGGAAAGAACCTATATTTCACTTTCCCAAAGTAGAAAGACTGAAGGAAGTGGGGCAAGGGTTTCTGACAAAGGCTAAGAGTCTCCATGCCTGGAATCCAACAATTCCTTTTCCTTCTCCTCTTCCTCATACTTCTCCTCCTCCACTAACTCTTAATTTCTTAGCTTTTCCTTCTAAATGTAAATCAACTCCCATCTTCTACAAAAGGCCCTTCCTGGTACTCCCAGCATCTAGTGCCTTTCCTCTGAGACTAGCTACCATGTAGTCCATATGGACCTTTTATGTACCTAGATATTTTCATGTTGTCTCCCCCATTAAAATGTGAACTCCTTGAAGGCAGAGATTGACTGACTGGTTGCAGGTACCATGACTGATCATGGCTTAAAATGCAGCTCTTCACTTGAAACCAGCTGGTTGAGGGCCCTTGTTCTGAATTTTCTAGACTAATATGTAAGAAATATAGACAGAGGCAGTGGCAGAGATGGGAATTTCAGGTTCTTGTGGAACACAAAAGTCCCACTGGTTTAGAATTTGTGTTAGTTTTTCTCAGGCCATCTGGTCATGTCAGGTTTGTGAAAAATCCAGTTTTTAAAATAGCAGTCTGTTCCCTCTTGTGTTTAGGGATAATCAAGGATCTGTGATTTTGTTAGTAAAGGAATTCTCTGTACCAGGTATAACATACTATCTTATGAAGTTACCTGGGGCTCAGAAAGATTAGGTGACTTAGCCACAGTCAGACTAACCACCAGGTGTCAGAGACTGAAATTTAACTTAGGTCTTCTGACTTCAAGTTCAAAACTCTATTTACTACATCTTTCCAAGTCTCACAGGGGTGAGAATCTACCTTTGAAATAGATTGCAAAAAATACAGGTGATTCCTTTGCTATCTTTGGAATTTAATACTGTTATGTCTTGAGCAGAGTATAAAATTAGACCTAATATAATTTCTTCAGTACCATTCAAGTCATCCCACAATGTATTGTTCCTCCTGCCACCATCACTTAAGTTCATACAAGTTAAAGGTGGAATGTTTGAGTGAGTCAATTAGTCTAGCATGTCTTTAAAGTTCAAACAATAGCTCAGTGGTTCCCAACCTCAAATAATTTCACAGACTGCCATTTGATGGTAGATGCGTTGTTAATTATTTTTTAATAAGTTACAACATAAGAAATGATAAGCAAGCAGATTTCAGAAAAACCTGGAAAGACTTACATGAACTGATGCTGAGTGAAATGTGCAGTAACTTTGTGTGATCACCAGCAATTCAATGTTCTAAGATAATTCCAGAAAACTCATGATGGAAAAATATCTACATCCAGAGAAAGAACTATGTATGGAATCTGAATGCAGATCGAAGCATACCATTTTCTTTATTTTTTCTTTCTTGTGGTTTTTCCCTTTTGTTCTGATTCCTTCTTTCACAATATAACTAATGTGGAAATATATTTAATATGATGGTACATGTATAGCCTATATCAGATTGCATGCTGTCTTGGGGAAGTGGCAGAAAGGGAGGGAAAAAACTTTAGAACTCAAAATCTTATGAAAGTGGATGTTGAAACTCAGAATTAATAAATAATTTTTTAAAGGCAAGAAGTAGAAGGGACCATAGAGGGGGAAATAACTTACAAATTATGATTTGAAATTCCTTTTAAAAAAAAAACTGGTGAATTCAGTAACTTTTAAATTTGTATTTTATTAAATACAACAGAATCACATACATTTGAAAAATAGTAATGTATGTATAAGGCATCATTCAGTCTACAGAAGGTATTTTGATTGTTTATTATACTGAATCACTGATGCGTATTTTGTTAGTGTTAAATAAAGATGAAAATGACAGTGCTTCATATACATATGAAGTTGGGGATCCCACAGGCTGAGAACCATTGCAATGGAATGAAAAGCCATGAGTGATTCCCAATAATATTGCCTAACTACAGCACCAGCTAACAGTTGTCAAGTCACACAACTCTTTATTTATATTTCTCCATATTTACAACAAAGAAGGAGCATCATTGTCTCAAAGCACCAGGAGCCTCCGTATTACACAAAAACAAAGCTACGTTAACACAGTAAAGAGTTAGACTCTTCATCAATGTTAAGGTTACAAAATGATAGATCTGAACTCATCTTTAGATTATGATTTAGTCTAACTAGAGGGAATCTTTCTTTCTACCAAGAGTTAGTGATCCACAAAGAAAAAGAAAGTTCCCATGCAAATAGCATACATTTTTTCCTTAGAGAAATTAAACATATCCTATTTGCCTGCTGTTAAAATTAAAAACAGAAAACATAAAACTTTAATCACTAAATATATTAGTATAGTAGAGTGGCTTTGGAGTGCAAGGGCCTGGGTTCTCTCTATTAGTCTGTGTGACCTTAGGCAAGTCACAACTTCTCTGGTTACAGTTTCTGTATTTGTAAAGTAAGAGCTTTAGGCTAGATGTTCTAAGGTCTCTTTCAACACAAAATCTATAACCCTGTAAAAAAAAAAATTTAAACAATTAAGAAGCATTTCTTAAACATTTATTCTGTTTCTAGGCTCCGTGCTAGGTGTTGGAATACAAAAAAATACAAAAGTGAGGCGTGACCTGCCCTCAAGCAGCTTACATTCTACAACCAAAATCCCAGCCCCGTTCTACATACAAAACTCCAATCCTTTAGGGTTCCACAAGGAAAGGGACAGAAAAAGGAAGTAGAGAGGAATAAAGGAAATGAGGGAAAAGGAGAAAAGGATAAAGGGAGGAGGAAGAGACAGCAGCACTTACATGAGATTAGCTAGTTGTTGTTTTTTTTTTTTTAACAATCTGTATCTATAAGTTTTAAATTAATGCCATTTAACAATTCCCTTTGAAGTACCAATTAGTTAACTAACTAACCCTTATTCTTTGGGAACTTTTATGTTCAGCAGGCCAGACAGGAACCAGAGATGGGATGAAATCAGGACTAGCACCCATCCATGGGTCTGATGTTAACTCAGAGACAGGCAGTGATCGCAGAATATTGTGCTTCTGAATGCAAAGTAGTTGTCATTTCTTCTTTGAAGGGTGAATCTCTTCTGTTTATGAATTTGACAAAGATGAACTTCTTTTGTCTGTAGCAGGCAGGGAAGGAAGGCAAAAACAGTTCTCTAAAGCCTTTCCCTCAGGGGTTTCTGTGTTTCTTCCACAGAGATTGAGACAGTGAAATTGGCACGTTCCGTCTTCAGCAAACTACATGAGATTTGCTGCAGCTGGGTGAAGGACTTCCCTCTCCGCAGGAAACCTCAGTTGTATTACGAGACATCAATTCATGCCATCAAAAACATGCGCAGGAAAATGGAAGACAAACACGTCTGCATTCCTGATTTTAATATGCTCTTCAATCTAGAGGTAAAAAGGGCACATCCCGGGGGCCAGTGGAATAAAGAGAAGATCTGCTTTACTACCTTAAGCTGCTTTATTGAAAATGAGGGTTACCAGTAGATTCTTGATAATGGATCCTAGTTCAAGTGGCAGAAGTTTGTTTACATTACAATATGGAGAATCATTCCTCTGTAATGTTATCAAATAATATGGATAAATTCACATATGTGTTATATAATCCATTTGAAAATACTATTATCAAAAAGGGAGAATAGGTTTTGAGGAGAAAGCCGAAAAACTAGAGAGGCCTGAAATGTATTTCTTAGCGTCTCATTGATTTGCTGTCTGATGTTGTTCAAGTTTCCCAGGCCTGTGCTTCAGTTTGCTAAAAATGCTCTTGAAATTCCTTTTGTTTATCATGAAAAATGTGGTGGGATAAATGTAAAGATGCCCTTCTATAAATGATTTTGGTTGCCTTAAAGGAAACCTGTTGGCTAGCTTCTTAGTAGTAGTATCTCCTGTTTGGCTTAAAGGGACTCCAGGCTAAATATAGCTAGGAGGTGAGACTCAACATTTATCTATGCAGTTAAGCTTCATATGGAAGCTTCTCTTAGTCGACTCGGGACTACCTGGGATTTAAAAAACAGTGAGCAGCGCTTAACACCAGGAAGGGTATTCAATAAACATTTAAGTTCCTACTGTGTGCACTGAGATACAAAGACACTTGGGGATACACAAAGTCACTGGGGATAAAAAAAAGACAAAATGAAAAACAGTTCTCTCCCCTTCTTAAAAGAAATGACATTCTACTAGGGAGATGTGACATGTCAACAGATTATTTACTTATAAATACAGTAACATTTGAGGAGGGAAAGAATTCAGCAACTAGGAGGAATCAGAAAAGGCTTCTCATAGGAGATTGCATTTAAACTGAGAAAGGAAGGAAAGAAGGGTGAAGAGAGGAAAAAGGAGGGAAAATAGAAGGAAAAGAGAGAGGGAAAGGAGACAGAAAGAGGGAGGGAGGGAAAGATGGACAGAAGGAAAAGAGAGGGAGGAAATAACCATTATTAAGCACTTATTATTTGCGAGGCACTATGTTAATATTATCTTAATTGTATAAGATATTTGTAATTATCTTAATATAAAATATTATCTTATTTGAACATTTGATTTGAAGGAAGCTAAGAATTTTAAATGATGAGTAGGTGGGTGCTTTCTAAGTGCATAAAACAACCAAGTGGCAGTTGTAGGCTTTATCTTTTTCAAAATTGTGAAGAAATATGAACGTTTTTTTTAAAAAATACTTTTTATTGATATCTTGTGTTTGCATTGCCTACATATTCTAATGTAACCCACTCCTCTCCCTCTTGATCTCTCTTTCCTAGACAACAATCCCTATAACAAAAAATGAAAGTTGGGGGAAAGAGGCAGTTAAGCAAAACTAACACATCAGAAAAGCTTGACATACACACAGTGTTAGACCCATGGTCCACTATTTCTGCAAAGATGTGGAGGGCGGAAGGCGCTTTCTCATATATCTTCTTTATGGCCAAGCTTGGTCATGACATTTTGATGTCTTTTCATTTACATTACTGCAATAACAGAGTACATTGTTTTCCTTGTTCTGGTTACTTGACTTTGCATAAGTTCAATCAATCAATAAGTACATTTTAAGTGCCTAATATGTGCCAGGCACGAACAAAGAATGAAAAGATCTATACTTGAAGTGAGCTTGCCTTCTAATGGGAAAGATAACAAGTACATGTAAAATATATACACAACATAACTCTACAGTTACTAAGCACACAGAGAGAAGAATTAAATGCAAGGCAGCTTGGGAATCAGTTGATGAGATTGGAAAAAGTTTCATGCGAAAGATGGTGTGTGTATAAATTCATGTAAGTTTCATGCTTCATATTAATGTTCATCATACTAATGATTTTCTTGTTTCAAGTGACTTCATTGAGATAGGGGGCTCTGGGTTAAAGGCACTACATTTTTACCAGTGCAGATCCATACATACTTTCAACATATCAACTTATAATCTTAAAGAGTTATGAGGCAGCTTGGTGACACAGTGGATGAAGCACTGCCCTGAAGTCAGGAGGACCTGAGCTCAAATCTGGCCTCAGATACTTATTAGCTGTGTGACCCTGGGAAAGTCACTTAACCTCAGTTGTTTTCAAAAGAAGAAAAAAGTTGCATGGGGCACTGAGGGTTAAAGGGCTTGCCTGCAATCACACCAGAGTGTGTGTATGTGTATGTGTATATATATAAAACGCATATGTATATGTGTACATATGTGCGCATATGTGTATCTTGCAGAGGCAGGATATAAAAGCAAGTCTTCCTTCCTGACTTCAAAATAGCTCCCTATCTCCTGTGCCATTTTGTTTCTGCATCATTTCTTACAATATAGTAATATTCCATTACATCCATGTACCATAATTTGTCTTTGTTAGTCATTTTGTTAGTCGTGCCCCCATCACAGTGCTTCTATTTTGTTTCCACTTCTTTGCTGTTAAAAAAAAATGCTGCTATATAATATTTTGGTGCCTGTGGGACCTGTCATTGACTTACTTGGTGTATGCTCACCAATGGAATCTCTGGGTCAAAGGGTAGGGGCCTTTCAATCATTTTCTTTGCATAATTCCAAACTGCTTTCCAAAAGGGTCCTACTGATTCATAGCTAAACCAACAATGCACTAGTGTGCCCATCTTTCCACAACCCCTCCAGCACTATTTCTTTCCTTTGTTATCTTTGCCAAGTTGTTGAGTATGAGATTAAACCTCAGAGTTGTTTTGACTTGCATTTCTCTCTCATATGATTGTTAATAGTTTGCCATTCTCTTGTGAACTATTTGTTCACATCTTTTGACCACTTAATGATTGGGGAATGGTAATTAGTCTCATATGTTAAACATGAATATTTCTCTACTATATTTTCTTCCAACCAACTTTAAAATAATGCCTCTGGAGTAGCAGAGCCAATAAAATGTAGGGATGAAACAATTTTCAGCTCTCGACAACTTAAGAGGTCAGCAGTAAAGATCTATCACATCGGGGTAGAGGGGAGTCCCAGAGTGTGCAACATGCCTTGAAGGCAGTTGCAGCAGCAGCAGAGGAAACTCTCAGCCCCCAGACAGTAATGGACTCAGACAACTAGTCATAAAGAAATTACAGGGGACCATTTGCTGGTGTTGATGTACCCCGCTGCATTGTTTATATATAGTTCTGGATTATAGTTCCAGGGCCACAAGGAGCATTAGCATTTGTGTCTACAGGGAACAAGGTTCCTTTCTGGATAAAGACCAAAGCACAGGGTAGGAGAGCAGTGACCACATATCTCCTTAGATCATACCACCCTGGAAGCACCAAAAACAGTTTTCTGGAACTAGCTCTGAAAACAGCAGCAAGAAGGGTCTGAAACTTGGGACAGCACCTGCTCCATCCTGGGCACAGCGTCCAACTGTAATATAAAACTTACAAACTAAGAAATAGGCTGGGAAAATGAGCAAACACAAAGAGGAGGGTCATAGAAAGTTGCTACGGTGATAGGGAAGTTCAAAACACAAACTCAAAAGAAGACAACAGTATCAAAACAGCTGCATCCAAAGCTTGAAAGAAAAATGTGAATTAGCCTCAGTGCTCAAAAAAGAATTTCTAGAAGAGTTCAAAAAGGATTTTAAGAATCAAATAAGAGAAGTAGAGGAAAAATTAGGAAAAGAAATGAGAGTGAGGCAAGAAAATTATGAAAAGAGGTAATAACTTGGTAAGAATGTATATTAAATCTAGCAAGAACAGTACCATGATTGTTCTTCTTGCCTTCTGAATTTCCTTTCTTTCTCTATGAATTTTTGAAATTTCATTGACCTTATTTCTCTCCTTTCTTCATCGTTATTACTAACTATCCACTCCCTTCTCCCAATTTTCCTCCTGCAAATAAAGGTCCTCTTATGACATGTTGTCGTCAAGCAAAACAAAGAGCTACATTGGCTGTGTCTGAAAATATAGGGTATCCCAAAGGTTTGAAAGCTGTTTGAAACTTAAGATGGGACCCTCTGTGTTGCTTTCTGCACCCACCACCTCTCGGCCAAAAAGCGAGAAGCACAATTCCTCATTAGATTTTAGAGTCGAGACTGGTCCTTGCAGTGATCAAAATTGTTCTGTCTTGCAGCATTATTTTCCTTTGCAAAAGTATAACCATTGTATAAATTGTTCTGTTGTGCTCTCGTTATTCTGTATCAGTTCATATACATCTTCTCAGGTTTTTCTGAATCTACCTCTCATAATTTCTTACCATAACATTCCGTTATATTCACATACTATAATTTATTCATTCTCCACTTAATTGGCACCTGCTATGTTTCCAATTTGTTCTTCAACAAAAAGTGCTGCTGTAAATATTTTTGTACAGATGAGCCCTTTCCCCATCTTTGGATGTCTAAGCCTATTATGGTGTCGACTGAGTCAAAGAGTATGCACAGTTTAGTGACTTTTGGATATAATTCCAAATTGCTTTCCAGAATAGTTGGAGCAATTCATCTTTCCACTGACAGTTATATTTCTGTCCTCTGACAGTCTCTCCAACAATTACCATTTTCTTTTTTGTCATTTTGGTATTTGTAGTCCTGTAGGGTTTTCCCCCCTTTTTTCTGCTCAATCCATGGTTTTGCTGATTACAGGTTCTATCTTTCTTGCATAAGTACACTTCTTTACAGCTTTCTGTCAATTCCAGCTTAGGTTCAAAGAGCCACATAGACTATGAAACTGACACATTCTACATATCAGCATTAAGCCCTATGGAAACCTGACCATTTGTTTTGTTACTTTACTAACATCTTTTGCATGAGATTGACTTTGAGAAAGCACCATGATGCTCTCTTAGCTGAGTTATTTCTGACTCCACTGTGATTGAGGAAAAATATCTTGGCGACAGTTTCAAAGGATTCATGATAAAAAAATGCTATCCACCTTCAGAGACAGAACTAATAATATATAGAGAGTCTGAATGCAGATCAAAGTATATTACTTTTCATCTTTTTTGGGCATTTTTTTCTTTTGGTCAGTGTCTTCTTTAAGAGCATGATTAGTATGGAAAATATTTTGCATGATTGCACATATATAACCTATATTAAATTTCTGTCTCAGGGAGTGAGAAGAAGAAGAGAGGGAGAAAATTTAGAACTCAAAAATTTTCTAAATGAATGTTAAAAATTGTCTTTACAGGTATTGGGGGAAAAATTATATATAATATGTATGCGTGTATATACATATACATAGATTTACATATATACATATATATACACATACATATACATATATATGTATATTGACCCCCAAAAAAGAGAAAGTAGCTGGGCTTTCACTCAAAAGAGAGGTAACTGATAAACTTGGTCTTTATTATCCATGTCAGTTTAATAAGCATTTTCCTGTTAGCATCAACTAGTTCTTATTGTTAAGACATAATAAACTAATATAGAAGTAGGTTTTTTCTTTTACTTATCCCTTGCCACTTTTCTAAAATTTGTATTTGAATATCACTTTAAAAATTATGAATCAATATTTCATATAGGTAGATGGCTGTCAAGGTTAGCTATCTGTATATATGTTCAAAGGCATTTCGGCAAATGTCGTACAGTCCAGCTATATGTGCACAAGAATGTGACTATATTGCTTGGTTTCTGAGGTAACTCAACTCCATGCATATATGGCTCAAAAGCCCCCTGTGTGACAATAGCTGCTACCATGTCATATATATATTGGAACTGCTCTTTGATTCAAGGCTCCTGCCACTGTTTGCTGAAGCAGTTGCCACTTTTGATTTTATTTATTGATTCACTGTCAGCCCTGGACCACTGCTTCAAATCCTCACCCTGTTCCTGCTTGCTATATGCCAGGGTTGGTAAGTTAGTACAAGGGATGCTGGAGATAGACATTTCCTGTCACACAGATCTCACTCTCAAGGAGTTTGTAATCTAAAGAAGGGAAAAGAGATGAACCAAGATAACTTCCAATTCTATCTATAACTATAAGGGACAGTGTTATGTTAAGTGTGCTCTGATTGCAATATGGAGCCACTTCTACTCTAAATGTTCTAATGGACTGCTTGTGCCTGATCTGTGGTAGAGCCTTCCAAATCATATTGGACTGATCAGCCACAGCCATGCATCTCATCCTGACTCTAACATTGGGATGTTATTGGTCTTCTTTGAAAATGAAGGACAAACCACAGTTGGGCAGGTAGGCGGCTCAGTGGATAGAGCGCTAGGCCTGGAGTCAGGAAGACTCATCTTCTTGAGTTCAAATCTGGCCTCAGACACTTACTAGCTGTGTGATCCTGAGCAAGTCACTTAACTCTCTTGACCTCAGTTCCTCATCTGTAAAGTGAACTGAAGAAGGAAATGGCAAATGACTCCAGGATCTTTGACAAGATAACCCCATACACGGTCACAAAGTCAGACATGACTGAAACGTTTGAACAAAAATGAAAAGAGCATGAGATTTGGAATCTGAGGATGTGGGTTCAGTATATCTCTGCTCTGTTACTGCATTGACCATGAATAGATCTATTCCCATAAGGTCAACCTCCAAATGAATTTGTCCCTAAAAAAGCTGATTAAATTCCATGTTGCTAGCCCTAGGTGCCAGAATTACTAGTTATATCCCTGAGTTCCCTAGTTCCACATTTAGCTTTCTTTGCATTATATCGTGCCTGGATTTCACTTCATTTTGCAGAATGCTTTGAGATATCGAGTTTAAAACATGTACTCTAATTATAATAGCAGAGCAATCCTATAGGAGAATCTGTTTATGAACCTCTTAAATGCAAGACATTTTCCGATGCCAATTAAGAGCCCAGAATCAGATCCTGAATGATTTAGTCTAGAATGTTATAGGCATGACCTGTGATCCAGGCCTGGGTTCCAGCTTCCAGGACTTCTCATAGAATATATGCTTTTTCATGCCTCCCCCACTCTCACCAGCCTTGGTGGGCCTTTGGCAATAGGGAGTTACTGAGTAGGGGGAATGACATGATGCAAGCTGTTTTAGGGAGATCAGTCTGGCAAGGCTGTTCTCCCTCCTCTTCAAGCATATCTATACTCTTTTCCTTTGGACTGTACCTTCCCACTTCCAAGTCTTGCTTCCTTAAGTATTATTTTTCTCCTTAGCACCTCCAGTGTCTTCTTAACTGATTCTCTCCTCTTTGCCATCAAGTATCTCAAAAAGATGTTTATCCTAAAAATCTTCTGTTTTTTTTTTTGGAGGCAATCAGGGTTAAGTGACAGCTAGTAATTGTTTGTGGCCAGATTTGAATTTAGGTTCTCCTGACTGCAGGGCAGTGTTCTATCCTTGTGCCACCTAACTGCCCATATCGTAAAAATCTTAAAAAGAATCATTTAAAAATACACCTTAATTTGATCCTGCTGCCATCTCTGTCTATAATCATATGGACATAGGAGCACTTCTACTATACTAAAACCATCCACAATCCTGTCTTATATTCCTTTGCTAACAGAGGCCTCAAGAAATGTTCTATGGGGAAAGAGGTATGATGCCCACTATAAAGTCTGAGTTCTTTTTATTCACTGACTCTCAAAAATTTATCTAAATTCCTTTTTGGATCTTTCTTGAGGGAGTACAGTTATAAAAAGAGGTTGGTCTATATTTTTTTAAGAAGTAAGGATAAAAAGACATTCTATTTTTAGGGCCTTTCCCAAACTATTATTTTATTGGATCCTTACGACATCTCTATGAGGTTCATATCCCTTATCCCTACTTAATAGATGGAAGAAATGGAGTCAAAAGGCTTGGTTATTCAACAGATGAGTGGTTGGGATGGCCTAAAATCCAGCTCTCCCAAGTCCCAGGAAAAAGATTTGCAGCTGAAATCACATTTTACCGTGGAAGCCTGGGAACCAGTAGTCCAAAGAAAAGTTATCTTCTTCTGCAGATGAGAATTGATTTTTGGTCCAGACCTGTGATCATCAGTATGGGGGCTTCCTAGTCTGGTTCTAGATCAGTAATTCCTCTGTAATTCATAGTCTTATTCCAGGGCAGAAGTTAAGTGTCTTGCCAGTATCACACAGCTAGTATGTCTTGGAAGCAGGATTTGAATCCAGCTTTTCCTGATTCCAAGGCTGGACTCTTAGCCACAGTGCCATGCTGAGCTGTGACGATTAAAGAACAAACTTCTGGGATGAGCTGAGAACCAGAAGCTGTTGGTTGAGCATCCTTGTCTTTTCTTCACTGTCAAAACAAAGCAAGGACAGAGTAAGCTACATCTGGCATTAATTATGGCCAAAAAAGTTAGATTGCAAGCTGATCTTAAGAATCTGGGCTTCCTACGGTGAGAATTCTGGGATCATGAAGTATGTCTGTATAACTTATACCAGTGGCTTACATTCTATACAGGGTTTCATTTTTTTAATGTTATTTTAATGTCTCCAATCCATAAAGGCATTTACTTATTGCCTTCTTCTGCTGCTTATTTTTATTTAATTTTTTACTTTGGCTGCATAAGGAAGGTTTGAAGCAAATATGTGTGGGTGGTTTCCATGGTGCAAACTTCCAGAGAAAGGGGCAGTTCCGCCTGAGTTAATTGGGCATGTGTATTCCAGCTTATGGAAACACAAAGGCCCTGATATTGCAGGTATTTTCAGCAGTTGCTAGAAAAGGGAAATGTTTTGTCTCATTATAGAGGCAACTAACTTGGGGAGGAGGGGGAGGGAGCAGGGAGGTGAAGGAAGAGGAGGAGGAGGGGACCGGGAGTTTTAAGGACAGTAGTTTCCCCGATTTCAGCACATCAAATAATTACCTGTGTACTCTGTTTCCTTTGACAGGATCAAGAAGAACAGGCTTACTTTGCAGTGTTTGATGGGCATGGTGGAGTAGACGCCGCCATTTATGCCTCTATCCACCTCCATGTGAACTTAGTACGCCAGGAAATGTTCCCCCATGACCCTGCTGAGGCACTGTGCCGGGCCTTCCGGGTGACTGACGAGCGTTTTGTGCAAAAAGCAGCCAGGGAGGTTTGTAACGAGTTCATATGAGCACTTGTGGGCCCGAAGGAGAATCATTTCTGCCCTGAAACTCAGACTAAAAAATACCAACTTGATCCACTAATATACTCTGTGGCCAAAAGGCTATTTGGATTCAGATTTCACTTTATTTAGCGCCGCCTCTCCTCCCACCCTCAGTCCTGGCATTCTCCTCTTGACTGTACTCCTAAGGCAACACTTTGAATTCCGTTGTAGTTCTCACTCACCATATGCAGTTTGCAGAACATGCTAAGTGAGTTAGTGGGTTCATGAACACAGTCCTAACTTTAGGTTAATTTCAGGCGTACTCTATAGAAGTTCTTGGGCTATATAATTTTCTAGAAATTTCTTACCACTGGATTTGTCAGGTAAGTTTTTACTTTCTTCATCACCAGTGTCTAGCAGTCACACCATAATCATTTCTTTCCCTGCCTGTTGCTAACAAGTTTGGATATAGTCATTAAGTCAGCAAACTGTAAACAAGTGGAAAAGATCACTTCGGGGGATTACGGTTTACTGTAACTGGGATTACTCGCCCTATTCGTCTGATCTCAATTATTATTCATCTCCAATGACCCAAATTAATACCAAATTTCCTTTCGCTAGAATAGAAAAGTTTGAGCTTGTTCTCTATATCATGATGATTTCCACGATTTAAACATTTCCTCACCTGAATATTTACTGAATCGGAACAGAAATGAGATATTAGGATAAACAGTGGGAACTTCAACCTAAGGAATCATTTTGAGCCTTGGGTACATAATTAACTATGACACTGAATGCTGGAAGTCTTAACCAGGAACAAACTGAAAAATAAATTTTTTTCTTAAAGAAACTGATTGTACAGAGAGAAAAATAACTCTTTCATGGAATGGGCTGGGTGTGGAGTGTGCATGACCGTTTTACCCTTACCGTTAGGAAAACTCACATAAGCAAATCAATAGGAGAGCTAAGACTGTGGTCCAGAATTCTTGATGGAAGGACTCCATGCCCTAATGAATCTCAGGATCCCACAGAAAATAAGCATGTATTTCCTTTTCTCTAATGATCCTAAAACCTGCCTAGGTTAAATGCAAATCCAGTGACAGTAGTCACTAGACTTTTACAATTAAAATTCAGTTCAACAAGGCTTTGTTGCCTACCATGTACCAGGAACCATGTCCATGGGGATGGAAAATAAAATAAAAAGATGAATTAAACAAACCCTAGATTAAACATAAACAATTTTATTGATTGAACACCATACTTGGCGCTGGATGCTAAACCCCTAAGCCTTCTGAAAACCACAGCCTCCTGACTTTTCCTCTTATGGTAATTATCCCTCTGCTTTGAGTGCGGAACATGATACCCTGACAAATGATCTAGAGATAGCCCCAACCTTGAAATCAAGAGTGCCTTTCGGTCTTTTCTCTCTCCAATAGTCTTCTTCTATTTCTTCAAGAATATACTAACAATCTTGACTGTATCTATGCTTATTTTGTCTGAAGTTCCAATGTGCCTCAGTCTCCCCAAGTTTGCTACTACCTTAAATCACTTAGATCTTGCCCAGCAAGTTCCCTCTTGTGCTTCTGTGTGCTGTTAACTGCTGTGAAAAAAAGTAGCTATTCCTGTTGTGAAACAGCCCAGCCTCCTGTTCTCTCCAGAGCATATGCGGTGAAACGTCTTTATAATTTGTACTAACGGGGCTGAACTATCTGAATGTTCTGTGTGGGAAGACATTCTATTGGTGGGCGAGGATTTATAACAAACAACAAATTTTCCCCATGTAGGAGATGGGTGATGGGGAGGGGATGTTGGAAGGGGGAAGACAGATGGGCATTTATTCACCTATAATTCAGTGGGTTGAATTCAGAGGGATAGAAAATTGTGATACCTGGTTCACTGGAGTCAAATGGATCTGTCATGTTGGGCTGCTAGTAGCATCAGCACTTTTAAGACACGTGGTAATCAGAAGATCTCGCTTCTCCTCCTAGGGCTCCAAATTCCAAAAGCAATTGTAATTGAAGGGGAAAGTTTCCTCACATGTAATATTACCAAAACCTAGGCCTCTGGAAAACATTTTATTTAAGTTCCACT
This sequence comes from Potorous gilbertii, assembly GCA_028658325.1. Classification (NCBI taxonomy): domain Eukaryota; kingdom Metazoa; phylum Chordata; class Mammalia; order Diprotodontia; family Potoroidae; genus Potorous; species Potorous gilbertii. Next base: position 542,731,621 of record CM053770.1, read on the forward strand.
GTAGTTGTGTATGTCTCAGAACATGCTTTATGCTGAGAATAAACCATAGTTTTTTCTATGGAAGATAAAAATTATTGGGCACTTTCACATATTTCATCTAGAGGCATCAAAACTTTGGCTCCATTTCCTCCTTCAAGTGAAATGCTAGAAATCATAGTTTTACAAACGATAGGACCTGACCAAATAATGCTTCTATAGTACCTGTGAGACACATGACACAGTCTAGAGAAAAGCCCTGCCCTGGGAGGTGGAAGAACTTGGTTCTGGATCTGGAATTAATCATATGACATTGGACAAGGGTTCTTATGAGGATCAAGTGTGATAACACATGAAAATAATTTTTAAAAGTATGATGTACAAGTATAAAGTATTATTAACAGTTCACCTCTTCCCTGCTTGATAGGAATGTAAATGTGCTTTTCAATAAGAATTCAGTGCCTCTGAATCTTCGTTTATGTTGGCTTTGCATTAACCATTTTCAGAGCTTACGCTGTGGGACCACAGGTGTGGTGACATTTATCCGAGGCAACATGCTCCATGTGGCCTGGCTGGGCGACTCCCAGGTCATGCTTGTGAGGAAGGGCCAAGCGGTAGAATTAATGAAGCCGCATAAACCGGATAGAGAGGTGAGCAGAGAGCATCTTTGGGCCCTAATCCAAGTTCTGTTTTCCAGCTAACTATTCATACTATTATGTTTTATTATAATAATTATCATTATTTCCCCAGCAACCATCCCCATAAAGTCCCTGGAAAAAGGAAAAGAATCTTTCCAGGAAATGGCTATAGGTCATGTATGCCTGATGGCAACTGAATGACATCCCCTGTTCTCATTCTTAGCGTTTCCGAAGTGCTTGCTGACATTACATTTTCTGTTTTCATCTTATGTGCTACACTGTGATTTAGGACGAGAAGCAACGAATTGAGGCCCTTGGAGGCTGTGTGGTCTGGTTCGGTGCCTGGCGAGTGAATGGAAGTCTGTCTGTCTCAAGAGCTATTGGTAAGAAACGATTTAACTCATTAAGGCTCTCCAGCATGCCCCCGTCCTCACTTGCCCCCTACGCATTCCCTAACATAAGACAGAGAAACTGGAGACAATACAATTCCCATTATGAAAGAACTCGTGGTACCATTTAAACAGCAATTAAGGGATGTCTCTCTTACTTTTAATTACCGATTCATATCGTTTTGTCTGTGGAGGCTTATGTTTAAATTCCGTTATCAAAATGAAAAAAGAAAACCTAAGCACGCAGGGCCTACAGATCCTCTGTCTTCTTTATTGAGAGCAGTCTGTGACTCTTACTAAGGAGAGCTGCTGCTTGGAGTCACGCTGCCCCTTCATTTCATCTCATTCTACTCTTCATCTGATGCACAGTCACAGGTTTCCCTGACGCATGGGATGATGGCACAGGGCCAGGGGCCGCATCTTTTACCTCATGCAGACTTACCTATGGCAGTTCAGCTAAGCAACCCCTGGTTTGCCTTAAGATTTTCCTATTTATTTTTATTCTACCATTTTCTAAGAGACTACAATTGTTGTCCTCAGGGAATGAAAGTAAGTGTTAACAAAAATATTTTTTTAAAGAGTATGTTAGAATTATCTGTCATAAGGAAAACAAGAAAGAATTCCAGTAGCATTTCAGTCTTTTGTGGCTTGAAGCTCCAGAACTAAAACTGTAACACATAGGTACAGATCATGAAGGGTAAAATGTCAGTTTTTCAGCTCTCTAAATTGACTTTGGAACCAGCAGGCAAATCTGACCAACAGAGACTCTTGCACTTTGACGTCTGGTTTGCCATCTAAAGCCATCCCTAGATCAGGAACATTTAATAAAAATGGAAACAAGTGGTAACTCTCGGAAAACACTGTTTTTGGGTGGAAAATTCTTTCTACCTCTATTTATTATGCAATTTGCTGGATTATCTTGGGGCTAATTTTTATAAAACTTTAGTTTCCTACCACAGTGGAATTCTCTGTACCTCTTGGGGGAAACAAAGGTAAGTTAAATGGAATTGTCTCCCCCAAAATCGTAAGGCTCGTGGAGGAGGCAGCTGAGTTTGCTGGCATAACAAAAGGGGAGAACCAGGTTGTATGCACTCCTGGCTTCCCTGGAGACCACATGTACTCACTTTGGGCACTGAACCCATAATTTCAGGCTTCTTACTTTAGGAAAGTTGGCTAATACTGTGTGGCCAAACTCTTGCTTATCCATGCCACAATGAGGACTCTGACAATAGTCTATGATGTTCTCTAGTATCTATTTTTTTTTATTTATAATATGACTTTACAATTTTTACTTTAAAAAGAATTCTACTTGTCTTGATTTTCTTTCAGCTGAATATATGTGATTTGTACTCACTTGCAAGGTTGTGGTGACAAATGCCAACCTCTCTAGGAACTGGGCATAGGGATGGGATGAATAAAATTCATATATATCTTCCAAACTAATTTCACTCATTAATTTTAACTTTCTCCTATTCCAAGGCTGTTAACAGGAGCTAACAGGATTCTCTGAGCTTTACCTCCCTCTCGCCTACTCTTTGGTAGAGGTGTTAACAGGCTGTTGAGGGGCCCAAATATGGGGAGCAGTAAGTAAGAGAGAGGAAATACATTTCCTTATAACTACAGTTAGTAAAGGATTTCAGAATAAAAAGCCCAAAGGAAAAAAATCTCATTTCTAGAATATATTCTGTATTAAATCTATTTGATTCCCAAAGTATCAGAAGTCCTATGAGTCATATTCAGATATATTAAACATAGGAATCTTTGACACTTGCTCAACCAAAAAGAAAATGGAAAGGAGTAAAGTCAAAAAGGAAACTAGAAACTTATTTCTCCTCGGTCTTATATGATTGATACATGATTACTAAGGTTTTTCTGGATCAGGGAAAAAATGCTTTCCACTTACAACATAAACATAATTTGTATCTTCATAAATGAAATCCTTTTATGTTTATTGTTTCCTCCTTATGAGTCCTTCAGACATAAGAGGTTGATGAGGGCATGTTGAGTTTCCACGGTAGATGAAGGGGCTACTCTGAAGATAAAATGTTAATGCTACTTCTATCATGAAATGGATTCATGCCCTCCTGCCAAGTTTGGGGGCGAAATGTCATGAATGTGCCACACCCCGCACAAGAGCAGGTGAAAAGCCAGACTCTTGGCAGTATCTACCAGGAACAGATCTTTTCATGCCTCATTCCAAAGTAACAGTTGCAGTCACCCTTTAACTGAAACACTGAGAATTGGGGAGCTGTGAGTCAGAGCGCATGTATTTTTAGAGCTGGAGTTCAGCAAATGATGATGACGGTAGTAACAATACAGTCAGGTATGGCAGGGACTGGGAGTCTGAATGATTGTAAAGAGACAAGCTCGGAGCTCCCGCGCCCCCTGAAAAGTGAAGCAGTGTCTTCAAATCAGGGGATTTTGGCTGCTGGATGGAGTAGGGCTAATTGGAAGGAGAGGTCAGATAATAACGATGATGGTGATGATGAGATGGCTATAACAGCTAACACATACATAGCATCCTATGTGCCGTGCTATCGCATTTGATCCTTACAACAAGGTAGGTACTGTCACCATCTCCACGAAGAAACTAAGATGAACGGACATTAAATGACTTGCCCAGGGTCACACAGCTAGTAAGTATCTTGAGGTCACATTTGAACTCAGGTCTTCCTGAGTACAGGCCCAGTATTCAGTCCACTGTGCCACAGAGAGGGCATCTGGCCAGGCTTGTAGGAATGAATAAAAAGGGCTGATTTTGAGAAACATTAGGACAGAAGAAATAGGATGTGTCAGTCACTTCAAGGTAAAGATGCCATGAGTGACTTAAGTATCCAACAGTTGACGATGTGAGGGTATAACTGTAGTTATAGAATTCAGAGGGATTTAGAGTGTAAGAATATATGTGGTAATGATCCTAAAGGACTTTGATTTTATTATAGGATAGCACAGTATAGTGAAAGTTTGGGGTCAGACTAAAGTTCTTTCTACTTTAATAATGCGTAGGAGGATTCTAATCATTCAACAAATTTTTATAGGACATCTATGGTATATAAAGCACATTATGCAAATGTTATGAATTTTAAGTGTTAAAATAGCCAGGTAGACACGTTCTGTGCAATATGGTCATGACACTGTCAAAGGTATGAGAAATCAAGGCTGGGAACAAATTTGGCAGTCATGGACACAACATAGGTGGTCACTAAGACCATGGATGGATCAATAAGCTGTTTGAGGGAATTAGAGTAGGACAAGCCTTGAGGAACAATCAAATTAATCACGGAAAAGCAGCAAACCAATGATTTCTGTGCAGACAGAAGAGCATTATTAAATTTATTAATGATCCAAAGATGGATAGGCTAGTTAATATAGCAGGTAACAGGCTTGAGATCCAAAAAAACATCTTGAAAGTGTAGAACAATGGGTCTGCTCTAACAAGATAAATTTCAATAGGGATAGACATAAAGTCTTGCCACTTATATTAAAGGAAAACAAGTGCAAAAAGATAGGGGAGGCAACAGTCATGTTTTATTCTGCCCTGATAAAAAGATATAGTGCTCAATACAAGTACTGTGTTCAGTTGAGTGCTATGCTTTAAGAAAATAAAAATTCACTTCAAGATTAGAAGACAGAGAAGGCACAGGTAGTTAGAAGTTCATATAATAAATATCTGGAAGTTTCAGTGGATTGCAAGCTGAAAGGGAGTCATTAATGCAGTATGGAAATCAAAAAAGGTAACGTGATCTCAGGCTGCACTAAGAGGCACAGTCCTGAGTAAGAGATGTAATATTATCCAGTGTTACTGTGACTGCATAATATTAAGTTCTGACACAACCATTAAAACGTGGAGAGGGACTAGAGTGGTGAAAAGTCTTGAGATCAGGTCATATGGTGATTAGCCAAAGAGAATAAAAATGTTTACCCTGAAGAAAAGGGGAACAATTATTTCACTGGCTGTCCCACAGAGGAGGAAATAGTCTTGTTTTCTTGATTCCACACAGCAGAAGTACATGCAATGGATAGAGGTTGTACGGAGGAAGATTTAGGCTCCATTTTAAGAGGCAGACCGTTTGTTAGGAGTGTTATTGAAAGGATTCTCAATCAAGTCTAAGTTGAATTAGATGGCCTCTGAGAGCTCATCCTTTTGAGATTATAAAAAGAGACACTGGCAAACTAGAGAATGTATACGGTGGCCAGAATCATCATGGGGTTTGAAACCATGCCATATCAGAACAGCAGAAATAATTCACCTCCAACCTTAGAGGGAAAAACTCTAGGGGCACAAATCAATGGCTAATTTGTGGATTCCCCAGAAAAAAGAACTATAAACAATGGGTGGAAATTATGGGAAAGCAGATTTTGGCTTGGTATGATCAAGAACTTAAGAATGAAACTGTCCAATAACGCAACAGGATGAGTTCCTTGCCATTGTAAATGTTTAAATGAAGGTAAGATGGTGAGATGGATGTCTGAAGGAATTCCTACACATGATGTCCCTCTCAGGTTTTATGAAATTAGATGAATGGAGTTCATGATGTGGCTTATCACTGATGTTAAGGCTTCTATGAGCAAGAGACATGTTTTACCTTCCTCTATCTTAAAGTACTCTCAAGTCTTCAAAACTACAGGACTGTGAGACCCGAGTTCTAATTCCAGTTCTACCACTAACTTGTAAAATCTTAAGTCAATCTTTCTATGAGCATTTATGTGAAAGGAACTTACACTCCAATGGGGAAGACAACATACAAATAAATAGGGACAATTAAGTCCCCAATCAGTGTGAAATTCACACTGAATATTTTCATTGGGTTGGAACCAATTATCATATTATACATAATTATAATTTCAAATAGACTGAATTCAAATACATGCAAAATTTTCAAGGGATTCATTTCAGGGAATTAATTTATTCCCACTGAAAGGGAGCTAGCTATGCATGTAGAGTAGATGGAAGTTAGTCTTGAAATGGGAAGGCATTTGCAGCTGGGGCAACTGGGAGATAGAAGCTGAGTCTTGAAGAAAGTCAAGAATTCTAAGAGAGGGAGATTAGGAGAGAGATCACTCCAGGCAAGGGGAGGAGAGATAAGAGATTGTTGGGTACAAGAAAGAGCAAGTCAGCCAAGATGGCTGGATGATAGTATATATGAAGGAGTGTTAAGAAAAGGTAGGGAAAAATTGTCAAATTGTGAAATTTTCAATGCCAAAGAATTTGATAGTGATCCTGGAGGCAATAGGGAACCACTAAAATTGGAGATAAGAAGGTAGTTAGTACCTTCACCTCTCTGGGTCACTTCCCCCACCTATAAAATTAGAGAATTGGACTAGAGTTCCTTGTAGTTTTAAATTTCAGTAACTGTTAGCCCATCTGTAGAACAGAAAACCAGTCCAAACATTATCGCCTCCCAGTGCCTTATGTTTATTTGATGCTATTTGTTATGCTCAGTGTAGCCCAAAATCATTAGCTGTGGCCTATGGATGAAAGTTAAGTTAAAAAGAAGCATGCCATCAGAATGGTCTGGGTGTTGTGGTACATGGGTGGTGACAAGCATCTGTTTTATAGATCAATGTAATAAAATACTTGGAGGGTGTTTCCTAAGTCTCTTTGTCTATATAATCATATTACTATAGAGTCACTTAGTGTGGCCTAAGTTAACTCCCTGTTGCTACATTAGGCCAAACTAAAACCTTACCACTCTGTATCTGCTTTTTAATTTCCCACAGGAGATGCTGAGCATAAGCCATATATCTGTGGGGATGCAGACTCTGCCTCCACTGTTTTGGACGGGTCTGAAGACTACCTCATTTTAGCTTGTGATGGCTTCTATGATACCGTGAACCCTGATGAGGCAGTGAAGGTTGTGGCTGACCATCTGAAGGAAAATAATGGAGACAGCAGCATGGTGGCCCACAAATTGGTAGCATCAGCTCGTGATGCTGGGTCAAGTGACAATATCACTGTCATTGTGGTATTCCTAAGGGATATGAACAAAGCTATAAATGTTAGTGAGGAATCTGATTGGACAGAGAACTCTTTTCAAGGAGGTCAAGAAGATGGCGGGGATGATAAGGAAAATCATGGAGAAAGCAAACGCCCCTGGCCTCAGCACCAGTGCTCAGCACCCGCAGATCTAGGCTATGATGGGCGAGTGGATTCATTCACTGATAGAACTAGCTTGAGCACAGGGTCCCAAATCAATGTGCTTGAAGATGCAGGCTACCTAGATCTCACAAAAATAGAAGCAAGCAAACCTCAGAGTGCCAAATTTTGGTCACCAGTTGAAATGTTTGGTCTTACAGTACCAAAGAAAGCAAATATTGTTAATGATATAGTAATGGAGAAAGAATCAGTCCGGTCTTCAGTACATGAACAGCATGATGCTGGAGAATACCCTGCTTATCTTAATTTGGGTTCAACAGGGCAGCGTATATACAGAATGCAGAGCTTGTCTCCAGTCTTTTCTGGGTTGGAAAATGAACAGGAAAATGAATCCCTGGGAAAGAGAGTTTCTAGTTTCTCTCATTTACGCAACTATTATGCAAAGAGACGGCATGGATTCAGGCTCAAACCAAAGTCTCATACGTTTCTCTTTGCTCATGAGCCCTCCCACAAAGCAGGCACAACTTGCCTGTCTTCACTTATTCGAAGTGGGAATAGAAGTAGGAGGTTGGTAAGAAGTTCTCTGCCATGGAGACAAAATACTTGCAAAAAGTACAGTGAGATTCTGATGGGGATGCTTAGAAACAGTAATTGTATACCATATGCAGACATTCCCTGGAGCAGTAAAATGTAACAATTCTTCTTTAAAGTAGGTTAGATACCTCCCCCCCAATAAAACAGTATCATTAGTATTGAAAACAAGGTGGGCATTTCAGAAACATGGAGTATATATCATGTTACAAATTTATGAAAGGCTCAATTCTTGTGTGTAAATAATCTCTAGGAAATTTTAAAAAGTGTTTCAATCTTAAAAATACTAGTGATTCTCCTCCCTAAACTATACCATGATCCATGTGTGCACCCACACCTCTAACACACACACCTCCTTGTGTCACTAGTGGAAGCTGGCTTAGTTGGTTCATTTGATTAGATGCAGTCAGGAAACAGTTTTGATCTGGCTAAAATGTCTGTGGAGCAATATAAGTGTGTGTATATGAGTGTGCCCGTATATATATATACACACACACACACATATATGTACACACATAAACACACATTTTTTTTACATATATATGGAGAACCTAGTTTAGAACTGTCAAATTTAGCACAGGAAATGTTCCCCAAAGCCTGGGTTCATTTCTGGGTTTTATTTTTTTTTTATTAATAGCTTCCCAGGGAAAGAACGTTAGGAAAATATCCACTCTGTAGGTAAAAGATTAAAAGCCATATGGGTTTTAATGGGGCACACAGGAAATGGGAGTCTAGTGTAGTCTCCCCTTCTCAGACTCAGATTGAAGTACAGTCAGGCATAAAAGCTGAACGTGAAAACTCTTTCATAGTTTAAAAAATCTTTTTCCTGTAGGGCTTTTTCAGGATCTTTTTTGGTGCTTTCCCCCCCAAGCTTTTATTGATTACTTTGTCAGCTGATTTTAATCTATGATGTTAATGAACTCCTTTTCATTGGACCTTCATCTCAGGAGTCAAAAGGAATTAGTTTTATCAAGATATCAGGGTAAAAATATGCCAATTAGTAATGAATTGACAAGCAAGCTTAAATATTCAAAATATTACATTACCCCAATCTAATAATTTATGCTACTTGTTCAAATGTTTCAGTTTATAGACTGCAAAGGCATTTGTTCTTATAAAATGAAAGTGTTAAGAGAATGAAAAAGCATGTAGCCCACACACCCACCCAAGAAGCTGAAGCATTAGGAACTTTTTCTCTAGCTAACTGGTGACTGACTGAAAACAGCTTAAAATGAGCCTGATGCCAAGCACTAATGAAGAAGAATGAGTAGACAGGAACTGCATGGCTACAAATTAAGTGACCCCTCAGACCATGCAGAGGTAAGGACTGGAGATTTCTCAGTTGGTTCACATCAATCTTGAAATGGTTCACGTTTGTGTTTTTTTAAAGGTCCTGGTTATTAGTGGGTTTATATATTTACAAATTGGCATAATAACCTCAGGATGATTAAAGGAAATAGCAATGAATCAGAGAAATTACGTTTACCAACAAAGATATAGGCATTCGTATCTAATGACCCATTGTTTGGTGTTATATAGTTAGCTCTTGAGGATTAATCACTTATCATCAAGATAATCAATAATGGTGACCACATTAAGTTGTAGGGATTCTAGGAATCATTTCTGTGGGCTACTGAAATGGTTGTAGTTGCAAACTTTGCCTTCCTAATTATGTGTTTGCATATTAAAATTAGTTTACATTTCTACTTCCTGAGCATATAATGGAAGGTACAAATTTATATACCACAGATAATACAGAAAAAGTTGATTCTAGTATTTTAACTGTACCAGTGAGGCTATGAGAGGATTAACATGAGCATGTTGTTAAGTGTACAGATTTTATTTTCTAAATATTTGGATTCTTAAGTAGACATAATTTTGGATTTATTCCTTCTTATTAGATCTATGAAAGATGGTAGGGTTGGAAAACAATGAATAAATAGGTCTCCGAGTGCAGCACAGGAGTCCTTTAATCATTCTTCAGGGTAAAAGTTCTCATGTTGACATCAGAAGACTCCTGATCTGTTGAGTTCTAAAGCTTCAGATGTCATTGTTAACATCTTATTGTTTCAAATCAAACTCTCTGAGGAAACTTAAACTGGAAGCGGCAGCAGTGGAATTTTCTTTACCCTTTCCATTCTCTTCTCAAACTGGACAGTAAGCTTGAAGTAGATAGTCTGAAGGTCTCTAAAATTCAAGAGCCTAATCCCTTTAAATAAGAGTACTTAAAAAGAGTAACTAGGTTAAGCTTATTGGGTTGGGGAGGATAGGAGAGGAACACATGATACAACTTCTTCCTAGTGTGCAGCAAGACTGACTGGGCATTGGAATGAGTACTCACATCTGGCTAAGGGTCTGGTTTTTCTAGGTCTAAGTAAACATTTCTCATATTACTAACCCTTTAGAAATTAAATCAGCAGTAGTTCCAGTGTGATCAAGGTATAAACCAATATTGTAAAAAATAGCAAGTGTTCATATTTTCACCACATGCATATTTAGAGTAGTTAGGAACCATTTGTAAGGTAAGTCCTTTAAAATTCTATAATACATATTAAAGTAGTGGTCACTGGTCTGATTTATGCTGCTCTTGGTTCTACACATTAGACAAAAAGCAGCACTTTGTGAGATGCAGTGTTTTATCTTCATGCCACTGGTGATAGAAGGTAGTTCTCTTTGGTTCACACTCCTGTGCCCTTATTTGCTGCTTGCTGACGTAAGCAATAAGAATCCCTCTAATGGTATCTAAACGTTTTTGTATCACATAGTTAATGATGGTGTATTTGGTGACAGTGTAAAAATACTAGACAGATATAAAAGTATCTATAGAATATATTTATTAACTGTTAATGCTGAAGTTTAGTCTGTGAATCATGTGTTTTGTATTTTTACTCATCATGTAATTTTGGTGGTGGTGAAATTTGTACAACCAATCCTTAAAGAGCTGCAGTATCCCTTTTGCAATTTAACATAGTTTGCATCAGTTTCAGTTTACTGGCCAAACAGGCTTTATAAAGAATACGAGGTAGTTGAAAAAAAAAAGGCATTTTTTTTTAAAATAAAAATGATGTTTGTTTGGGAAATAGACTCCAGGCCCCTAGCCTGAAGTTACTGAAAACTCCTCATAAGCTCTTCACTGTGAGTTTCAAAGGGATTCAATCCCCAATTTAATGGTCTCCGTTTGTTTTGAATTCTAGATGCGCTGTTTTGAGGAATATCTGAAGTTTGGTAACATTACAGCCCCAAACCCTGGTGCTGTTATTCCCATTTAGATTTGCACTAAAAAGGTGGGTGGAAACTCACACGTGTAAATATCTTTTCTTTACCTAGAAGTGCCATCCATTGTCCTTGAAAGTAACGAAACAAAAAAGTTATTACCTGCCATTGATCAATACAGATTCAGTTAGCCAGGGTATCCTGAAATGCAACAGACCTTTTCCAAGGACAATGTCAAAGCTGAGTTTAACTTTGACCACATTTCTAGTGGTATATTGTCAACACTGCATTTTCATAAGCTTCCACTCCATTGTTGGAACACTGTGTGTCAGTGAGATAAACATGATGCAGAGAAGTTCAGTGTTAACAGAGATAACTGCTGTGGTTCACGTACTTCCTCCCCCAGCAAAGGTTTGCTGAAGATCCATGAGGAAGACTGACCAAAATTACCAGTTGTCTTTAACCCAATTTGTTCATTCATTCAGCACTCACCTAGGCAAGGCCAAGAAAGGGGATACTACAGCTTTGTTTGTACCTATAATTTAGGGAAATCTTTCTTTGGATCCTAACTGCACCAGGAAGAAAAATAGTTTTCTCCCCTTGTGTGCCTAATAAACCTATAACCAGTTGGAAGGATAAACATACTCCTTTTGTTCTTTGACTTGTGTAAAAGTTAACATTCTTTTTCAGAGCTAGTAGCAAAACAACACAATCCTAGAGCTGCCCAGCAATGCAACTGATTATCCAGAGAAAAGGAAACGTAGTTTAAAAGGGACCAGGTACTATATCCATGTTTTCCTATAGCTGCATTTACCTTCCATTTGTAAGATTAACTGACCTTACTTACTAATTAGAAGACATGATACAGGATAGAGAACCCTGGCTGACACAGCTGTCGTCCTTGAAAAAGAAATCCTCATAATAAAACTTTTGACGTTTTGTGTTAGATATCCACAGATGTGTTACTGTCAACTCTTACACTGGGTGCTCTTTGGTGACAGACATGCTGTATTCTCTTGTTCATGACATTTCTCTGCAATGAATTCTCTGTGGAGTGAATCAGTTGAAGCAAATGATTTTCTTATGAAGTTTAACTTTTCAATTTGCAAACTTGCTCTACAGCTCACTTGTGAGTTCAGTTGTAATCATGTATTAAGTCATTCATATTTTATTTATTAAAGCTGTTCATTCAGTAAGGACTATGTTGAAATTTTGCCAGTATCTTAATAAAACACAGCAATTTAAAATAACTTCTCCCTTGTGTTTTTATTCCAAGGAAGGTTCAGTTCCTACTGCTGAGAACAGTAAGATATCTCTAACACAAAAAACAGGGCCATTTGGGAAGCCAACTTAATATGCCATTTTTTTTTTTTACTCAGAAGTGCCATCCATTGTCTTTGAAAGCCATAATGAATGAAGATAACATAAAAAACAAGCTGTTCTTGCTGTTCCATGCAAATGAACATGAGAAAAAACTTTTCTGCACTCCCAAAAAGCTCCTGTCCACAGTTAAACAGGATAAGTTCTTTACCTGCTCAATTTGAGAAGCTGAGCCAAAGCACGTTTGGTCCTGCCTTGCTGTTAATTCTCTTTCTCTAGTCCTAAACTTGAAATGGGACAGTTATATATCACATAATATAATGATGATATTTTAGGTGTTCCCCCTAGGAAACACAAGAGATCGCTGCTGCATGGCTTTTGTCCCCTCTTTTCCCAAGGATCTGTTTTCATCTATTGGAAGTATCACACACATCAACATAGTTAAAAATAATTTTCTCAGTTCTTCTGAATTAACATGAAGATTATGAGGATATGTTATGCCAGATAGGGTTCATCTTAAGAAAAATAAAATAAAAACTTTCACATTTACTTTAATGGAGATAGAACGCAATACTTGGGTAAGGAGACAGAACAAATTGACTTAACAGGCAGGGACATTGCTATCTGAGCTAAGGAATGGCCACATACAAGGCAGAGGTGAAACTGCAATCAACCACTAATTATAGCTGTAGTCCAAAGATAGCCTTTCCATTGTCAAGACAGGAAAAAGGTTCACTAATCACTATAGTCAGAAATCCAGAACATCCATCAGTGGCATCATCTTTGGGGATGGATGACACAGTCTAACATTTATGTTATACAACTCATCTAAGACTGGTAAATGACAAAACCTGATTCATTGCCACATTAAAAATGCCAGGATTGGGTTGTTTTAAGTTTACCCTCCAAGATCTGAAGTTGAAGGTTACCTTGGAATAAGGCTTAGATTTTCCCTGGAAACTAGATACTGACCATGACTAGCTTCTCTCCTTATTGTGTACTAAGAGTATTATCTGAGAGTCCAAAAATAAGAACAGTGACACCTGACTGTATAAATACTAATTTATTGCTTTGTCTTTCAAACTCTGTTGTCATCTGCTCAGGTTTTTCTTTCCTACTCACCAAATATAAGCCCAATTCTTTCTTCTTTTCAACAGGAATAAATGCAAGGAAAAGGGCAAGTAAGTCATGGTTAAAAGCTTATCTGAAGGCTCTTAGGAGAGTAGAAAAGAGATGTGTGCAGGAGAATTAATAGGAGGAAGAGGTGCACAGAAGCCATGGTTATATTCAAGCTATGAGCAGAGAATGCTGCAGGTAAAATAGTTAAAGTTAAATTAGAGTCTTTTCAGTAGAGTCTCATACAGGTACTTATGCCATCTTTGTCATCCTTATAACCACCTCAACTGTTTAATTCCTAGTGTTTCAAATCACAGTGTAACAGTCAATCTCACAACTTAACAAAATTTATGTTTGCTTGTTTTGTTTTCCAAAACTCTTGTTCTTAATAAAACTAAGTATGATTGTTTGAAGCCAATAAACCGAGGTCTTGAAGGAGCTAGATATTAAAGTATCTGTTGAATCAGAAACTGAATATAAACCATATTTTCGAAAAGTGGTACTTTGCTGCTCTAAGTTATTTAGTTCCTCTGAGAAAATCTCTTAAAAATCACTATTTATTTGGTCCAAAAGACCCAAGTGGTTTTTGTATAAGTGCCACAATGTATAAGTAAGCCAAAGTAGGTGCAATAACAGACAACCAGCATTTCCTAAAAGCTGTTACTTTTTTTATCAAGATCGCTTGGGTTGAGTCAGCCTATGACACATGACTAGAGCTCGGATGTTCTTTGATTGTAATTTTTGCATTTATTATAAAATTACTAAAGAACTGGGGCTACATTTCATTCAAGAGAAACACTACCATCTTTTGGTTGGTAAAATAATACCACAAGGTGACAGAAGTCCATGTCTGTGTAACATCTAAAATGTGACACTGATGTTTCTAACAACTGCCTACAATTCTTTTGGGAATGTAGAAACTGTCTACCTTACCAGGCTCACTGTGGTTATAAATATAGAAGGTTAAAAAAACTATATTTTCTACTGAGAACATTGTGGGACACAAGTATACTCAACACTCACACACTGCTGGTGGCAATGCAGATCACTGCAATCTTTCTGAAAAGCAATCTGATAAAAACATAACATGAGCTACTAGAAAGCTGATCACACACTTCAACCCAGTAATTCAATGATTGCCAACAAATGATTATCTATCTCAAAGGAAACAGTTTTTAAAAAATGTGTATGTTCAAATATATTTTAATTAAAACAAATAATAACGAAAAAGTGGAAATCATTTAAATTCTAAATGAATAAACAGACTATGGTGTTTCTCTGGAACAGTGTTATATTGCTATAAAAAATGAAAAGGATGACACCCAAACAAAATTTGTTAAAAAAAAATCTGTATAAAACAGCAGCAAATAAAGTATTAACTGGGACATAACATATATACATTTGAATTGCAATCATCAGGAATGAAAAAAAATATGCTCTAGTGCTAGTTACTTATAAGAGAGATGCCACTTCTGTCCGTATAAGTTAACTTTTTTTATTGGAGTTTATTGAACATAAAGACATTTCCAATACCACAAACACCATCAAATGGCAAATACTTAATTTAAAGGTCCAGGCAAAAAAATGTCTAGAACCCAAACCCTTCCATCCAAATGGGTTGCAGCCTTTCTCTGGTTATCATACTTTATGGCACAGGAGGTAGAATGAGTCCCAATGTAGTTAGTGTGTGACCTCCCGTAATATGCTTCCTCTCTGCCTCACTTTTGCTCATCTGCCAAACAATGAATTTTGTCCAAGTCTCAAGTAACACAGGAAGAATTTCCATCAGAATGTAAGCAGTTTTTGAACAAGTAAATAAATAGACTTCTGAATACATGTGCCAACCTTTGCTTCCAAAGTAAGAGAGCAATTCTGTGTTAGGATGCTGATTACAACCCTATCACTGAAACATGAAAATAGATCTTTTCCCACGTGTTTAATGGAATTTCCTTCAGTAAGATTTCAAAATACAGTACAAGTGGGCTGGTTTCTGAAACGTTTCTTCTTTGCATCTTCAGTGCCTAAATAAATCTTTTGATGAAATGAATTAATTCTGAAAGTGAAAAAAATAATACCCTCATGAACATGTAAATGTTCTCTACAAATATATTTCTTTGGCATAAAGCTGTATTTTTATTTCTCTATGGACACAGTCACTGAAACTAATCCAAAAAGCATTTTGTGAAGTACCTTCAATGTTCAAGGCAAGGCAAAAACTTCCTCACAAACTAAACTCAAATTTCCACCATCTTACGAAGGGTCTCGTCCCAATCATTTGAACAAGGACACCACCAGCAGTTCACATTTGTATAGTACTTAAATGTTTGCAAGGTGTTTTTCTCACAACCATCTTGCAAAGTAGATAATGCAAGTGTTTACATCCTCATCTAAGAGGTTCTCAGAGGTTCAGTGACTTATTCATGCTAACAAACCTAGTAAGTATCTGTGGCAGAATGTGAACCTAGGTCTCTTGACCCCAAGTCCACTAAACTACACAGCCTCTCAATAATGGCAGCGGTTTGATTTTTACATACAAATGAGAGAGAGAAGAAACAATTTCTAGTAGATCACAAGAAATGCAGGTGAGCACTTCAGATTCAAATTAAGAATGCACCCGTTACACCATTTTGATCAATCTTTATTAAACTTCAGGGTCTGATAAATGTTTGCACATTTATGGTAAAAGAGGGATTCAGAGCTAAGACAAGAACATTTGATTAATAGCCCAAGAAAACAATGCTAAGGGCTGTCAATGAAAGGTTTTGGGGATTGAATGTGATAAACTAGGGCCCATTCCTATCTTATCTGCCCCAGTTCCTAGCACTTGCCCTTCCCAGAGTTGTAAAACAGTAAGAACCACTTAAATTTTTCTAACAAGTTAGGGTTTACACACCACTTTCCTACTCTGTAAAGTTCAAGTCTATTAAATAATCCTCACTTTAAAGACAAGGGAATTGAAAATTTGGAAACTCGCAATTGTAACCTGCCCACGGCCACAGAATTAGTGGCATAACCAAGATTCAGACCAAGGCTTGCTGACTCCAAATCCAATACTGTTTTCTATATCATCACAAAACAAACGGGAAAATTTCAGATGACACAAGTAAATTGTGTAGTGACTGTGGGAGAATGGAAAGAACCCTACACTTGGAATCAGAGGATCTAGGCTTGAATCCCAGCTCAAATACACTTACACTAGCTATCTGATTTTAGGCAAGCTCATTAGTCTCTCTAAACTCTAGTTATCTGCTCTGTAAAAACAGGGATAATAACATCATTACTTCTACCTCACAAGGCTATTGTGAGGAACAGATGTAAACTCTCTCTCCCCTTCCCCCCACATAAGCATATAAAAATATTAACTGCAAAGTAGCATGTAAGTGTCAGCTACGACTAAAATTATGGGAAATCAAAAGAATGTACACTGCATGCATAAGTAATCAGTTCTAGAACAAATAGAGATCAAGTCAGAATTTGTCCAATTATGACTAATAATTGTACTTGAGGTTTGTGTTAATTTTGCTAAAGAGTAGTTCTGGATTTGGAACCTATTTATTATATAGTTGATATATATCCATATAGAATGTATATGTAATTATATAGGCATATGTGCGTAAAGACAGTTAATTTAAGAGTATCTATATGTCAAAATGTAATGAAGGCAAAATCTTCTGAATCTAATAAACTAAAAGTATTTAAGAGTCTACCTATGCAAAATAATTCCATGAAGAGAACATGTGAACTACAGAGTTAAGTTCATGCAAAGAAAACAATGAGTAACTTCCAGGCCTTAGGATGATACTGTCTAGATTCTGTCTACCTAGCTCAAGGAGATCCTTGTAAAAAGTGGCTTCATCAAAAGACACAGAAAATACTCCTGACCTCCCTATATATTTATCCAACATGTACAAAATAAAGAAGCCTTTATTCCAGGTGACTAGAATAGAACGTGCCTTCTGACTTCTTCAATAACCATAAACATTACATTTTCCCAAGATCATTTTATTAACAAAAAGTGCAAACTGTTTTCAACAAGAATCATGAAGGATAACACTTAACACCAAAAAAATCAGACACAAAAAAGCAATTTTCATTAGCTAAAACATGGGCAAATTAAGTCTTCCCTTCAAATACTTATATACAGTTATTTATCCTTTTCAGTAGCCTCTTAATTTTCAATGTATTTTCACAGTCAATGTAGCAGCTCGAATACAAATGCCATTTCTCAAGGATAAGTTTGGCAATTACTTTCTCCCCAGATTGGTCCAAAAATGAGAAAAGGGAGAAATTCTACACTAGGTTTTGAAACTTTTATATGAATCACTAACATTTTTGAACCTTTAAATCTACAGAATATTAAATTAAGTTAAAGTAATAGAAAGAATGAGAGTCAGGAAGATTCCCTCAATATTTGCTAAACATGTTGAGACAAAAGAAACTGAACTGCCTAAATATTCCGACAAGAGATCAATGATCAACACTTAAACGAGTAGGAACCATGAGTAGAACCTTCTTGAAGAGGAGAGCGTTCCAAGACTGGAATCTTCTCAATTTACCTCATTCTCCAAGAGGCTAAAAACAAGCTGTGGAAAAAGTTGCCTAATGGAATAATTTTGTGCAACTAAATTTTCATTTGCAAGCTGCATTTTCAAATGAAATCAATTACTTCTATCAATGTGCCCCACTAGAAATGGTTAGGGTTATGAAAAGCCTATAGTACAAATCTGTTCTTAAGTAATTTTTTCTTGGTCACTAAACAGCAGACATGAATAAACTGCTAATTAAATGCCATCAATAGGAAGGTGGTCATCTAAACTCAGATACTGAAGAGAACATCAAAAAGACAGTATCAACACTGAGCAGGTTAATGAGTGCATGCACCAAACAAGTTAGGAAGATACAAGTGAATTTCTGGCAATTTGTCTCCTTTCAGTTGTAGAAAAAACTGCCTTTTGTGAATGCAGATTATTTATGAATATCTAGAACTACTCTATTATTGTGTTACACATAGAACTCTTCCGATACTGATTCTTCTCTCCAGTGTGCACTCAATCCACAACCTTCTGTCACAGTTTCGGGAATAATATTGTAGATGGAGAGAGTGGCAGCAAACAAAGGTTACATGCGGTCATTCCTGGCTCTGACGAGAAACTTCAGCCACCATCTACTGAAAATTTCAGGGTCATATTAACTCAAAGCCAATGCCCTTGGTTTGGCAATTACCTTCCACTGCTCTCGCCAGTGGTGAAACTGAGGTCTTCAGGGCCTATCTGATCACCTTCAGGAAAACTGGAACATGTATCTAAGATAAAAGTAAAAGACAAAGAAAAATTTTAAAACAGGAAAATGCATTTTTCTGAATACTTAAGTTGGCTATATATGACATCAAAGTAATCAAAATGTACTAGACAACTGACTCTACCCTTGGGAATTTGTGACTTGAGTTCTGTTCAACCCTAGGAGGAGAAGCCAGAAGCAGAGTGGGAGAAATGGACCTTGGGATTCTGTTTATTCTCCTGTTACTTCTTCCTGTCCTGTGGGCACTGGGAAACTTGGGAGGAAGTTAGAGGATTTACTAAACATGATGAGAATTAAAAAACATCTTGACTCAGGGGGATATTATTTTTTAAAATCTGCATATCACATGATTGTCAGCCCATGTTGAGAATGATGTTTTTGTTGCTGCCACAAAGATACCTCCAGAATAATTGGAATATGTGGCTAAGATTAAAAATAAAAAGCAAATCTTAAAAAGGAGATGAAGGTATTGGAAAGATATTAAGATTAATTGAGTTGTTTTGACAGAGAGCATGGCAGCATGCATAGAGGGTTTGCAGGGACTTACACAAAGTAGAAACTTAACAAATGCTTTTTGGATTGGGCTTCAGTAAGAAGACTTGGTCTGAAGTTCTGCTCCTGACACACGTCATAACTAAGGGCAAGTGATTTAACCTCTCAGGGCCACTAGGCAACTTTCTCTGAATACTACAATTTACCAAAGTGGTAGTGTCGGGAGGAGTTCCCAACTCAGACGAAAAGAAGAGGTGGCTAGAATGCATAAAATAATCAAACACTTGGTTCTATATTGGGAAAAAGAAGATTACAGTATAAGGTCAATAAAATATAAACATTAACCTGGCCAAGAGAAACCTAACAGGGCTATGGTACTAAGGACTCCTAAAAGTATATAGAGCTTATTTATAAAATTCCCTATATTATTTTAGTTGTTTTCAACAATACTTACAAACCGTCTTAACCCAGGGATTTCAGCTTCTGTAAGTTCTCCATGGACAATTCAATAGCTAACCTATGAAAACAGTTTCTTAGCCCTATACTATGTAATTTATACATTTGAAAAGTCATAGCACAAAAGGTTAATGGTATCTCTCAACAAGGAGTTATGTGTTTGAATCCTGTAACTAAATAACTTCCCACCACATATTCAATTCAATCAAGTACCATACTGGATAACTAACAGAGCAGGCACTACCACAGTATTTGAAGTAGCTTAACCATCCTTCTTCCCCCATGAAAACTGCATGGCATTCATGGTAATAGAGCCCTCAGACAGAAGTAAGACATGAAAGCCCAAAGCCTCCCAGCCCCCACTGTGCAACAGCACCAGGTGCACTACCTTACCTTCCCCTGAGGGCTGTCCCATGAAGGGGTCGTTAAATCCAGCCAAAGGAGCATTCTCATCCTGCTCTTCATTCTCGGTGTCACACTCAACATCACTATCACTGCTCATTCCTGGCAGGAGCCGAAGAACATGCTTTTGACAGAGAACAGCTGAAAGTGAAAAAAAGAAGAAAAACTAGCAAAAAACCCCATGTATATTTTGTGACAACGACGACCATAATCATGAGAAGCTAGCACCTATATGTCACCTTTCAGGTTGGTAAAGCACTTTGCCAATAGCAACTCA
This sequence comes from Potorous gilbertii, assembly GCA_028658325.1. Taxonomy (NCBI): domain Eukaryota; kingdom Metazoa; phylum Chordata; class Mammalia; order Diprotodontia; family Potoroidae; genus Potorous; species Potorous gilbertii. Next base: position 542,751,886 of record CM053770.1, read on the forward strand.
ATTTATTCTCACAGCAACCTTCACAGAAAGGTGCTATTATTTTTCCCCTTTTACAGATGAAGAAACTGAGGGAGATAAAAGTCAGACGACTTGCCTAGGGTTATGCAACTGCTGCCTGAAGCAGGATTGGAACTCAAGTCTTTCTGACTCCAGGTCCAATGTTCAATCCCCTGTGCTTTTTTAACTTAATTTCTAAACTATGAACCAAGATGTAAACAAAAACACATAAACTGTGGCATGCTATAATTATGATACAATAGAGTTTGGTCTACTTCGACTCTGAGTCCATCTAAGGGAATTTAGTTAATGAATTTGTGAAAAGACTATGACACATTCAAACAACTAGATCTGTGGTTGCATCACCAGGAGATAAGGTGATCAACACTGTCAAATACTGCACAGAGGTCAAAAAGGATAAGGATTGAAAAGGCCATTTGATTTGGCAATAAGATAACTGGCAACTGGGGAGAAGTTGGTTTTAGTTGAATGAAGGGGTTGGAAGCCTGAGTGCAGTGGGTCTGAGAGTGAGAAGGTAGGAAGCAGGGAAGTGTTGATGACTTTCTTGGAAAGAGTTTAACATTGAAGAAGAGGAGAGAATGTAGAATGGTGGCGCATGAAAATGGTAAGCTCAAGTGAGGGCTATTTAAGAATGGGGCAAGGGCAGCTAGATGGCACAGTGGATAGAACATCAGTCCTGAAATCAGGAGGCCCTGAGTTCAAATCTTAGTAGTTTACCAGCTAGTGGGACCCTGGGCAAGTCACTTAACCCTGACTGCCTGGGCAGGGGGCGTGGAATTAGGGGAGACATAAATGTGCTGGAAGGTAGCAAGAAGAGACATTGTAGAAAGGGAGAGACTGAATGTAAGAGAAAGAAGAGGGGGTGACAGTGAGAATAATCTTCAGGAGAGGTCAGAAGTACATGTGAACAAGGTGCAGAGAGGTTAGATTTAGCAGGAATGGCTACCTCCAAGCCCCTTCTTCACCTGAGACTGGAGTAAAAGAAGAAAGGGTAAAGAACAAAGTGAGTGTCAGAAGGAAAGAAGAAGGGAAGCTCTCAGCAAACAGCCTCAGATTCTCAGGCAAAGTATGAGAGAAATGTCTTGTAAAAGGAGCAGAGAGGGGATGACACGGGAACCTTGAATAAAAAGAAGAAAAGTCTGGACCAGCAGCTGCAGAGAACAGCATTCAGTTATGAAGGACTAAAATGCTTAGCCTTGCTTTGGTGAGGGTCCAGCTGAGACTAAATAACATAAATCTACAGGGGTCTCAATCACTATGATTTCATGAGTTTTCTCAAGCTTTGTTCAACAACATATAAATAGGAGTAAAGGAGGCAGATGGTAGGAATAATCCAAGGTTGGTAAAAGCATAAACTGAGAACAGAGGGAGGAGGACAGAAGAAAAATGTTAGCGGTCATAACACAAAGAAAAAGACTAAATGATAAAACATTATGATTAGATAAGAGATTTTTAGAGTTCCCTGTACACAGAAGTGGAACATTGGTGAGTGACAGCAGAATCAAGGATAAGACCACCTCCGTGTTTAGCTCAGATGGAGGAGTAGGTCATGGGAACTAAGTACAGTGAGGAACTGGGAATGCCTAATATCATTCATCAATCCATTCTGTGAAAATATAATATTTGGGGAAACTACATTATAAGGTTTCATAATTCCAATGGAACTTAGTTCACAGTTTACATATATCACTGCTAATAGACGGATCTGGCTTCGAGTCTATACCTCAATCTACCTTTATTACATTTTCTTACCCTACCCTGCTATTTTTCTCTTTATTTAGCTTCAACAAAACACCCAGCATGTAAGTGAAGTGCGTAGAGCCAGGAGAACACTGTACACAGTAACAGAAACACTGTGTGATGACCAACTCTGACAGACTTAGCTCTTCTCAGCAAGGCAATGACCTAAGACAACTCCAAAAGTCTCACAGTGGAAAATGTTGTCCACATCCAGAGGCAGAAGTGGGGAGTCTTAACGGGGTTGAAGCAGAGCGCCTCCTCTTTATTGTTGTTTCTGGGTTCTCTCTTGTTGATTCCTCCCACTGGTTCTAACCCTTCCTTACAACATGTCTAATACGAATGTATATGTAGACCCTATGTCAGACTGCACACCATCTCGGGGTAGGAGAGAAAATTCAGAATTCAAAATGTCATGGAAGTGAATGTTGAAAACTAAAGATAAATTAATTAAAGAAAAAAATATCCAGCATGCATATCACTTGTTACCTGTGTGAACTGGGGAAAGTCACTGTCACTTTCCCTTTCTGGAATCAGTTTCTTCATCTGTAACAAGTCAAATGAAATAAAAAACTATGCAAAATCCCTTCCAATTATAAATCTATGATCTTAGGAAAGGACGAAACATCCTTTCTACAGAGTAAATGTCTTCCACATATATCTTATATTTCAAATATATATATATCTAGATGCTGCTGATATGAACAAATTTGATTTAAAACTCAAACCAAGTTCACAGTAGCTTTTTGTCACGTATTTTTTCAATTAATGGATGCTAAACAAACTATCACTGGTGGGGGTGGGGGGAAGCAGAGGGTTGTCTATGAAATATGACATTAAAAAGGAGTTGTCTTATTTGGAAAAGTTTGAAACTTTTGGATTACATGACCTCTAAAGTCCCATACAATTCTGTGATTCTGTTTTATGAAGATATAACTAATCCTCGGTCATACAAAACTTTTTTTCTGAAGTTTACAAAATCCTTACGCAAAACCAAAAAAGCTTCCCTAATAATTTTCAAAGGTTTTGAAATTCTAATTCATAACAACTGATGTCAATGAATAACTTTTTAACCTGAAATACCTAAGTTGTTCACAGTAATAGTACATCTCTAAAACAATGAATGAATGAAAAGGCATTTATTAAATGTCTACTATGCGTTTTTTTTCCTGATTCCATATCCTTTATTCTCTCTTTTTTTGCATTTAGTTTTTATTTTACTTTTTTCTTTATTATGTTTTCAATAGAATTGGGTATTTTGTCAAAAGCCTGTTTTGCACCTGTTGATATGATTTTTGTTCTTCTTGTTATTAATATGGTCAATTACGCTTATCGTTTTCTTAATAGCGACCAAACCTGAATTTGTGCTATAAATGTGATTAGTACAAAGTATTGGGAATACACAGAAAAAGTGAGACAGCCTCTGCTCTCAAGAAGCTGACCCCCAAAATAGGAGAGAATACAATAAAGGAAAAGTTCAGCTGCAAGGCAGATGGAAAGGGCCAGAAGTGCTGAGGATGCAGGCCAGGGATGAATGGCAGTGTTGCATCGGTGCGAAATGACAACGGCAGAGTTTGCAAGGACACAGGGCAAAGGTTCTTAACATTTCTTGCATCATGCACCTCTTCGGCAGTCTGATAAATCCTATGAGATTGCTCTCAGAACGCTGTTCAATACATAAATAAGATATATAAGACAACAAAGAAACCACATTATTGTGAAATACAGTAACAAAAGAGTAAAATAACAAGCTATTGGATCTCAAGTTTAGAATATCTATCAGAGAAGTGGAGCAAATAGTAAGGTGAGGAGGACCTCAGGAAGCAGTGACAGGTCATACAAGTAAGGTCCAATAGTCTTACAGGAAGGAAAAAAGCCGGTGGCTCCCTTATCATCCAAGCGATGTGCGCAATCAAGCAGCCCAGATGGATTCTGGGAAGCCAGGGGAAGTGTGGAAATGGGGAAGGAAAAGGAGAGGGTGGCAAGGAGGTCTTCCTACCACCCAGCTGTCCTAGAAGGGTTCTGGGACAGGCTGACTATGTGAAGGCAAATGGAAGAAGGGCACTTCAAGTGGAAGTGGGTCTTCTGGAAGGCCAAAAAAAGTCAACTAACTCACCTATCTGCCCCTACCCCTTTGTCCTACTTTCATCTCAGGGGAGTCTAGAAAAACAGTATTTCTTAAGAAATACCAAATACAAATGAAATGACCTATTTAGTTTGGATATAATGGTGAAAACACGGCCTTAATATTTTCCCAAAGAAAAGATCTAATACATTTATTAACAGTTGTATTTTGATTAAAAACTTAAATATTTTGCTTTTAAAAAATGATTGGGGGTTGGGAATCGTGGGAAGATTGTCAAAATTACCAAAGAAAATGTTCTGACTGCTACCTACCTGTAAGTAGATTAAATTGCTAAAATGCTCTTTTCTGAAAAGCAAACTACCCGTACAGAACAATTACTTTCTTCTAAAGAGGTAACCAAGTCATGTCCTTGTTAAGGATTGTGTCTCCATCTTGTGTTCTTTTATAGTACTGTTATTCAGGAATTCAAAAGTCATTTTGATATTTTAGGTATAAATCATTTTCCTTGAATACACTGGCTGGATAAATTTAAGAGAGTGTTGGGATCTTGATTTCTAGTTCAAAAGTCTTCCTTCCTATTAGACCACAATACCTGTTGAACAAATCTCTATAAATAAGTGAAAGGAAGTAAAGACACATGGCAAAAATAAACAATTATTCAAATCTCAATCATAGTTACTCTTAAACAAAAGGCCATAAAAGGTGGCTACAGTTATTCTGGTCAGAGCCTATTCATACTGCAATAAAGAATCATGGAATTTTAGAGTTGAAAGGAATATTTCTGAGGTCATCCTGGTACAGTGGATCTAGAGTCAGAGGCCAGTTTGAAGTCTTATCTGCTCTATTTAACTCTGGGCACATCACTAAAACTCTCTGAGTTAACTCTTCTTCCTTGTAAAATGAGGGAGGCTGCTTCCCAGCTCAAAATCTCTCACCTTGAGATCTAGTCTAGCCTCTCCTAACTAATAAAGAAGGTAAGTGATGTGTTCAAGGTCACAGAGTTAGGGGAAAAATAGGACTAAATCAGGTTTCTCTTATCTCTCTATGTGGTGCTATATAATCATCACATTAAATAAATGGCAAACAATGCTGTTTCGAAGGACCACAAATCTTTTTTTTTTAAACAGTCAGTCCTTCCCCCACAGGGTATCATAAAATGGTGATTAAGATTACTTTTCTATTTAATGAACGTAAATTGCTATTCACTCACAACAGCAAAGTAGCTATTTCCACACTAACCAACAAATATTTACTCAATTACAGAAAGGCAACATGGACTGGTGGAGTAAGAGCACAGCACAGGGAATGGACACTGGTCCTGGGTTCTAATCTTGCCTTTGTAACATAATAGCTACATAGATCTGGCCAAATCACGTTCCCTCTATCAGTCTCTGTTTCCTCATCTGTAAAATGTAAATAAAAACACCTACCTCAAACAGTTGTTGTGAGAATCACTAAGATGTGTATAAACTGCTTAGGATCTTAAAGGACTATACACATGTAAGTTTTTAGTTACTTGCTTTATATGAGGAACTAATATCAAGTTTTAAAGAAGAACTCATTTATCATAGATACTTGGGAACTCCATTAACTACTATTATCCTACAAGAGCTTGATAGACATTATCACATTCAGATTTCCAGAGTCAAGTACTGGTGGTTTTCCAGTGAGAATGAGAGTCAGGTAAATTTAGCTAAAAAAAATAAACCATGAGCAGTAAAGAAGATAAGGAAGGGTGCTAAGCACAATGCAGGCATTTTTATGCTTTCCTTCTACCAGGTGTCAACACAAATGGCCAACAGTGCAGGAAAATTCAGCAGTTCCTGGTTTTTTGGACCTACTATGCTTCCAAGAGGGAGGTCTAAAAGTCAAATGGCCAACTCCTGAGGAGTTTTGAGTATCACTATGCTAACTGAAAGGGTCTGTGCTATTCTGGCTTGAGCTCAATTAGAACAAACAATCTTTAAACATTTTTAGTCAAAACAATCAAGAAATCACCCTGTCACTAGTAGGTCTGGAGTTCATTTGTTTTCCAGGAGGAAAAACATTGTCATTTTCAGCATCAAGCCATCAAAAAGGAAGTTTAAGGTAAGGTTCCCCAGAGTGACCAGTCAATGTTGGCAAGTTTAAGGTAAAAGTCACATTTCATTTAGGCTCAAGATGATTAAACCAACAGTTTCTGGTTTCCCAGTGTGTACCAACACCAGCCGTCCTCTGAAACATCACAAAGCATGCTTTCTCTTTTCTAGGGCTACAATCAACACTCTACAGTGATCTCTCACATGGAAAATTCTCCTGATGTATTTTTCTCAAAGAGAAAGCCTTGTTTTCCCCACACTCAGATACAATGGGAACCAACTAAACTTGCCAAGAAGCCTTAAAGACATGGAATGTCAAGGTTTCTCTGGAGTTGGCTCCAGCTGAGGACATAACGATACCCGTGGCTGGTACTGAGACTCGCCTTCTCTTTCAAGCAAAACAAAAACAAAAAAATCCAAGGGGACAAAAGCTCTTTTTTCTAAACTACTCCCTCCTACTCGCTCCTTAATGCCCTTTCTTTCATCCCAGAACCTTTTCTGGGACTTTAGTTATATGCAAACTGCTTAGGTACCAACAAATTAATCCAAGTATTTTTCTAATGCCCTGATGGTGTGGAATTGTTTTGCATCTACATGGCACCTTTACAGCAGGCTAAGAGCTTTACCAAAGTAGAATTCTCCCCACAGCAAGCACCTGAAATGGACTCCGCTTTTGTTGTTCCTGTTTAGTCATTCAGTCCTGTCTGACTCTTCCTAACCCCACTACACCGCTTGGGGTTTTCTTGGCAGACATACTGGAGGGGTTTTGCCATTTCCTTCTCCAGCTCATTTTACAGATGAGGAAACTGAGGCAAAGAGGGTTAAGTGACCTGCCCAGGGTCACACAGCTAGTAAGGATCAGGAGCTGAATTTGAACTCAGGTCCTCCTGACTTCAGGCCATGTCCTATCTACTACACCACCTGGTTGCCCCAACATGGAGGTGGGATTCATTAAAGAGCCATATCTACAAAAACCTCCATATTTCTCTGGCACATTTTAATACTTTCAAAGACCTAAACTGTAAAGTTAGCCCCAAATATAGTCAAGAAAAAATTTCTGCAGTTCATGAAAGACAAAATACTACTAAATTAATGGGTTAGTTGGACTAGGTAGTTCCTGAAGTCCCCTCCAACTCCAAATTTGATAACTGTATCAGTGTTATTACCATTTTAAAATAATTTCTTTTCTTTTTAATAAATTTTAAGTATAAAATCTTCTGATCTTTATGACTCACCTGCAGCGGCAACTGCTAATTAAATTTTACTCTAATTAGTTAAATAACCAGAATTTAACTTATAAGAAGCAGACAGTAAGAGACAAGTTACAAATGTAACCTAAAACATACACTATAAAAAAAAATCAATGCAATTGTGTTTTAAAATATCATTTACCAACAAGAGGCAATAGTTCAAGCAAGTCCTGGAGGTTTCTATGTATGTCTTTTTAGAAACATTTCCCAATTAATCCTTTCTCCTAGAACAATGTTGCACCTACAAGAGCACACTGCATTGTACTGACTAAGACTGAAGACATTTTTAGCCTTCTGTAACAGAAAGACCTTCCTGCAAATGCCAACACCTACACAATGTTGCATACAGCAGCTAGAGATGGATGCTGGCACCTTAATATAGGCTTTAAGCTACAATTCATCAGTCATTGAAATTCAAATGAGTGCAGAGGTGGAAGGTGGCAGACTTTAAAGGAAGAAATGAATTTTTTTTTGTCAAACATCTATAAGAAAGTCAACATTCTTTTCTCCCCCTAACTCCTAAAGGACACAGCAAGGGGAAATCTACACTTCCACAAAGATACCATCTGATCGAAGAGAACTGCAAAATGTCTTCTATGCCTCAGACAAGTAGAGAACAATGAAGTTACATACTAAAAGAAGTATTTACAACTATAACCAAAAGTTGCTTAACAGAGAAGCAGTCTGTTACTAGTTGTGACTTTCTAAATCTTAAAAAACTCTGTTCACAAAAAAAGAGCAAAGCAATCTGCTATTTTTTAAAAGCACAACTCAAAAAATTAAGGTTGACTTTTCTATCAGTTTATGTGCATTTTCAACATATAACAGACTCTCTCTATAGATGTATATATATATATATAATAAGAAACTTAAAAGCAATGTCACTTTACCTACTTAACTAATACACAATACCTCTTTCTGCAGGAAATGCATAATGGCTTTAAAAAATGTGAGTTGTTTTGTAAGATGGATTTAATTAGCAAATATCAAATGCATAAAACAAAATGTTACACTCAGACAGAAGGTGGCCTTAAAGAATCCTTATAAAGTAACAAAAACTTGAAGAAATCACCCTCTCACTGCTACTTTCTATGACTGCAACTTTTAGTTACCTTCTTCAGGGACAGCTGAAGCCCCTTCAGGAAGCACGGCTTGTAACTCCCCAGTCTCAGAATTGTTTTCCATATCAGTGATTGGGGTCCCTTCCATGCGACATCCTTTAGCATTAGACCTTGAAATTTGTAAAGAGATAATATTTTATTATATTTCTGTATTTAAAAGTCTATAACAATACAGCATCATTTCTTACAACTCATTTATGTCAGATATTTTACACATATATGCGTGCGTGCGTGTGTGTCTGTCTGTCTCTGTATAAAAAACCGGGGAAGTCACTACACCTCTCCAGGTCTCAATTAACACATCTGTAAAATGTGGGGGATGGACCTGATGACCTCTAAAGTCCTTTTCACTTCCAAATCTATGATCCTATTATCTTGTATACTAAAGTAATTTAGGGTTTATAAAGAACTCTTAACAAATCTACATATAAATCATTAAAATGCAACATTGACTCAGTATGACTCATGGAACTTTAGTATTATTTAAAATTATTTACATAAGCTTCCTAATTAGAAAAGTATAACAGCCAGGCCCAAAGAATAACATTACATATTTTGATATACCACTGACTTGGTTAACAAATTACTACATTTGTAGATAATATTTAAACACTGATGAATTACTGTAAAGTTGAGTTAGTAGATTATCTGTGGATTTTACTAGCATAGATTAAACCATCACCATCAGATGTACTTACATAATAATGTGCTGTCCTTTTAAAAATGCAGAAATAACATCGTTGACCTAACCCATGTAGAGTAAAATCAAAAGTGCAAAGTGATTCTCCTCGTAGTGTGAATGAACTTGCACTAATGGTAGGTTAAAAGTACTAGCCTTTGGCAAAGATACCTGGCCCACACCAGGACTGAATTCGTAACTTTAGATTTATTTGCTCTAGCAGCACAATAATACAATATCACTCTATTCAAATACTTAAAGAATAAGCCTAAAGTATTTGTTTAGGCAGTAAAGAACATGCATTTCCCCTATACAATTTAATTTACTAAATTACAAATAACCTCTTAAATAGCCAGCTTTACACTAAATCAAAAGGAGGGTGCATTGAAAACTGACTAAAATGGATGGCATGACAATGTCCAATCACTATAAAATGTTTACTAAGCAGCTTATATTGAACTAAAGGATAAACCATGTGTGGTGTAACATAACCAAGCCACTTCCATAATTATACAACCTCTTAATTGTTTTAAATTGAGTGTATACAAATGATTAAGGAACGTCTCTAAACTTAGTTCAAGGATCTTTTCAAGTAGATCCAGACAACTCTGTTCTATTGTTTAAAAATTTCTTCTGTATCCAAGCAGAGTAGAAAAGCAGAAGGAGAGTAACGTCTCATTCAGTAGAGCCAAGTAAAATACATTACAGGATGAAGCAGTCCTGAAAGGATGAAAGGCTAAATGTAAATGGACAGTCCTAGTATCTGAATGCATGTCTTCCGAAGGGGAATAAATGGAAATAAGCAATGTGTACTTAACATTTTGGAAATTCTAACTCTATAACCTTTATGGAAGAAAATAAAAACAGAATCTAAATTGTTAGGGGGTCTTCACTGAACCTAAACAAATGTAAAGCCTTTATGACATATAAAAGATCAGCCAACAGCCTTATTAAAAAAGCACATAATAGCTATAAAGAAGCTGGCAAAAACAAGAAAACCTAGCCCCCATTAGCTAATTCTGTAATCTTAATTTAGTTAAAATGAGCTTTAATTTGACCCTGATATGACTATTTTTTTGCTTCCTTCCACATTTACAACTGTCTTTTTTCTGGTCAAAGTCAGGAAATAGAAGCTCTAAATACTTTTTAGGTATATAATAATTTTTTTCTATTTCTATACTTACAGAGTTGAGAAAACAGGAAACTTAATTTGTAAAATACAATAGGTATGTATTAAGAAGCAAAATATTTAAAGGGCTAACAAAAATAATTCCATGCATTACATTAACGAAGGGTCTTTGATTTACCCCAATGTGACCATTTTTCTTGTCTTCTCCATAACAGGTAAACCATTTAAACCTGCAACAATCAGAACATCTGGATCCAAAACTTCACACTGCCTGTCTTCTGTTTTGGGCAGAACCTCACAGATGTTGCCATGAGCCAAAGCCCGGGGTGGGCTATGTCTGCTGCTAGACTGTGAGCTTCCAGGGCACCCTGAAGAAAAGGAATATTCATAGGTTTATGGTAATAAAATCAACACATCTCCTGAAAATACAGACATTAAAAGTCCATTTAAGTAATCACTCAACTTACCTATATATGATTTCCAAATCTGAAATATTTTACTCTTTAGAAATAAGGAAAAAGTATATTAATGAACTAACATAACCCAGCCTACCTTTTAAGGACCCAGCTTGGACTTAAATTATTGTTATCTTCTTTTCAAAAAACATGTACTGATTGTTAGCAACCGTACAAAAGAGCAGAATAAAATGTTCTCAGAAATCTTTGGTTGCTCTCCAGTACCTACTGAATAAAATGTGTGAAGTACTGATCCTGGCACTCTAGGATCTCAGGCACATAATATGGCTCTAACCTCTCTGAACACCCTCACAAAATACTATTTCCATTCACGTAACCTACCTCACAACCAAACTGGACTCATTCTCCATCCCATTTTCTTCCTACTATCTCCTGTTTCTATGCCTTTGCTCGTTCCTTACCCTATGTATGGAATGGACTCCTGCACCCACATTTCTATTCACTGACAATCCCTCTTCTTACTTAAAGGTCCAATTCTGATGCCACCTCCACCCAGAAGCTTTTCCTGCCTCTCCCCTAAATGTAAATAGTCTCTTCTCCATTAAATTCCTCACAGAAGTTTGCCTGGCCTTTTCCTTCAACCTCCCCTCTCTCATGAATCTCTGTCTCCTTTGTTACTTTAAATAAGTAATGTGTAGTTGTCCTTCGCCCATCAGGTCATAATCTTGAATGTTAGTGGGCTAATTTCATCTATAAAAAAGAAGTCAATTGCAGAAACAAAACTCTAAAACTTGCTGCTTTTGATAAACATACCTAAAACATAATACTTTCATACAGATTGAAAGCAAAGGTCTGGAACATATAAATGGCTTTTTCCTCTAAGACTAAAGCTAACCAGCTAATATTAGTGCCAAAAGATTCTTGTTCAACAAGTGGCAGTTACCAATTGTTAATGAAATCAGATCAATGTTAAAGCTGCCAACTTTTCAAATCACATCATGTTTCAACAGTTATTTAAGGAATAAAATAATATTTCTTGAAAGCAGGAACTGTGTCATATGTACTTTTATACCCCCAAGGCTTAGGCACTTGGCTCTGCATACAGTAGGTACTTAATGCTTTGTAATGAATTACACATTTCAACACAATTTTGAGGGTCTTTGTAGGTTCAACAACAAAAACACATCAACATTCACTATACACATCTCCTAAGCATTTCAGACTTACCTTCAGAAGAGGTCTGACACTCTCCCTTTGGGCGATGATTGTTTTCCCCACAATCCACTGCTCTTCTTAGTGACAAACTTCCAGCTGTACCAGACCGGGTAGGTTTAGGAGAACTACTTTTCTTATTTGCGGCTGAAAAGACATTTTAATATTCTTTTTTGTACATAACAAGATATGAAATATTGCCTCAGCAAGGTAGGTAAGTACTCTATCTTCCTGTGCAGATAGGGTTCCAACTGCTGTCTCCCAAAGAAGGAATTTCTGTTCCTTAATGAGTTACAAAAGAATCTTCTAAGAATCCTTCTAGATAGGAGCCTCAAATGAGTTTGAGCTATCAACTCAGCTTATAAAAAAAGAAATGGAATTTATCAGGGGGAAAAATGAGTCAATGTCCTCTGAAGTAGAGATACTTGTTACAGTGGGAAGAACAATGAAATTGGAAGAAGTGGGTTCTAATCCTATCTGATTCTGGGCAAATCACATCATTTCTCTGGGCCTCACTTTCCTCATCTGTATAATGAGATGCTTGGACTAGATAAACTTTAAAAGCCCATCCTAGCTTTAAAATTTTATGAAATTCTTCTATAGAAATGATCTCTTCAAGTGAAAATTTGGCCAATACCCCCAAGCTAAAATATCTTAAAAAACTGAATTTACTCCTTTGTAAGAAAAATGGTTCTTCAATGAGGACAAAAACTTCAAATTCTTTTCTAATAAGGAATCTAGAACTGGCTGAGTCTTTGACCTACAGGTGAAACTTAAAACAAGATAATCTAAAATTGAAAGCAAATAAGAAGTATGGTTCTGTGTAAACACCTGGTATGATGGAGATAAGTTCACCGTAGCTTTTAAGTCATACCTTGCATAAGGGTCACTGAAAAATGTTAGGACTTTCAAGCTGAAAATCCACTGAAAAGAGAGTAGAATTAGATAATTTGAAAGACTGAAGGAAAGGGAGGATGGATGAAGTGAAATAATACTTCCTGAAGGTGACATTTAATCAAATGAAGAGGTAGAAGTGAGGGAAAAAATGTGATTCCTAAACTAAATTCTTATCTGGAATAATGAGGGTAGGATAAACAAAAAATTTTAAATAAAAAGACTTTATCAGTCAAAATAGGAAAAGAGAGAGAGATGATTAAGACTGTATTGATGCAAAGTAAGATAAACTTGTTAATCTGAGTTTGGTATAAGGGGAAGAGTTATGCAAGGGAGTAAGGCAAAAAAACAGGAAACATGCTGATTAAAAAAGGAAAAAAAAGACATAAAGCAGCAAAATCAAACAATTATAGTCTTGAATGCTAATGGGCTAATTTTACCTATAAAAATGAAGCCAACTGCAGAAACAAACCCTAAAAAACTGGCTACTTATAGAAACATACCTAAAACGTAGTGTTTTCATATCGATTCAAAGTAAAGGGCTGGAATATATAAATGGCTTCCTCCTCTAAGACTAAAGCTGACCAGTTAACAGTGTCAGAAGATTCTTGTTCAATGAATAGCAGTTACCAATTTTTAAAGAAATCAAGTCAGTGATAAATTTGCCAACCTTTCAAATTATATCCTGTTTCAACAGTCATTTAAGGAATAAAATATCCCCACTCCCCAATCCTCTATGCAGCCCCTGCTAAAGGTGCTAAGCCCCTAAAGAGCCAGTTCTCTCCACATGACCCTCTCTCCCTCCTACTGAGAGGTTTGTTCATCTCCTTTTCACGCCTTTTTATCCTCCCATATCACTTATTTGGGCCCTGACATACACTTGGCTTACAAAGCTTTTAAGACAATAGACTAGAATCAGGGAGACCAAGGCAAAATTATAAAATAGACCAAATTTATATTCAGTACTTGCCCTTTTACTGCCCCTACTCAGAATCCATACCACCTGTGAGTGTTCAGAAATCTTCAATGCTACACTTTAAACAGGTTTGTACTAATCTGAAGTACTCTGTGATTTAGGATCACCTCCCTTCACCCAATCCTAATTAAGATTATCATCCTTTACAGCAGATATTAAACTATGTTATTAGCAAAATGTAGCAAATTAGGTTCTATTCTCCACTTTCAGCCCTACTTATCAAAGTTAATGGTTGTTTGGATGGTTTAAAGAAGTGTCCCTCTAGGTTTTCCTCTTGTTGCTACCTTTATCAGAGGAAAGCTGTCATCTTAGATGAACAACTAGTTCTGTTCTTTTTAAAGGACTAAAATATAGGGCCACCCTTAACCATGAACCCAAATGGTGGGTTTACTGGCCCACAGACAAATACTGGGAAACAAGAGGGTAGGCAATAGGGATCCTGGAACAAATATGGCTTACAAAGAGAGCATTCTTTCCTAAAATCAGATCTGATAAAGTGAGGTATAGTGTCTGATGTGGAATACAGGTGTATATGACCCTCAATAACATTAGTATTTGTATAATAAGATAAGCCAATCATTTCTCAGATGTTTTAAATAGGAAAACATAGGACAGCTGGCTTCTGCAGTGGGGCTCCAGGTTCAGCTTCTCCCAATACTAATTCACTGCTTTAGAAACTATATGTAGAGTATCATTCACCTCCTCTTCGCTGGACCACCTGCTCTACCTCCATCATAGCTTCCTTGCCTACGTAAGCATAACTCTGTCCTGAGGAATCCTTGATGATTAGTGAGTACCCACCCAGGACCTTCACTTGAGAAGCCCCAACTTGCTGCTCACTTTACTTCCTGTGTACTCTCTGGTCTGCACTATTTGTCAGGGATGTAGTTCAAATCCAAGATATCTGATTCCTCTTCCTAGGTGCTTTCTACTACAAGTGCTTCTAGTTCCTTAGTTTCAAAACTGACCAAGAGAAAAATGGCATTACAAGTTCCCACTTACAGTTCCTGATGTAGCAACTTGTAACTGAAGACTTTGTCAGAAGTTCCATTCCAAGATCTTGTAATTTGCCATAGCTTTCTGTTGTACAGGCAGTCAAAGATAACTGATCAGCAGAAAAAGTGTTGGACTGGACATCACAGGAGCCAGCATTGCTGCTTCTTACTTCTGATAGCTGGTTTTTTACATCGGACATCTTGCTTCTCACTTCAGCCATTTGTGTTTTGAGTCTCTTTAGCATCTTTAAGTCTGGAGGCACTCTCCACATAGCCTGTTGTCTCCTCTGATCTTTATCTTTTCGGGCATATGAGGCTTCAAGGGAGGAAAACAAGCTGCCTTAAACTTTAAGTTTTAATAATACATTTAATTACCTCCTACCTTATATCACAGACTTTCTTGGATGTCTAAATATACATAGTTACATCTGGGAAAGTATCAATGAAAAGCAATATAAAAACACAGCCACATTTGAACCTATAATATATGAATTTGGGCCATATTCAATCCAACCATTCAAATGAGCCTATAAACTCCAATTTGAACTAAAAATAATTTGAAAATACCAAAATGATAAGTTAAAAAGCTACATCCCCCTGGACACTTAACTGTGGAAATTCTTCACGAATATAAAATTTAGGATCTCTGGCAATTAATTCTGTTCACCATATATCATTTTTCATTTAAAAAATGGTTATTAATGTAAAGAAAGCTCTGGCTCAAAGTACTTAAAGTAACAAGAAACTTCTGCTAGACTTTGGATGGCTTCTGATATGAGAAAAAAGAATTCATATTAGGGAGACTATATTAACTTGCATGTTCTGCTTCAGCATTAGAATAAGAAAAAATGAAGCAAAGGGAATACCCACAATCTTGACAGCACAAAGATTTAAAATGAAAAACACTAAACAGCCATTTGTTTTTAAGAGGACAAATGGAGCCATTTCAGAACTAGTCTACTATTCCTGTTCTACTCTATTAAGCCACCAACCTGTGATTTCAGATTTCAAAGTGACCCAAAATGAGGCCCTGGTTCTCTTATCAATTAATGATTTTAGTAACATCTCACCTATTAATAGAAGCTCACATGCATATAATGCTTTACTGTTAATAAAGCATTCCCTTCATAAAATATTGTCAACAAGCAGTACAAATATTATCCCCACTTTATAGCTGAGGAAACAGGTGTAAAAAGGTGAGCTAATATGCCCATGCTCATAGTATTAACAAGCGGCAGAGATAGAACTAGTTCCCAAGTCTTCTGGTTCCCTCTGAGCTGTATTATACTACTTAGCACAACACAGTTAAGAATCAGGAATGCAGCAAGAACTTCTCAAAACATTAGATATGGTCATTTCCAGGCCTAAGTTCCATGACCCTAGGTCAAAGTCCATGCAAATATCTTTAAAATAAGTACAGTTTAAGAAAGAACATGCATTTTTGCTCATAATCTCCTTGCCACTGCAAGCTTCAGGAGATTAGAATCAGAAAATTTGAAGGGGAGAGAAGCTGCAGGGCAGAAAGGTTGGGTGAGAGAAACTAAAAGGGATACTGAACACAGCAAGAAAAGAGAAAAAGCATAAAAAGCTGACATAAGAAACTAAAAACCTTAGAAATTTAGAGTTGGCATGAGTGCACCAGCAAATTGCTGTAGGTCTTTAATCACAGTTCCATATTACAGCACAATAATCATAGTGCTTGCTTAAAAATGATAGAATCATAGAATTAAGAGCTGCAAATTATCTGAGAGAGCAGCCAATTCAGCAACAATTCAACAAATACTTATATCAAATGTCTACTGTGTATAGAAGAGGCCTGACCTGGGGTCCTAACGATGAACCCTGCCCTGAGGGGCATTACAATCAATTAGAGAGGGAGAGAGTAAACAAAGAATTATATAAAATATTAAAGGAAAAGTACATTAGAGAGGAGTAAAAAGAGGAGCAAAGTGCTTTGTGAAGTTAAAAGAAGTGACCAAGAGGTTGAGGAAGGGGAAGGGAGAGAGGTCATGATCCCAACTCATTAAGAAAAAGTTAAAGCTTGCTCTGAATAACTTAAGAAACTTGAAAACTTTGAATTAAATTTCAGAAAAATTCCTATGCAAAATGGTGAAAACTTTTTTTTAAAGCTGCTGTTTAAAGTGATCTATACTGAAAATTTGGCCTATCAAGAATGATTCATAATCTCCCCCTCAAAAGAGCTCTGGGTAGCTGGGATTTCATAGTACAGATATTAATTTCATTAGATTTATGTTATTACATACAAACAGCGTTTCCTAGAATCCTGGCGTCCAAGAACCTTTATGAATAATGCTGCATTATTGAAATTCATAAATTTTAAAAGGAAAATGTCCGTAACTACAGAACAGCATTACAGCAACTTCTCTCTCTCTCTCTCTAAATCATTACTTGGTAGAACATTTATATACAACCCCACCCGGAAGGGCCCAGTAAAGATTCTTCTAAGCCTAAAAACCTATGAAAATTCTTGCAAAACACAGGTAATTTATTTAAACAATAGCTCAGAACGTGTACCAATACTTTTGCACATATTATTGATTTGTTAGTCTCAGAGGAATATCACATAAATCTAACGAACAATTTAACATACTTAACATTATACTTACTTTAGTACACAAAGATATTTAGAGGAGACCTCTGAATAAAAGTTTAGTTGCAGTATTAATATAAAAAAGTCAGTGGGTAACTAAAATCTTTCCCCATGCTAACATTTAAAAAAACAGGACCAAAGTCAGTCACACAGAGATCTTCTCTACTATCAATTGAAGTTAAATTTAATTACATTAAGTTAAAGATTGTGAAAAGGTTTTGGTTTGCTGTTGCTGTTTTTACCTGTGGACTGTAGCAGTGAAGCAGGTGGACGAGGCTGTAAGCCCCATAAATTTTCCATACTGCTCCGGTCCTTAAGGTCCAGTAAGTGTATTAAAATTAAGGGATCAATATCTAATAAACTGCTACTAGCTGCAGACCCTGTATTTCCAGCTCTCCTTGAAGCTCTGCGGCTTGCACTTGCATAACCATGGCTACTGCCTGCAAGAGAAAAAAAAAGTGGGAAATATGTTCTAATCTGTTTATTTTTTAAAAACAGAAGTATAAATGTTTACATTGTACTGAATATACACCCACAGTTCACTTGTAAGTAGCATGTCTTCTATCTGTATTGATATATGCTATGCATCACTAGACTACTACAGAGACTGGCAGAGACTAGCACAAGACGTAATCCCGCAATGCTCAGGGCCAGTAACTGCCAGTCTAAGAACATGTGAACAGTGAGAATAGGCACCACCACTGCTTCTATACATAAGAGAACCATGGTGGCAAAGAAGCCTTTCCTACTCCTATCTCTCCTCTCATATTTGACTTACTCCTTCCTTGACAAAGGTGAAGGAAGTGTAATTTGAAACAAGTTTCTGGCTCCAGGGACTTGAGCAGTAGCACAAGCTTGAGTAGTAACTACAGAGGAAGAGCACTATAAGACCACAATGAACTCACAGAACTCAGGTGATGGGGCCCGCTGATGCCACCTGCCTCTATTTGGTGCAAAATATAGTCATGAAAAATGTCAGTATGGTTTTTTTCTGTATCCAATTTAAAAGTATTATGAGGATTTGATATGTATTCTTAAAGGTAATATAAATATATATATATATAAATATAAATATAAATATGAAATTATTTAAAAATAAAACAGCTATAATCCAAATTTGTAGGGTAAGCCTCACTCAATCTATCCATATATCCTTTCCCTAATGGCCAATATTATTCCACTGTACTCCCCTCGAACCCTCACACCCTTAATACCATAAAAGTTTATCCTTCTTTAGGATAAGTTTTGTCAATTTCTGGAAGAATAGAGCTTTCAAATTAATCAGGTCAGTGTACAACGAGAGTACTAACATTTTCATCTTAAAAGGGTCCTTCAAGGACAAAAATGTTAGATACTTTGATGGCAGATTGGTAGAGGACATATTTGTAATAAGGGAAAGGAAAGGGGTCTTGCGGTGTCTCTTATAAATCACAGGCCAAATGATAGGCAACTTGGTGAAGCATAAGAGAAAATGGGTCTGGAATCATAAAACACAAGCATGAATCCTGGGACATCAATCCTGGATGGAGTGCCAGATCCGGAGTCAAGCAGACTTGAGTTTAAATGGAAACACTACAGCCCTATTGGCCTCAGTTTTCTCATGTTACATGAAGATGCTAACAGCACTGACCTCCCAAGGTTGTTCTGAGGATCAAATGAGATCCTAACTGCAAAGTGTTCGGCCAAGTGCCTACCGACATATAAATGGGAGCTGATATTATTATTACTGCTACCTTAGATTTGCACCGACAGTATTGTGGCCTTTATTAAGTTAAATCAAGTTATCGGCGTCTGTTTGAGCGCCCCAAAAATTACTAGGTGATCTCTAAGATCTCTTCTGAGACTACGATTCTACATGCTGTTTAATGATTACAAAGCACATTCTGCACCTTATCTGAGTCTTACCATGAGCCTATGAATTAGGTAATGAAACTATTATTTTAAACTTATAGATAAGGAAACTGAGGCTTACCTAAGACACGTAGCCAAATTTCACACACAGTAATAAGTGGCAGTTCCAGAATATTTTATACATATTCTTACCAAAAAATAATTGTGCTCCATCATCTGATATCACTTTTATTCTTACAAAAAAAATAAAAACCATTAAGCTGTTTCCTAAAACATTCGGCAAAAGGAGAGAAAAAAAGATTTTTTCCTCTCACAATGAATTCTATGAACCCTACTTTTACCTTCGCCTGGAGGGCTTTCCAAAAATAGGCTTGGAAAGAATCACGCTAACCAGTGCAACACTGCGCACAGGAGACAGCGACACTGCGTGATGGTCAGCTCTCCATGATTTACCTATTCCAAAGGGCTCATGGTGAAAGATGCTGTCCACCTGATGGAGTCTGAAGGCACACTCAAGCATATATTATTTTTCACTTGTTTGTAGTGTTTTTTTTGCAGAGGGAGGGGGAGTCTGTGTTTTCTTTCACAATATGACTCATATGGAAATATTCTACATGATTACAAATGTATAACCTATATTAAATTGTTTACTGTCTTGAGGAAGAGAGAATTTGGAAGTCAATGTTTTTTGAATGTTAAAAATTGTTTTTACATTTAATTGGGAAAAATATTATTAAAAAATAATTATACTATAACAGACCCAAATGAATGTCACACAGAAAGATATTTATGAGTAATTCATATAGGAGGCAGCCACTTGAATTATTTTTTTCAAAGTACCTCTTTCTTTAATAAAGCATGCAACTAAAATTTATTAAATAATAAATTTTCACCACATATTATATAGTGTGCTAAACTGTTTTTATAAAGACAAAATGCCATGTAAACAAACTCATCACATACAAGAATGCAGGCAACGTGGCATCACAGAAGGAGACCTGTTCTAATTCTGATTCTGCCACTTACTACAAGCTGTGCTGATCATGGTTAAGTCACATAACTTCTGAGTCACAGTTTCTTCAACTATAAAACTGAAGGGTAGGAGAAGAAAATTTTCCATTATGTGTATGTATGTGTAATTACATTCCACACTTGTGATTTTTATTGGTATAGGGAACTCTTTGGTATGATGGGAAAAATCCCTTCACTAATACATAGAGGTGACTCATTTTGACTTCATCTCAAAAAGATGCCTGGGCCAATAAGAGACTGTGTCTTGCCCAAGGTTCCATCATTAGTTTGTGTAAGATGCAAGACATGAACGCTGGTCTTTCTGATACCAAATGTGGCTCTTTATCCACTAGAAACATGCTGCCCCTCTCAGTTTTTATATATTATTTTTGTATCTAGGTAATGCTTTATTGTTTATCCAGCACTTTCCTCAAAATAACCCAAGCAGGTAAATTTGTTAAGATTATTACTCCCATTTTACAAATGAGAAATACATATTTTTATATTTTATAAAATGTGAGCTATTAATACAATCAGAGACACTAAGAGAAATGATTTGCCCAATAGTGGAAAGAGGTTCAGAATTCCTTTTTTTTTCTTAAATTTTGCTCACTAATCAAGCAACAATACTGTAATTATCATGCTATGTGTTACACTTTATGCCAGGGGCTATTATAAAAGCAAAGAAGGAAAGAATCTTTATTTCAAAGAAGTTACTATTCAAACAAGAACAAGTACATGTAGAATAAAGAAAATAAATGAATGGTAGTTTTATTTAGCATGATACTTAAGGGAAAAGGGTGCTGCAGGAATCAAGAAAGACTTCATCTGGCATTATTTGAGCTTCTTCTTAAAGAAAAACAGGGGGCCTAAGAAAAAGAGGTCAGGAGGGAGTGGATTCCAGACATGGAGATAGGAGACAAAATAAGGAACAATGGTTTCAATTGCAAGGAACAAAGAAAAGGCCAGTTTGGCTGCATCATGAGGAAAGAAGAATATATAATGAGGCTGAAATACAGGTTGGAGCCAGTCTGTGCCAAAAATAGTTTATATTTTATGCTATGGGTTATAGGGGGCCACTGGAGTTTACTGAATGGAGGAGTGACATAGTAATTCTTGGGCTTAAGCAAAATCATCTTAAAAGCTGTATGGAAAATGGAATAGAGTGGGAAGAGAAAAAGCATGGAAATCCATCAGTAGGCCATTCAAAAGCCTGAGAAGTGATAAGGCCCTGAACTAATCTGGTGGTTTGGGCCAAGTGTAATTCCCAGAGCTCTTCAGTTCTGAATCCTAGAATATCTGAATCAGAATCTGAGAAAAAGATAGTAGAAGTAGGGGCAAGGGTTTAACTCATCTTACTACCTCCTATCTCTCTCTCAGGGTGCTTTGCTGTTTCAAAGACATATGTAGAGAGGCTGACCTTGTTAAGAGTCATGTCATTATCAAAGGTTGGGGACCACAGGAAATAAAATAAGAAATGATGTCAAAGGACTTAGGATGAAGAAATGAGAGAGGAAAAAAAGAGGAGCCCTTGATAAGTGATCTCAATTTGCTTAGTAAACTAAGAGGCAAGCTCTTCTGTTGAGAGATTAGGGTGAAAGGGAGGTGTAGAAATTTATCTATCTATAAAAAAAGATAGTCTTTATTTTTGTAAATGGAAATTATAAATATTTCCTAAATCAAACAAAAGAAAAACAAGTTTCTTGAAATATATTTACATGTGATAAAGTGTGACAACAAAATGACTAACATACTGAAGAGTTTGTATGAATAGACTTTTCATTTACAAATTTGTAAGCACACAGATTGTGAATTTTTGTAAGCACTGCCAAAAGCTTAAAGATCTATAATTGTTTGTAATGAGGAGTTCTAGTTCTATTTTTGATTCAGGTCTACAATTCATGGATTTCATCTACCTCACTTTAAGCTAACAGCTATGGAAGTGCTTGTATTCATAGGGTTGATGCAACATCAATAAAGTGAAAACACAGAAAAGAATGTTCATTACCTTTTAACTAAGACCTTTTACTTATCTAATCATGTAAATACAAGAACAAAAACATTGAAATCTACTAAAAAAGGCCAATATTCATTTCCAGAGAGAGTGTTGTTTAATAGAGAAGGAAGAACCAGGAATCAGAGAACTGAGTTCTGGTCCCAGTTCTGACAGTCTGATAAAAAGCAAAGTCAAACTTCTCTGGCATCAGTTTCTTCCTTTATAAATTTAAAAATCTAATTCTATTGTGGATCCAACTCTAATATTTCATGTGTCTATGATTCTAGAACAACTCTCTCCAAAACAAAATGTACAAATAAGATGTATCATCCATGACTGCTGATACTAAAATTTTATAATTACCTAAACACCACAAATGAAATGAAACAAGACAGTGTCAATATAAAAACAGGATAAAGTCATGTCGAAATTTGAGATTTTAAAATAGCTCATTTGGCTTGATTCTTCTGTACCTGAAGCTCCAGCAGCAGTTGTATCTTCCATGAGTTCTCCCTCTTCTAATTCCATGTTATTACTATATTCCACATCATTCTCGCCAGACCTAAGAATGTAAGATCATTTAGCACCATGTAATCATAAATAGACCACCAGAAAAAACTGTATAGACATATCCATTTAACAAGTTTAATCAGAATCACAGAATGTCAGGAATGGAAGGGATCCCAGAAATCCCCTAGTTTACTGGTTCTTATTCAATGGTTTGAGAACCGCTGGGGGTTTTACAGTGATGGTCAAAGAAGTTCATGCTAAAATTTTTTTTTCCTATTTAAATGCAAGTTGCATAGAAGAATTAAAATGAATGGGAGAAACCACAAAACAAAACAAAACATAATACAAAAGAAAATGGTCTGTTTCTATCTGCAATCCAATTCCATAGTCCTTTTTCTGTATGTGGAAGGCATTTTGCCTCAAGAGTCCACTGGAAATTTTTTAAGTCCATGCATTTCAATGACGTACTAAGTCTACCAGAAAAATTCCTCACACACTGTGGTCATTGCTGTGCACAAAGTTCTCCTGGTTCTGCTCCTTTCACTCAGCGTCAGTTCATGTAAGTCCTTCCAGGCCTCTCTGAAGTCTTGTTCATCATTTCTTTCAGCACAACAGTATTCCATTACATTCATATACCACAACTTGTTCAATCATTCCTCAACTGATGGGCATCCCCTTGACTTCCAGTTTTTGGCCACCACAAAGAGAGCTGCTACAAATATTTTTGTACATGTGAGACCCTTTCCCATTTCTATGATCTCTTTGGGATAGAGTCCCAGAAGAGATATTGCTAGGTCAAAGGGCTAAAAATTATTTAATGGAGTCTTCAGCATAAACAATTATGAGCAGAATATTATGAATAGCATATTAAATCACCCTGGGGATTTACAAACATTTGTTGTTGTTGTTGAAAACCCCAGAGATTGGGAACCATTAATTTTGTCCAACACCTATTTCCTAGTGAAGAAATAAAGGCCTAAAGAGGAAAAGTTGATTATTTGAAAGCAACAATGTGTTAGGAGCAGCACTGCTAAGTGAATGCAGGCCTTCTGTCCAGTACTATACTGTACACATTTGCTTATTTCATTAAAAAAAAAACAACAGTTAAGTGAAATGACATTATAGGGGGCAGGTTATAACAATGTTATAAATTGATGACTAGCTGAACAATTATTAGTGTTGCTGTGATACAATGGTAATGAAACTTCATATAGATGGTATGCCTGTACAAATGAGTTACAGGGTGAAACAGATGGTAAAAGTATACTAGTGAGAAACACTATCTATCTCCTCTCAGAACTAGATAAATCTAACCAAAAAATAAGTAAGAAAGAAATTAAAGAGATGAATAGTAATTTTTTTTAAGTCTGATATGACAGACCAGGAGTGGCAAACTTGTAGTCTTGAGGCCTTTGACTGAGTCCAAGTTTTATAGAACAAATCCTTTTATTAAAGGGATTTGTTCTGTGAAGGTTAGATTCAATCAATAGGCCACACTTGAGGACCTAGAGGGCCACATGTCGCTTTGAGGCCACAAGTTCACCACCCTATTAGACCTCTGGAGAAAACCAAATGGGAATAGAAAGGAATACATCTTTTTCTCAGTGGTATATGGCACCTACACAAAAAAGGCGACCGTGTATTAGGGCAAAAAAAATATCACAAACAAATGGAAACCATATTGAATGCATCCTTTTCAGTTTATAATGCAATAAAACATTCAATAAAAGACCATGAAAACTGATTAGAAATTAATTAGAAACTAAATAATCAAATCCTAAAGAATGAGTGGGTCACAGAACAAATCAAAGAATAAATAATTTCATTCAAGAGGATGAGAATAATGACACAATATACCAAAATTTATGGGATGTAGTCAAAGTAGTACTTATGGGGAAATTTATATCTCTAAACGCTTAAAACAACAACAAACCAATAAAGAGATCAATAAATTGGGCATGCAACTGAGAAAAAAAATTAAAAATTCCCAATTCAACACCAATTTGGAAATCCTGAAAATCAAAGGAGAGATTAATAAAATTTAAAGTAAAAAAAAAAAAAATCAAACCAATAAATAAAACTATGAGCTTGTTTTATTAAATAAAAAATAGATAAATCATTCATTTGATTTTAAAAAAAGGAAAAGGAGAAAAGCAAAGTACCAGTATCAAAAATGAAAGGGGTGAATTCACCACCAATGAAGAAAAAAATTAAAACAATTAGGAGCAACTTTGCCTACTTACATGCCTATAATCTAACAATCTAAGTAAAATGGATTAATATTTACAAAAATATAAATTGCTCTGATTTACAGAAAAGTAAATAGAATATTTAAATAATCTTATCTTCGAAAAAGAAACTGAACAAGTCATCAATAAGCTCCCCAAGAAAAAATCACCAAGGTCAGAAGAATTCACAAGTGAATTCTACCAAATATTCAAAGAACAATTCATTCCAAAACTATATAAACTATTTGGAAAAATAGATAAAGAAGTCCTACCAAATTCCTTTTACAACACAAATATGGTACCAATACCAACATCAGCAAGAGCAAAAATAGAGAAAAAAACTATAAACCAATTTCCCTAATGAGTATTAATGCAAAAAATTTAAATAAGATGCTATCAAGGGGATTAGAGTAATCTGTCACAAAACTCATACACTAGAATCATATAGGATTGATAACCAAGAATGCAGGGCTGGTTCAGTATGAGGAAAGCCATCAGCATAACTGACCATACTAATAAAACAAAAACAACAAAAATCACATGCATTATCTCAGTAGACAGAGAAAAGTCTTTTGACAAAATACAACACACATTCCTATTAAAAACACTATAATGCACAGAAAATAACTGGAGCTCTCCTTAAAATGCTAAGTAAATATCTATCTAAACCCATCAGCAAGCATTATCTGCAACAAGAATAAGCTAGAAGATAACATCAGGGGTGAAGCAAGGGTGCCCATTACCAACATTAATGTTCAATAATGTACTAGAAATACTAACTATAACAATAAGAGAAGAAAAAAGAAATAAAACTATCACTTTTTGCAGATGACACGATGGTGCACTTAGAGATTCCTAGAAAACCAACTAAAAATCTAATTAAAATAATTACCACTGAAGATGGCAGAGTAGAAGGCCGGACCTGTAGAAGTTCTTCCCCCATACCCTATAAAATACCTGTAAAAATGACTCTTAAACAAATTCCAGAGCAGCAGAAGCCACAAAACGACAGAGTGAAAGAGATTTCCAGCCCAAGACAGCTTGGAAGGCCAACAGGAAACATCTACTGCGGAGTGGAGTGCAACCCAGCCTTGGCCTCACTGTGCAGCTTGGACAGGACTGAAAAAAGCTGCACGGTGTGGAATCAGTTTCCAGATCACTTAACCCTCAAACACCAAAAACAGCTTCAAAGGTCAGTGAGAAAGCTCTTTCACCTGGGTGAGAAGGGAGCAGGGTCCAGCCCTAGCCCCTGCCCCAGGCAGCAGCATCCATTTTTGGAACCATCAGCCTAAAGACCCTAGGGGGATTAATTGAACTGCTGATCTGGATCTCAGCCCTGAGGGGCAGGCATGGGGTGAGGAGGAATGCTGGCATCATGGAGCTCTGGAGATGGAATCCTACTAGCAGATCCTGGGCAGAAAAGCTTGTGGTTAGTCCCAGACCAGAGCACAGGCCTTGATTGTGCCACTTTGGAGGAGCTGAGAACTTACAGAATCCTAGAGTATACCCTCCACTTGACAAAATACTCAAAAGTCAAGTAATTGTCTGGGAAAATACCCTAAAAACGGAAAAAAATTAAACTATAGAAGGTTACTTTCTTGGTGAACAGGTATTTTCTTCCATCCTTTCAGAAGAGGAAGAACAATGCATACCATCAGAGGAAGACATAAAAGTCAAGGCTTCTGCATCCAAAACCTCAAAAATAAATATGCAAAGGTCTCAGGTCATGGAAGAGCTCAAAGAGAATTGTGAAAATCAAGTAAGAGAGGGGGAAGAAAAACTGGGAAGAGAAATGAGAGTGATGCAAGAAAATCACAAAAAGTGAGTCAACAGTTTGCTAAAGGAGACCCCAAAAAATGCTGAAGAAAATAAAATCTTTAAAAATAAACTAACCCAAATGGTAAAAGAGGTCCAAAAAGTCAGGAGAATAATGCTTTAAAAAGCAGAATTAGTCAAATGGAAAAGGAGGTTCAAAAGCTTACTGAAGAAAATAGTTCTTTAAAAATTAGAGTGGAGCAGATGAAGGCTTTATGAGAAACCAAGAAATTACAAAACAAAACCAAAAGAATGAAAAAAGTAGAAGACAATCTGAAATATCTCATTGGAAAAACAACTGACCTGGAAAACAGATCCAGGAGAGATAATTTAAAGATTATGGGACTAATTCTTTCATGAAATTATCAAGGAAAACTGCCCTGATATTCTAGAACCAGAGGGAAAAATAAATATTGAAATAATCCACCTGTCACCTACTGAAAGAGATCTGAAAAGAAAAACTACTAGGAATACTGTAGTCAAATTCCAGAGTTCTCAAGTCAAGAAGAAAATATTAGAAACAGCCTGAAAGAAATAGTTTGAGTACTGTGGAAATACAATCAGGATAACACAAGATCTAGCAGCTTCTACATTAAGGGATCGAAGGGCTTGGAATATGATATTCCAGAAGTCAAAGGAACTAAGATTAAAACCAAGAATCACCTACCCAGCAAAACTGAGTATAATACTTCAGGGGAAATAATGGTCATTCAATGAAATAGAGGACTTTCAAGCATTCTTGATGAAAAGCCCAGAAGTGAATAGAAAATCTTACTTTCAAACACAAGATTGAAACGAAGCATGAAAAGGTAAACAGGAAAAGAGAAATCAAAAGAGACTTACTAAAGTTGAACTGTTTACATTCCTAAATAGAAAGATAATATTTGTAACTCTTGAAACTTTTCTCAGTATTTGGGGAGTTGGAGAGATTATATACATATGTATAGACAGAGAGCACAGGGTGAGTAGAATAGGAAGGAATGATATCTAAAAAAATAAAATTAAGGGGTGAGAGAGGAATATATTGGGAGGAGAAACAGAGAAATGGAATGGGGCAAATTATCTCTCAAAAGAGTCAAGAAAAAGCTTTTTCAATGCAAGGGGAAAGGAGGGAGGTGAGGGGAAAAAGTGAAGCTTATTCTCATCATATTTGGCTTAAGGAGGGAATAACATGCACACTCAATTTGATATGAAAATCTATCTTACACTACAGGAAAGTAGGGGAAAGGGGGATAAGAGGGGTGGGGGAGGATAATAGAAGGGAGGACAAATGGGAGGAGGGAGTAATTAGAAGTAAACATTTTTGGAGCAGGACAAGGTCAAAAGAGAGAATAGAATAAATTGGGGGCAGGATAGGATGGAAGGAAACATAGTTAGTCTTTCACAACATGACTATTATGGAAGTCATTTGCATAAGTATACTTGTATAGCTTATATTGAATTGCCTGCCTTCTCAGTGGGAATGGATGGGGAAGGAGGAAGGGAGAGAAGTTGGGACACAAAGTTTTAAGAATGAATGCTGAGAATTGTTTTTGCATGCAACTGGGAAATAAGAAATACAGGTAATGGGGTATAGAAATCTATCTTGCCTACAAGAAAAGAGAGAAGATGAGGATAAGAGAAGGCAGGAGTGTAACAGAAGTAAGGGTAGATTGGGGGAAGGGATAATCAGAATGCACGGTGTCTTGGAGTGGGGAAAGGGGAAAGATGAGGAGAAAATTTGGAACTCAAAATCTTGTGGAAATGAATGTTGAAAACTACAAATAAATAAATAAAAATAAACTTTAAAATGAAAATAAATAAATAAGAGCTTGAAAAAAATAAATAGAGAAGCTTAGGAAAAAAGAGAAATAATTACCACTTTAGCAAAGTTGCAGAATATAAAATAAAACCACATAAAAGCAGCATTTCTATGTGTTACCAACAAAGTTCAGCAGGAAGAGATACAGAAATTCCATTTAAAATAACTGCAGACAACATAAAATACTTCTGAGTCCACCTGCCAAGACAAATCCAGGAACTAAACGAACACAACTACAAAACAGTTTTCACACAAGTAAAGTCAGAACTAAACAACTAGAAAAATATTAATTGTATATGGGTAGGCTGAGGAATATAATAAAAATGATAATTCTACCTAAATTAATTTACTTGTTCAGTGTCACAGCAATCAAACTAGAAAAAAATATTTTACATGGCTAGAAAAAAATAATAATAACAAAATTCATCTGGAAATATATGAAGGAAGGTGGCTTAGTAATACCTGATCTCAAACTGTTAACAAAGCGGTAGTCATCAAAACAATGTGGCACTGACTAAGAAATCCATTAGTAGATCAGGGAAACAGATACACAACACATAGTAGTTAATGACCATAGTAATCAGGAGTTTGATAAACACAAAGATCCAAGTTTTGGGGACAAGAATTCATAATCTGACAAAAACTGCTGGAAAAACTGGAAAGCAGTTTGGCAAAAACTAGGTCCAGATTAACATCCCACACCATAAGGTCAAAATGGGGTACATGATTTAAACATAAAGGGTGATATCATAAGCAAATTGGGGGAGCATGCAATAGTTTACCTGTCAGATCTATGGAAAAGGGAAGAATTTATGACCAAACAAGAGATAGCATTAGAGGTTGTAAAATGGATAATTCTGATTATAATAAATTTAAAAGATTTTGTATAAACAAAACCAAGATATCCAAGATCACAGGGAAAGCAGAAAACTGGGGAAAAAATTTTACAGCAAGTTTTTCTGATAAAGGCCTCTTTTGTCAAATATAAAGAGAACTTAAGTCAAATGGACAAGACAAATTAATCCCCTATTGACAAATGGTCAAAGGCTATGAATAGGCGGTTTTCAGATGAAGAGATCAAAGTTACCTATAATCAAATGAAAAAATGCTCTAAATCTCTATTGGTTAAGGAAATAATACTTAAAACAACTCTGAGGTACAACCTTACACCTATCACATTAGCTAGTAAGACAGAAACGGAAAATGATTTAATGCTGGAGTATGTAGAAAAAATAGGACATTAATGCACTGTTAGTATTACTGTGAACTGATTCAACTATTCTGGAGAGCATTATGGAACTGTGTTCAAAGGGCTACAAAATTGTACATACGGTCAGACTCAGCAATCCCACTAACTAGGTCATTACTTCAAAGAAAAAGTTTTTAAAAAAGGAACAGGACCTATATATACAAAAATATTTATAGTAGCTTTTCTCTTTTTGTGGTAGCAAAGAACTAGAAACTGAAGAGATGCCCATCAATTGGAGAATGGTTGAACAAGTATATGATGGCAACAAAATACTATTGTGCTATAAAAAATGATGAGCAAGATGCTTTCAGCAAAACCTGGAAAAACTTATATGAACTAACGAAAAGTGAATTAATAAGAACCAGAGAAGTATACTGTCAGAATATTAATACTGTCTGGTGATCAACTGGAAATGACTCAGCAATCAATGATCCAAGACAATTCTGAAGAAGCCATGATGAAAAATGCTATTCACGTATACAGAAAGAACTGATGAAGTCTAAATGCAGATCAAAGTAATAGTATTTTTTATTGCTCTTTTTTTGGTGGGTGGGGAGTCTGTTTTAGTCTGTTTTCTTTCACATGACTAATATGAAAATCATATGACTAATACGGAAACATATATTTTGCATGACTGCACATGTATAACCTATAACAAATTGTTTTCTCAATAAGGGGAGATGGAAGGAAAGGAATCTGGAACTCAAAATTTTTAAAAATGAAGATTAAAAAGTTTTTAAATGTAATTGGAAAAAGAATTTTTTAAAAATCATCCCTCTCTATAGTAAATTGGGAAAAAATTTTTATGGCTAAGCTTGGGGACAAAGGCCTCATTTCTAGAATATATAGAGAACTGACTCAAATATATAACCATACAAGTCATTTCCCAATTGATAAATGGTCAAAGGATATGAACAGGCAATT
>CM053770.1:542782972-542820157 GCA_028658325.1 Potorous gilbertii
CCTGATGGTAAGCAGATCTCTTCGTCCTCAGAGAGGAATGGCACAATCCTCTGGTCACCAAGAAAATAACCTTCTATGGTGTTATTTTTTTTCCCTTTTCTGGGCATTTTCCCAGCCAGTTACTTGTCATTCTGTACTCTTAAAATTAACTCCAGGTCTCTTAATAAAAATTTTCTATATTTTGGCTCAACAAAATAATAATTTTTTTCTGATTGTAGAGATGAATGATGTTTTGCTGTGTAGGCATTTTTTGAACTTGCCATCAGATTGATTTATGCCGGTCTCTTGGATTTTTCTGGCTCATCCCAGCTATTAGTTGCAAACAATTAGTCATAGAATAATTAATCCAGCTGTATCAATAACCATATCATCTCTTTATTTTGGCCATGAAGATGACTGAATTGGAGTAATAACTTTCTGAGATGTGATCTGTTGTGTTTTGATTCATTAATCCAGTCATCTGTGTAGGCAAAGTCTTGTTTTTGTTTGCTGAATGGTCCTTTGTAAGTACATACTGTTGAACATCAGTAGATTAAAACACACAATTCAGGTTGTTTAGAACTTTAGAAATAAGGTTTAGAATTTCTTATCCTTCATTAGGCTCCTTTTAATTATTTATCTAATCTGAGTAGACTTGAAGTTATATTTCTTCACTGCTCTCTGATTAACAAAAAGAGTAATAATGTCAGCCACACAAGAAGTGACAGTGTTATCATCATCTCCCAGATGAAAGGTGAAGAAAGACTGGTTGCCATAGTTGTGATAGCTGAATAGAATCCAGGCTGGTATTCTACTCTTTGGGTACTGAACAACACGAATAAACGAGAAGCATCTGTTAAGCTCTTAGTAGGAGTCATCACTTTTGCAGTTAACAGTTATTGAATCTTTTAAAAATGTGGAATGAAGCTTTAACTTAAAGGTCCTAAGTCAGTATGCATGACTTTGTTATGTCAGTATGCATGATCAATTCAGTGTGGAAAACACATTTATCTTGGCATACCTTGGCAAGGTTTAACTTGGTTCTCTGGTAATAAGTATTTACCTTATCGCAATGTTTTTAAGAATTCTTATTATCCAGGCAATTTGTTTATGTGACATTTTGATGTGTTTTATATATTACTAGCCTGGACATAGAATTAGATTCATCCTATTTCTGGATCTACCTTAAGTTTACTTTAAGCATTTAACTTTTGTTCTAGTTTTCTTAACTATAAAATAGGAACCATTCCTGTTTTATTACTTAATTATAAGTTAATTAAATAATTCTTTGTGTTTACTCTGATTTCTGATTTTTAAAAAATTGTCCTTTCTACAGCTGCGTTCGTGTAGCAAGAGTGAATTAATCTCCAAAAGCTCAGAGATCCTCATGATGTTTCAGCAAGTTCATAGAAAACCCATGGCATCCTTTGTTACAACCCCAGTACCACCAGATTTTACAAGGTATGGCATAGATTCTGAATCTTCTTGACCTCGTAAGTTTTATTTAAAATGTTAGTTCTTAATTTAAAAGTTTCAAATTAATTTTCCTTATCAGCCCTAACCTGTTTAATATTTCATTATGACATGACCAGTGTAATGTTCTTGGTATAGATGCTCAGGTTTTCCTTCCAAAAACAGCTTGGAAGGTTTAATCAAGATTTAGTCCGCAAGTTAACCTGATCCTAACTGAAGGGACATCCCTTTCTCTGGTACTGTTATCTTCAGATGAAGTGTTATTATTTGATTGTTCTTTCTCAGACTCCCTTCATCTACCTTGTCACAATGTTTGTTGTGTTTTCTTTTTTTAACAAAACAGCTCGTGTAAACCACCGAAGAAACATAAGTTTAGAAAGTACCTCAATTAACACTGTCTCAAATGAAAGATTAAAAAAATACGAGATGTCACAATTGTAGCATCTTTGGCAAAATCTTGGCTAGCCTTCTCTTACATAGGTTGCGGAATAACATTTGTCTTTAGGCATTTCTGTAATTGAAGTCATATTGCTTCAGATATGATTTTTTTCTCCATGTTAGACATGTAGATAATCCAGGGAACATTATCAAGATTTCTCTAAACTGTGTATAATAAACAACCCTTGTTCATTATGGATGCATTTCTCAGAGCCATGATGAACATCAAAACTTTAGTAGTACAGGGATACTCAAGTAATGCACCGAGGATGTATTTCAATCTGAGCTATTAAAAGACAAAACTGTTTTCAGTATAGTAAAGAAGGAACTGTTTTCAGTATATTTAGTTAGCAAAATAACCTGAACATCAGCAGAGCTGAATACTGGCAACAAATAAGCAAATTTGATTTCCTAAAGAATTTCACCAACATTTTAAAGCTATCCTACAATGATATGGTAGTTAGCTACGTCAAATTAGATATCTTCAACTGGATTCCAGTCTTTTTAAAAGATTTACTAAGAGCATAACAGGTGCTTTTCATTTATTTGTGTTGTTTAGTACCCAAATAGGAGAATGCTAGCCTAGATTCTGTTCAGATGTCACTACGATG
Organism: Potorous gilbertii; assembly: GCA_028658325.1. NCBI lineage: Eukaryota > Metazoa > Chordata > Mammalia > Diprotodontia > Potoroidae > Potorous > Potorous gilbertii. The sequence goes on from CM053770.1 coordinate 542,785,474, forward strand.
GCAATTGTCTTCACCTTTCATTTGGGAGATGATGGTAACACTGGCATTGCTTGTGTAGTCAACATTAATCTTTTTCTTAACATAGAGTATATCTTCAGATAATTAAGAAATATGCTACTAAATTAAAAATATATATGTACATATTTTTCAGTCACCAAAAATTAAACTTCTTTCTTTTCTACCACTCCACTCTCCCTGTTTGAGAAAGGAAGAAAAACAAAACTTCCCTGCTAAATATGTGTACTCAACCAAAACAAATTTCTATATTGGCCATGTCAGAAAAAAATAATATCTCCCCTTCTGTCCTGTAAAGTTCTTCACCTGTGGGTGGGTAGCGTGTTCCGTCATTATTTCTTTGGAATTGTGGTTGATCGTTACTTTGAACAGAGTTCTTAATCTTTTCAGTTTTTTATCTTTGCCATATTGTTGTCATTAATAAATTATTTATTATATTCTATTCACTTTACCCTGCATCAATTCATGCAAGATCTACCAGATTTCTCTTAAATGATCGCTTTCTTCATTTTATACAGCAGAATAGTATTCTACTGTATTTATATACCTTTAAGAGTTCAACTGTTCCCCAATTTTTAGACCTCCTCTCAAGATTTCTTTGCCACCTGAAAATGAACTATAAATACTTTTGTACATTCCTTTTATTATTTTAATTCTTTAATCAACGTTCTTTTAATCTAATCTCTCTTAATCTACCCTCCCTTTAATTCTTGCTTCTCTCATTATTATTTTTCTCTTGAGTTAGGTTTTCCTCTTGATTTCTGTATACAATTGTGTGTGTGTGTACCTAACCTTTTTTGCCCAGTTCAGATGAGAGTGAAATTTAAGTGAGAAGATTTTCCCTGATCTCCCTTTCCCTGGCCTCCTCTCTGCATATTCTAATTTGTCTCTCTTTCCATTCTTCTCAAGATCCTCAAGACATAACAGACCCAGTCTCATACTTTGTCTAATTAGATTTCTTCTGTGGCCCCTGATGATAATAGGGTTTAGAGAGTCATAATAACAGCAGTAACAATAGCTAACATTTCTACAGAGGCACCGTATGCTAAAGCTGTTTATGATTGCCGTCTCCTGTGATGTGCACAACAACCTGGGAGGTAGGTGCTGTTGTTAGCCCCATTTTGCAGATGAAGAAATTGAGGCAGACAGAGGTTAAGTAACTTGCCCAGGTTTCTGTAGCCAATGTCTGTTACTGGATTTGAACTCAGGTCTTCCTGATTCAAGGTCTAAGCTATCTAGCTACCCGCTACACATGTATCATTTCAACATATTCGAATATAAGAAGTTTATCCCTGTTTTGTCCTTTATCGTTGTTTTTTCACATTTACCTTTTTATGTTTCTTTTCACTTTTGTGTTTGAACTTTAAAATTTCTGCACTGCTCAGCTGTTTTCATCAGAAATGCTTAAAAGTCTGCTATTTCATTAAAGGGCCATTGGTCCATTTTTTTCTTTTCTTTTCTTTTTTTTTTTTATTCATTTGTTTTCAGTTTTCTACAATCACTTCCATAATTATAAGATTTTCTCCCCCTCCCTGTACATTTTTTTCCCTTTTAGGATTATACTGTTTTTCTGGGTAAGTTATTGTTGGACACACACACACACACACACACACACACACACACACACACAATATTTCTCTTTCTCTCTCTCTTTGTTTTCTGGAATTTTATATTCCAAGTTATTTGCTGCTTTGTAGTTGATGACTACTAACTTATGTGTGATCCTTACTGGCTCCTTGATACTTGAATTCCTTTTCTCTACTGATTACAGAATTTTTAAATTGTCTCAGAAGCTCTGGAATTTGGCTATGATTGTTCCTTTAGGTTTTCTTTTTTTGTTTTGTTTGTTTTGGTTTTTTTTAGGAGGGAATTGGTTTGATTCTTTCTGTTACTGCATTATCCTCTGGTTCTTAAGAGATCTGGATAGATTTCAAAGATTTGTTTAGGTTCTTTTTTTGATCATGGCTTTAAAGTAGTAAGTAGCTGATTGATTCTTAAATTTTTTTCTCCTTGATCTGTTTTCCAAGGCACTTGTTTTTGCTTTGAGAAAAAAATATATTTTTTCTGTTCTTTTACTTTGCTTTAATGTTTCTTATTGTTTCATGGATTCATTGATTTTGTTTGGTCCATTCTAATTTTCAAGGAGTTTGTTGCATGGGGGCAAGGTTTTGTATTCTCTTTTTCTTTTATTGTTATTATCATTATTTTATTTGTTTTCAGTGTTCTACAATCACTTCCATATATCTTAGGTATTTCCCTTCCCTCGCCCCCTTATCCCCTAGCTCCCCACTCCCTCCCTGATAGGGCATACAGTTTTATATAGTTCTAAACATACATTCCTATGAAATACATTTTCACCTTAGTCGTTGCATAGAAGAATTAAAATGAATGGGAGAAATCATGAAACCAAAACATATTGTATTCTCTTTCTCCAAGCTGTTAATTCCATTTCTAATTCTTTTTTTTCAGAACTCTCATTTCTTTTCCAATTCTTTTTCTCATGCAGCCTCATTTCATTTATAGAAACATTTTAAAACTCTTTAAGAAAAACAAACTGCTTCATGACCTCTTCAAGGAATTCTACTTGAATTGGTATCAAATAAAATTGAGTCAATTTTGCACATGGTAAATGCATACTATCTACTAGATTCTGGGGATGTTTTATATTCCATAAGACAATTCCACATGAATGCAAACAAAAAAGATTATTTTAGTAAGAACAGCACTAAAAATTGGGGTAAGGAGAACTTTGCATAGAAAGTGGCATCTGAGCTTAGCTATGTCTGGGAAACCAAGGATTCCAGGAAGTGGAATTACAGAAGGAATGTGCTTAAGGTATGAGAGAATTACCCCCTGGGAAGGCATAGAGATGTGAGTTGGAATGCTGAATTTAGGGAACACCAAGCTTGTGGGCTTAGTTGGTTGGGACATATAGAGTACAAGAAGGAAAATAATGTAAGTTTGGAAAGATAACATAGAGAGATGATATAGAGTGCTTTAAGTGTGAGGCTGAGGAATTTGTGTCCCAGAGTTAATAAGGAGTTAGTAGTAGTGAATGGAATCCTAAAGAAATTTAGATGATATGTTTATTGACTTATAAGACAATAGGATTGTAGATTGAAAGCTGGAAGAGATTTTTGAGGCTTTCTGGTTCACTCCTCTTCACTTTACAGTTGAGGAAACTTAGGTCCAAATAGGTTAAATAACTTGCCTAAAGTCATACAGGCAACTTCACAGAGAGTGAAGAATAATAAGGTGGGAAAGAGGTTGACTATATGTAAGAAGAAATAAGGTGAAAGTTGGAACTAAAATTTGGAGAACCTTAATATCAGCTTAGATTTTTTTATTTGGTAGGTTCTGAAGGCCTTTGAGACTTATAATGATATAATAAGACCATGCAGTCATATCCAGGATGGATTGAAAAGAGATGTATAGAGGGAAACCCAAGCCTAAGCAATACAGTGGAATGAAATGACTGAAAAACAGTTTTAGGCTAGAATGTAGCTCTGAAGGGTAAAAACTATTTATTTTGCACAGAGGGCTCTGATTATGATATAGCAGTTAGAACTACAAATAGTGTTAGGTACTCTGGATCGTAGTTATAATCAATTAATTAAATGACAAACTTCTTGTGTTCATTGTGGAAAAAAAAAAACCAACTTATTCCTGTTCTGGCCTTTTCAGTTATGCATAATATAGTAATTTTTTAATTGAAATTTTTTAAAAATTCATGAAAATTGCCTCATCTCTCCCCCCACTATTGAAAAAAAAAAAAGGAAAACAACTCTCATAACATAATCAAGTAAAACAAATTCCCACATAGTTCATATGTTAAATAAAAAGTCTCAGTCTGTATTCTGAGAGGGAAGTAGCATGTTTCATCATGAATCATCTGGAATTGTGGCTGGTCTTTGTATCAATTAAAGTACCTAAGTCTTTCAAAGTTACTTGTCTAATCGTTACTGTATTAATTCTACTCCTTGTGCTTATTTCATTCCGTATCAGTTCATACAGATTTTCTCAGGTTTCTCAGAAACTATCCCCTTCATTTTTTTTTAATAGCACAGTAGTATTTGTTACAGTTATATAATTTCAAATCACTTTCCTAAATAATTACACTGTTTCACAATTCCACCAACAATACACCCAATGTGCCTACCTTCCCACAACTCCCACATTAACAAGACTCATCTTTTGACATCTTTGCCAGTTTGTAGGACATGAAATTAGACTGTATTTTAAATGCAACAGAGTAACTTGCTACTTAAAAGAATCTTTTGATGAAACCTCTGAAGTTCATAATTACTTCCTCACTTATGACATAAATTTTTAAAGAATGTAGAGTATAACAACTCCCCTAGTATAAATCCTCTGCTACTGACTTTAATTCATCACAAGTTTATCACTTAAGCATTTCAAAATTACTTTGACTGTGTCAAATTGTCCCGTGCCCTGAAGGTGCTTATCTTTGAATATTGTTACAATTTCTTTTTTTTAACTTAATATTTTTTCCCAATTACATGTAAAGATAGTTTTCAACATTCATTTTTGTAAGATTGTGAGTTCCAAATTTTCCTCCCTCCTGTCCCTACCTTCTCTCCTACCTCTCCAAGACTAGAAGCAGTCTAATATGGGTTATACTTGTGTAATCATGTTAAACATATTTCCTCATTAGTCATGTTGTGAAAGAAGAATCAGAACAAAAGGGAAAAAAACACAAGAAAGGAAAAACAAAACAAGACAAAAGTGGAAAATAAGGCAATCCACATTCAGACTCTTCTCTTGATGTGGATAACATTTTCCATCACTAGACTTTTGGAATTGTCTTAGAACATTGTATGGCTGAGAAGAACTAAATCTATCATAGTTGATCATTGAACAACATTGCTGTGATTGTGTTACAGTGTTCTCCAGGTTCTACTCACTTCATTAGTTCATATAAGTCTTTGGTTTTTCTGAAATCTGCCTGTTCATCATTTCTTATAGCACAATAGTATTCATTACATTCATATACTGCAATTTGTTCACCCTTTCCTCAATTGATGGGTATTCCTTTAATTTCCAGTTCTTTGCCATCACAGAAAGTGCTACTAAAATATTTTTGTACATATAGGTCTTTTCCTCTTTTTTTATGATTTCTTTGTGATATAGACCTAGTAGTGATATTGATAAAGCATATACATGGTTTTATAGTCCTTTGGGCATAGCTCCAAACTGTTCTCCAAAATGGTTGGCTTAGTTCAGAATTCCACCAATTATTTCCAATTTTCCAGCATCTTCTCCAACATTTAATCATTTTACTTTTCTGCCATATTAGCCAATCTGATAAGTGTGAAGTGGTACCTCAGAGTTGTTTTAATTTGCATTTTTCTAATAATGGTGGTTTATAGTATTTTTATAATTTCTTCCAACATCTGTTGATTGGCGGTGGGGGAGGATATTTAGGTAATTCTGTGCCTGAAGAGTCTGAATGCGGATTGACTTATTTTCCACTTTTGTCTTGTTTTGTTTTTTCTTTCTTGTGGTTTTTTTCCCTTTTGTTCTGATTCTTCTTTCACAACATGACTAATGTGGAAATATGTTTAACATGATCACACAAGTATAACCCATATTAGACTTCTTCTCTTGAGCATTCCAACACATACTAAAAGGAGACAGTGTTCTTTTTTGCCTTAGGCAAGTAATACATACATACATGTTGACGTACGTTAAAGAAGTATTCATGTATCACAGAGCAGAATTTTCTTTCATTAAATATATGTGAATTAAAATAAAAGTAATATTTAGAAATATCCTTTACTGTGCCCCTGGGATCTATTTTTCTGACTATTTTGCTTACAACTATTCTTGGTTCTCATGATATGTAACATGAATCTTAACATTGTGAAATTGTGCTAGCTTATTGCTAGAGGATATTAATGAATTGTAATCTGTCTAAATCCTAGGAGTTGATACTCAATAAATACTTGTTGATGTATTATATGTTGAAGTACTATACTTGATCAATAGTATTGATCATTCATACTATTGCTTGCTAGGATTATAAATTTTATCTGAGAGCCTAATATCTTAATTTTTTTACTTGTTTTACAAAGTGAAATAATTCCTCGGATTATATGTTTTGTCTTTTTAGTGAATTAGTGCCAGCTTATGATTCAACCACTTTTGTTTTAGAGAACTTCAGGTAAGACTATTTGGCAATCTCATTATTTCATATGTACAAAACTTGCCATTATAAATGAGAATTGTTTATAAATAAGTTTAATTTGCAAAGGCAGAACTGTAAGAAGTTATAACACTTGTATTTTACTTCAGTAATCATTATAGAATAATTTTATTGATCAAAATATTGAGTATATGGTGGGAAAAATCTGATGCCTTCATACGTTAATACTGTTTCCCCATGTCATTTCTTAATGTTAAATATGTGAGCAACAAGATAGAGGATTAGACAGTTTCTCTGATTCCCCATGTCTAAGGAAGGGGGGATGTAGTTCATGAACAAGACTAGGAATAAAGCTGTTAAATGCTAATCTTAATACTGACATATCACTCTTACAGTCTTGAACATGTTGCTTACCTGGTCTCTTTCAATCTCTTTACATTCTTGTTTCTTTTCATAATAACTAGATATTCTAGATCACAATAGTAAATTCGGTGCAAAGTATTGTTTTATTGTTTCAGCCATTTTGGAGTTAATTTCTTTAACTGTCCCCAAGTGTAAACCTGGATTGGTCATTATAAAAAAAACTATTTGGAAATATTTTTAAAATATAACTAAATTAGTTCATTTATCTTTGATTCTTAGTTCAGGAATATAAGTTTACATATCACAAAAGTAATTTTTCATGGTTGCTGGTTTTCTTTTTAGCAATACTTGTAAGATTTCAGTTGCCATAAAGTTTGATTTACTTAGCTGTTACAAATTGACATAAGGGTGTTTTCTTTCTTCTTAGCACTTTGCGCCAGAGGGCAGATCCTGTTTACAGTCCTCCTCTACAAGTTTCAGGGCTTTGCTGGAGGCTGAAGGTTTACCCAGTAAGGTTTTGATTGTCTTTTTTAAAAGACTCTTTTAAATTTTATTTATTGTTTCTTATCTTTCTTGGGATGGAAGAATATTCTCTATCATTTTTCTAGCATTCTTAAGTAAATGCACCAATTTATTTTCTAGGAAATTACAAATTTGCAAACAGTTGCAAACAGCAATATTTCCATGTTTCTTTATAGGGTTATTGAATTATACTCAAAGATATTACATCTGAACTAAATCATCACTTTCCTTTGAGTTTAATTTCGAAGTTCATTCAATATTATTAGAGGAAATATTAAAGATTCTTAATGATGTTTTAGTATTAAGGATAGAATTAACACAGTGCATCATTAAAAAAACAGTTAAAATTTATCTGGTCATATCAATCTACTGAATAGTCATCGAATAAAGTAAATATTCATTTATGAAAAATTACAAAAACAGGAATAAAAGGATTTTTCTTTAATAAGTAGAAAGCATTTAGTCTCAAGAATTAGTATTCTAGTTCACGTGAGCAACAAGACGAAGGACTTAACATTTTCTCTGATTCCCCATGACCCCTCAAACCTTTCTGAAATAGAAATTATGCACCAAAGATAAAATAATTCCATCTGTCTCTGGTCTAGGACACCAGGAATCCAAAAGAAGATAATAAACAACAGTGCCAACAAAAGAATCCTTGAAAAACCTCTGAATGATGCTTACTGACCCTGAGCTCGTTCATTATTCCTCCCTAGATAGCTCCTGTGCTGTGAGATTGCACTATCAGCCCCATGGACAGGACACAACAACAAAATTTACCTCTACTCTTGTTCCTCCCTTCCCTTTCTAGGGCTGTGCTCCAGGGAATGGAAGTTTGCTCCAGTTTCCCTAGCCAGCTTGGCCACAGCCCTTCAAGAGCAAAAAACTTCCAGAAACTAGAATGTGGAAGCACTGGTGCTGCAAACCTCTAAATTACCAGTGCTGGGGCAAACAGTGCTGCAAAGCCCTGAACCTCCAGTGCCAGCCTAGAAAACTGAGAAACAGAAATTGTAGGACAGATCAGGATGGGGATGAGATGGGGGGAAGAGGTGGGGAGGAAATCCCCTGGGGAAAAGGAGCACAATATCCAGCTGACCAGTCAGTTGGAGGTAGAAACCTTGGTTGATGAATTGTGAATTGCCCAGTATAGGAGGAGGTTGAGCACCATGAGATGCTGCTCCTAACGAAACCACAGTCAGAGAAAATGGAGTCAGGAAGCGAATGGTAAGGCAAATTTGGGGGAGTTGGAGATTGAAATTATCAAAAATTGCAGAAAGAAGAAAATTCAGAGAACTTGAAAATAAACAGATAAAGCAATTGAAAAAACAGTAACAGAAAGAAGTGCCTCCAGATCTAGTAAACTCGTTCAGACATCTGTGTGGATAAATACTGCAAAACAAAAGAAATTGATCTTATGTGTGATGAGCCAGAGGACCTTTTGATATTTGAAGAGATTGGAAACACAACATGCTGTTCCTGAGTCGTTCAAAATAGAAGTGAGATACATAAGAGCAGAATTTATGCCCTATGCATCAAAAATAACAAACAGAAAAGCAAAACTTGAATCTCTAATGGCAACCTTCACCAAAGAAACAAAAGATTGGGAATTCAAATACATAGTATTGAGGATCAGCTTTTAAGAAGAGAAGCAGAAAACAGAAACATTAAAAGAAAATAAACTCATTATATAAACAAAATGTATGGATTTTGAAGACAGGATACATGGAGACAATCTAAGTATCATGGATCTCCAAGAATACAACAGGAGGAAAAAACCTTAACACTGCTTCAAACTTCTGAACAAAGAAAATGAAATTCCCATTTGAAAGAATTCAGATTTCTTCTCAAAAAAATCAAAATCTTCAAATTCTAAGATACATAGTGGTTAAATTTAATAATTTATTTCAGAAACCACAAGTTCATCAAGCCATCACAAGAAAGACCTTCAAATACAAAGGAAAAGACATTTAAATATTGCAAGACTATTCATTTCACACCCACTATAAAAGGACGAGGGAATAGAACAATGTGTTTCAAAAAACAATGGAGTTCAGGACATAGGCCAGGGTGACCTGTCCTGCAAATCTGAGTTTAGCGTTATACAGTGATAAAGAAGAGCTTGAAAGTTTTATTTTTTTAAATTAATTTGTTTTCAATTTTCTATAATCACTTCATTATGTCTTAGATTTTGTTTCCCCCTCTTTTCCCCTCCTTCCCCCTTCCCTCCCTGAGATGACCTGCAGTCTTTTTATTATTATTATTGTTATTTGTTTTCAGTGCTCTGCAGTCACTTCCATATATCGCAGACTTTTTTCCCCTCCCTCTTCCTCCTTCCCCTCTACTTCCCCACTCTCTCCCTGAGACAGCATACAATTTTAAATAGGTTCTACACATACATTCCTATAAATACATTTTCGCCTTAGTCATGTTGCATATAAGAATTAAAATGAATGAGAGAAATCATAAAACAAAACAAATTACAAAAGAAAATGGTCTGCTTCATTCTGTGATTGAATTCCATAGTTCTTTCTCTGGCTGTGGAAGGCATTTTGCCTTAAGAGACCACTGGGAATTTTTTAAGTTGTTGTATTGCAATGAATTACTAAGTCTACCAGAAAAATGCCTCACACACTGTGGTTGTTACTGTGTACAAAGTTCTCTTGGTTTTGCTCCTTTCACTCAGCATCAGTTCATATAAGTCCTTCCAGGCCTCTCTGAAGTCTTGCTCATCATTTCTTTTAGCACAGTAGTATTCCATTACATTCATATACCACAACTTGTTCAGCCATTCCACAATTGATGGGCACCCCCTTGATTTCCAGTTCTTGGCCACCACAAAGAGTGCTGCTATAAATATTTTTGTACATGTAGGATCTTTTCCCATTTTTATGATCTCTTTGGGATACAGTCCTAGAAGTGATATTGCTGGGTCAAAGGGTATGCACATTTTTGTAACCATTTAAGCATAGTTCCAAATTGCTGTCCAGAATGGTTAGATCAACTCACAGCTCCATCATCAATGAATTAGTGTTCCAACTCTCCCACATCTTCTCCAACATTTTATCATCTTCCTGTTTTGTCATGTTAGCCAATCTGATAGGTGTGATGTGGTATCTGGAGTTGTTTTGCTTTGCTCTCTAAACAGTAGTGATTTAGAGCATTTTTTCCATATGACTGTAGATATCTTTAATTTTTTTCCTCTGAAAACTGCCTGTTCGTATCCTTTGACCATTTATCAATTGGGGAATGACTTATATTTTTGTACATTTGACTCAGTTCTCTATATATTTTAGAAATGAGGTCTTTTTTTAAATTTAATTTTATTTATTTTTTTTAATGTTCTACAATCACTACCATAAAATTTAGATTTTAACCCACCACCCCCATCCTTCCCCAAGATGGCATACAGTTCTATATAGGATCTACATATACTTTCCTATTGAATACATTTTCACTATAGTCATGCTATATAGATGAACTAAAATAAATGGAAGAAATCATACAACAAATCAAAACATAGTACACAAACACACACACATGAACATGATCTGCTACATTCTATGAATGAATTCCATAGTTCTTTCTCTGATTGTGGAAGGCATTTTGCCTTAGAAAACCATTGGGATTTTTTTTTTAAGCTCTTGTGTTATTACGAAGTTCCAAGTCTACCAGAAAAAACTCGAACACTGTGGTCATTGCTGTGCACAAAGTTTTCCTGGTTCTGCTCCTTTCACTCAGCATCAGATCATATAAGTCCTTCCAGGCCTCCCTGAAGTCTTCTTGTTCATCAGGAAATGAGGTCTTTATCACAGACACTAGTTGCTAAAATTCTTTCCCAGTTTTCTGCTTCCCTCCTAATATTGGTTGCATTGAGTTTGTTTGTGCAGAACTTTTTTGTGTGCAAAAACTTTTCAATTTAATGTAATCAGAATTACCCATTTTGCACTTAAAAATATTCTTGATCTCTTGTTGGGTCATAAACTTCTCCATTCTCCATAAATCTGACAAATAAACTATTCCTTGCTCCCCTAATTTGTTTATAGTATCAGTCTTTATACCTAGATCATGTATCCATTTGGACTTTGTTCTTGTGTCAGGCATTGTTCTATGCCCACTTTCCGCCACACTGTTATCCAGTTTTCCCAGCAATTTTTGTCATACAGTGACTTCTTATCCTAGAAGCTGGGGGCCTTGAGTTTATCAAACAGTAGATTGCTATATTCATTAACTACTGTATTTTGAGTACCTAACCTGTTCCACTGGTCTACCCCTCTGTTTCTTAGCCAGTACCAAGTGGTTTTGATGATTACTGCTTTATAATACAGTTTGAGTTCTGGTAGGGTTATGCCACTTTCCCTAGCATTTCTTTTTATTAGTTCCCTTGATATTCTGGATCTTTTGTTCTTCCAGATGAATTTTGATATTTTTTCTAGCTCTAGAAAATAATTATCTGGTAGTTTGATTGGTATGGCACTGAATAAGTAGATTAATTTAGGTAGAATTGTCATTTTTATTATATTGACTCGGCCTACCCACAAGCAGCTGATGTTTTTCCACTTACTTAGATCTGACTTTATTTGTGCAAAACTGTTTTGTAATTGTGTTCATATAGTCCCTGGATTTGTTTCGGCAGGTAGACTCCCAAATTTTTTATAGTGTCTGCCATAGCTTTAAATGGGATTTCTCTTTCTGTCTCTTGCTGTTGAGCTTTGGAAAATTTTTAGAAAGAAAACCAGATCTGAAGGGATTATTTGCATCTCTGACAACTCGAAATACAGAAAAGCTAGAAGAATGAGTAAATGTAGGAGGTAAGGACAGAATGACAATAGAAAGATCAGTAAGAGATTTCTAACTTCACACAAGGAGATAGAGGTAAATATACAAATAGTGGAGGTAATGATGAGGCTGATTGGGGGCATTAAGAATCTGGTAATACTTTGTCTTGAGGTGCATCAATTCTTTTTTGTTTAACTATGATATAGGAGAGTACATCAAAAGGAGGGAGGGGACCCAGCAGGATAGAGGAGTGTGTGATGCATATTGGTCAAATCTTGGACTCAGAAATGAGGAGAAGATGATGTCTGTGGTCTCAAAAGGAGAAGAGCCTACAGGGAAGTGGATGAGTTGGAGGAGGAAGATAGTAGAAGGGGGTTGGGGGACTACAGAGGCCTTACTTTGGACATGGCTCCTGTGATGAATGCTCTTATGGGTGAAGGGAGACGGTCAGTGAGTAAAAGGAGAGGAAGATCTTACAATGAATGAGGCCTGGGGATCTGGTAGTTGAAGAGTACTGCTTTGGAAAGCTGCAAATTGGAACCCTTGGGGGTGCTTGGCACCTGAAGGAGTTTGACAGTATAGACACTGAGAGGAGATTTCCTAGGAAATGTGGAGAAATAAAAGGTCAGCAAGGGCGAGTATAGGTCGGTGATGGGCTGCATAATTAGGGATACAATGGGAAGGGACCCTGTAATGGGTTGGAGAGGTCCAATACCTGAAATGATTGGAATTGTACTGGGAGTGAGGCACAATTGAAAAGGGAGAAATCTGTGAAACAGGTTCTACCATCCGGTGACAGAATGTGCCTAGAGAGTAGACCCTGGAAGAATGCCTCAGAAGCTTTTCTTGCATGAAGAATACAGAGAAAAGAGAGAGTCTAAATGATTATAGGGGTCATCGGTCAGATAATGAGGATCTAGAGGAGATAGGAAAAGATAATAAAGAGAAAGGGAGAAATCTTTTTTGGAAATGGACACAAAATATGAAATTTAAAAAGCTAATGAGCAGAGGACTAGCTGAAGGGGAGAAAAGAAAAAGGGAAACTACATGACAGAGAAGAATTAAGAAGGGTAAGAAATATATAACCAGATAAAAGCAGAAGAAAAAAGGAACTAAAAAAGACCTTAAAGAGAAAAAATAACAGATGAGAAGAGGGGACTGAGGTGAGACACATGAGCCTGTAGGATCAGAGACACTTTTGAAAAAAAAAAGACTAAGGTAAAGTAACTGGAGGAACATAGTATTGTTTACAGCAGAAGAGGGAAATAACTTAAAAAAACGACCAATTTTAGAGACATGAAAGAAAACATAAACTTTACTCTTTTAATTTAAAATGTTAATGGACTAAACAGTCTAGTAAAATGAAAAAGAGTGACAGATTCGTTAAGAAAACTTTAGTTAGCAAGTCCTAGAAGAAATACATTTCTTAAAAAAAGACATAAAATAAAACTGACAAGATAGAATACAATTTATGTTTAAATTTAAAAATACAGGAATTGCCATCATGTTCTCACATAAAGCAAAAAAATTTTCAAAATATTTAAAGGGATAGACAAGGAAAACTATATTATGCTGAAGGGAAGCCGTAGGCAACAAATTAACATCAGTAATAAACTTATTCACTCCAAATTCCTTAGCTTCCAAGATTCATAAAGGAGACATACGGTAGAGCAAGAGTGACAGGAGGCTTCTGTATCCATCTATCAGTTTTGTATGTGTGGAACTTGATTAAGTTTGGAACTGAACACATTTCTGCAGAAATTAAAAACTGAAGATTTATGGCATCTAAATGAGACAGCAAAATAATGTACATATTTCTCTGTACCACGTGGAATTTTTATAGAAATTGACCATGTACGAGGGCATAGAACTATCACAAAATAGTGTAAAAGGGCAGAAATAGTGTAGTCTTTATAGAGTATGATACAAAAAAAGAAAAAGAAGTTGGTTCAGGGACCACAAACAAAAGATACAGACTGAAATCAAGACTTAACAGTAAAATCTAAAAATGAGTGGGTTAGAGAAGAAACCATGGAAACAAGTATGTAAAATTACAGTGTTGAAGCTACATAACTATATGCTGGGATACAACTAAAGCAGTCCTCAGAAAAAAAATCACACCCATAAAGTCATATGTGAACAAAATAGAAAAAGAGGATTACTAAATCGAATGTGCATTTAAAAAACTAGCAACCTAACAAATCTAAAATAAGCACAAAAGAGGAAATACTAAAAATTAGAGGAGAAATAGGTAAATTGGAAACAGTTCCATAAAAATGTTAAACAAGCTAGTTCTTTAAAAAGACTAATAAAATTGATAAACCTGTAGCTAATCTGATTAAAAAGGGAAAAGGAAATTAAATCAGTTAAATAGCAGTTAGCAATTTAAAATAGTAACAAAACTAGAATTAAAAGAATAATCAATACATGCAGTTATATGCTAACAAAATAGAACACAAAAGAATTAGAATAATAAAATACCCAATTTATGAGAAGACCAGATAGAGATCTTAAATTATTCCATCTCAGAAAAGGAAGTAGAACTGGGTAAAAAGAAATTAGCTATCAAAGAGGGAAAAAGCCTGATTCTGATGTTATTTACAAGTGAATTTTGTCAAATTCAAGTTCCACCAAACTGTTCTAAAGAATAATTAGCACCTTAACCTCACAAATTATTCCCCAAAATTGAGAAGGCATACTATCTGAATCATTTATGAGATAAATATGGCCTTAATAATGTAATTCTAGGGAAGGTAAGACACAGAAAACTACAGGTTAATGTAACTTATGAATAATAATTTAAAAATTGTAAACAATCTTATATTACCATATTTTTCTAAGAAATTGTTTTTTTATTAATTGTTTATTATGATTAAATGGCATTCATATCAGGAATGCAAGGATGATTCCATGTTAGAAAGACAATCAACATAATCATATTTTTTCTTTGTTTAATGTTTATTTGTTTTTAGTTTTAACATTCATTCCCACAAAATTTTGAGTTCCAAATTTTCTCCCCATCTCTCCCCTCCCCGATCCCAAAACAGCGTGCACTTTGATTACTTCATTCTCCAATATGCCCTTCCCTCTATCACACCCCTCCCTTCCCTTATACCTATTTTTTCTCTTTTCTTGTAGGGCAAAAATAGATATTTATACCCTATTACCTGTATTTCTTATTTCCCAGTTGTATGCAAGAACAGTTCTCAATATTTGTTCCTAAAACTTTGAGTTCCAACTTCTCTTCCTTTCTCCCCTCCCACCCATTCCCACTGAGAAGGCAGGCAATTCAGTGTAGGCTATACAAGTGCAGTTATGCAGATGACTTCTATAATAGTCATGTTGTGTAAGACTTTTTTCCTTCCATTGGATCCTGCCCCTGATTTATTCTATTCTCTCTTTTGACCTTGTTCCTCCCCAAAAAATTGCTTCTAATTACTCCCTCCTCCCAGTTACCCTCCCTTCTATAATCCCCCCATCCCACTTATGTCTTTCTCCCCTAGTTTCCTGTAGTATAAGGTAGATTTTTCATACCAAATTGAGTGTGCATGTTATTCCCTCCTTAAACCAAATGTGATGAAAGGAAGCTTCACTTTTTCCCTCTCACTTCCCTCCTTTCCCCTTCCATTGAAAAAGCTTTTTCTTGACCTTTTATGAGAGATAATTTGCCCCATTCCATTTCTCTGTTTCTCCTCCCAATATATTCCTCTCTCACCCCTTAATTTTATTTTTTTAGATATTATCCCTTCCTATTCAACTCACCTCTGTCTATATATATGTATATGTATATATATATATATATATATATAAAATATATATATATATATATACATATACATATATATATATACACACACTTTAAAAAGTCCCTTATGATTTCTCTTTCCTGTTTACCTTTTCATTCTTCTCTTGATTCTTGTGTTTGAAAGTCAGATTTTCTATTCAGCTCTGGTCTTTTCATCAAGAATGCCTTAAAGTTCTCTATTGCATTGAGTGACCATTTTTTTCCTTGAAGTGTTATCCTCAGTTTTGCTAGGTAGGTGATTCTTGGTTTCAATCCTAGTTTCTTTGACTTCTGGAATATCATATTTCAAGCCCTTTGATTCCTTAATGTAAAACCTGCTAGATCTTGTGTTATCCTGATTGTATTTCCACAATACTTGAATTGTTTCTTTCTAACTACTTGCAATATTTTCTCCTTGACCTGGGAACTCTGACAATTTGGCTACAATATTCCTAGGAGTTTCTCTTTACAGATTTCTTTCAGGAGGTGATAGGTGGATTCTTTCAATATTTATTTTGCCCTCCAGTTCTAGAATATCAGGGCAGTTTTCCTTGAAAGATGTTGTCTAGGCTCTTTTTTTGATTATGACTTTCAGATAGTCCCATAATTTTTAAATTTTCTCTCCTGGATCTATTTTCTAGGTCAGTTGTTTTTCCAGTGAGATATTTCCCATTATCTTCTATTTTTTCTTTCTTTTGGTTTTGTTTTATAATTTCTTGGTTTCTCATAAAGTCATGAACTTCCCTCTGCTGCATTCTAATTTTTAAAGAACTATTTCAGTGAGCTTTTGAACCTCCTCTTTCATTTGGCTAATTCTCCTTTTTAAAGCATTCTTCTTCTCATTGACTTTTTAGACCTCTTTTCCCAATTGAGTTAGCCTATTTTTAAGGGTGTTATTTTCTTCACCATTTTTTGGGGTCTCCTTTAGCAAGCTGTTGACTCACTTTTCATGATTTTCTTGCATTTCTATCATTTCTCTTCCCAGTTTTTCCTCCACTTCTCTTACTTGATTTTTTAAATTCTTTTTGAGTTCTTCCATGACTTGAAACCATTGCATATTTATATCGGAGGTTTATATTTATATCGGAGGTTTGACTTTTATGTCTTCCTTTGACAGTATGCATTGTTCTTCCTTTTCTGAAAGGATGGAAGAAAATACCTGTTCACAAAGAAAGTAACCTTCTATAGTTTTATTTGTTTCCCTTTTTTGGGCATTTTCCCGGCCTGTTACTTGATTTTTGAGTCTTTGTCAGGTGAAGGGTTTACTTTAGAGACCTGTATGTTCTCAGTTCCTCCATGGTGGCACAATCAAGGGAGAGGAGTTTACTCCTCTCCTGGCCTGCACTCTGTTCGGAAACAACCATAAGCTTTTTTGCCCAGAATCTTTGAGTAGGGTTCCCTCTTCACAACCGCCTCAAGCTCCACCTCCTGAGTGCTCCTCCTTACCTCATGACTGCCACTTATGGCTGAAATCTAGATCAGCTGCTTGTTTCCCCAAGGGGATTTAGCCTGAGGGCTCCTAAAATGGATGCTGCTGTTGGCAGAGCCAGACCACATTCCCTTCTCACCCAGGTGAAAACTTTCTCATTTACCTTTGAAGCTGTCTTTGGCATTTGTGACTTGAGCAGTCTGGGAACTGCTGCTGCTGCTGCCCTTGGCGCCCTGAAGTCTGTTCTGGTCCTGTCCTTCCCGAGCCACACAGCCCACGCTGGGGCTGTGCTCTGCTCTGAGCCCTGTGTGATAGATCTTTCCTGTCGCCCTTCCAGGCTATCTTGGGCAGGAAATCTCTTTCATTCCATCGTTTTGTGGCATCTCCTGCTCTAGAATTTGTTTAGAGTCATTTTTTACAGGTGTTTTATGGGCTATGGAGGTAAAGCTTCTACAGGTCCATCTTTCTACTCTGCTGTCTTGACTCCACCCCTTATAATTAATCATATTAAAAACCCAAAATTCCGAAGCCACATGATCACAATAGCTGCAGAAAAAGTATGACAAATTATAAATTTTATGCTAAGCATTCTATAAAGTATAGGCATAGAGGGACTCTTTCTTTTAATGTCATAAAAATAGTATCTGAAACCTAAAGCATACATCATATGCGATGGGATTTGTTAAAAAATTTTCCAGTAAATACAAAAGCAAGGATAGCCACTCTCTCCACCACTGTTTGATAAAGCTATCTCTGTTTGCTGATGATACCATAGTTTACTTGGAAAACCCAGGGAATCAGCAGAGATTGTAACTGAGGGAACAACTTCAGTTGTCACAGGCTACAAAACAAATCATTAAAGATCAACAGTATTTCTATCTAATAACAACAAAACACAAGAAGTAATAATAGAACAAAATCCCATTTTAAATAACTACAGAATGCTTAAAGTATCTTTGGATCAACGTATTGAAGCATATAAGATTTGTATGGATTTAATAATATAGTGTTCCTTAAAGAAATAGAAAACAATTTAAATAATTTGAGGAATATTCAGTACTTATGGGTAGATTGTGCCAACATAATAAAAATGACAGTACTACCAAAATTAATTTACACTTAAAATGGTATTCCAGTCAGATTAGTAACGGAATACTTTGAATGAAGCATGGAAAAATATGAAATGATGCCGAGTAAACATAGCTAAGAAATACATTAGTAAGTACAACAATGTAAATAGAACAACACACTACAAAATCAAAAGTAAATGTATCAAAATGAAAAAGATCAAGCCGGATTTGAATGAAGAGATATGAGAAGACACCCCTCCCCTTCTTTGTAGATGTGGGAGGTTCACAAATGTTAACATATTGCACGTTTTCAGAGTTTTTCAATTTTTTTGAGCAGTTTTGCTGACTTTCCCCCCCTCTAAAAAATACTCTATTTTTTAAAAAAACTAATAATGTGTTTATTGGAAACCTATTTTTTTTCCCCACTCAGAATAAGGGTTTGCAAAGCTTTTCCCTATCAATAATGTTATTTGAGATAGTGCAGGAAGCATAACCATAGCAATAAAATGAGAAAAATTAGATGAATAAGTATTGTAATAAGGAGAGATTAAAATAATTCTTTTCAGAGGATATAATTTAGAAAACTCAAGAGAAATAAGGTAATGAAAATAATAAACAATTTAGGCAATATAGCAGAATATAATACCCTCCACTATTATCAGTGTCTCTTTAGATGTTGCCAAGCATATGTATAAAAAATGATAGGCAAGATTACACAGTTTATCAACAAAATGTGTTGAACATTTACAAATTAATGTCCTGAAATCATGTGGAACTTAGGTAAAATCAATTGTAAAATAATTTTACAAAAATATAAAAAGAATATGAATCAGTGTTAATTTTTTTTACCAAGCTAGTAAAATCAAGATGATACTTTTTGAAATTCATCCTTAGCTTTGATTCTTTACTCATTAAACGCATTAATATCATGCACTATAAAATTGAACAAAATAGTAACAATTCCTGTAGAAAGAAAAATGAAGAATGTTAAGAGAACTATTAAAAATAAAGACAGATACAGGCGGGGAGCTCACTCGTATTTCAGATGATACTATGGAGCAGTAATGATGATCAGAACTTCCATGGTGGAGTTGGGAGTTAATGGAAAATTTTTAGAAAGTGGTTCGGGCTTATGCAGTAAGGTTTATCAGAATGTTATCCTTAGTAGCCCTTCTACTAAAAATATATACCCTGCAGAAGTTATTGTGTGCAAAATAAATATGTGCACAAGTATTTCTTGAAGTGTTATTAAGGATAACTAAAAACTGGGGACAAACCTAGTTGACCCACAGTTGGGAAATAACTGCACAGTTATTTTGTCTGAGAATATATTAAAACGTTACGCTATGAGAAACCAAGAAACAGTGAGAGCTGCATAGAGTCATGCCGGATGAATAAAGCATAATCCAAAGAACAATAAAACAGTAATAAATCCACTTTCTACACAGAAAAGTTCAAAAAGAACTGTGGGCACCACTTTTTTTAGCTGGACTTGAAATGTAATTGGTTTAGGGAACTCCTTGTGGGGAACTTGCTCTAGTATTACAAATTAACCTACTCAGGTCATATGGAACTTATATAAAGTCAATTATAAAATAACTTTATAGAAATTAAAGGAGTATGAGTGTGAATTTTTGTGTCAAGCTAATAAAATAAAGGTGATACTCCTTGTGAAATAAATCCTTAGCTTTAATTCTATGCTGGTCAAACATACTAATGTCATACAATATAAAATTAGACACCCCCTTCTCATACCTGTAGCAGTAATAGCGATAGTAGTAGTAATAGCTCCAACTCTGGCAAGTAGGTTCTATTAGGTAATACAGGTGAGGAAACTGAAACTGTGAGAGGTTGCGGACTAGTCTAGGTTCAGTTAACTAGTAAGCTTCTGAAGCTTAATTTGAACACAGGTCTTTTTGACTATAGGTCCATTACTCCACATAGTTGCCTTATATCTTCATGTCTGCAGATCTTCCCTTTTCTGCAACTTATTTTTCTGGAGAGTTGCCTAAGGACACTAAAAGGTTAAGTGGTTTACTCAGGGTCACATAACTAGTAAGTTACAGAAGTGAGACTTGCCCCCAGGTCTTCTCTGCTGCAAGGTCACTATAATATACTGCCTTTTTATGAGTGCTACTACCACCACTTATGTTAGTCAATGTAGACATTTTGGAGGCTGGTATTTGGAAAGGGTAAATAATGAAATTTTATAGACACATTGAAAAAAACCACTTTCACTTTAGTGTTTTTAAAATTTTAATGACCTCATTTTTATGCTATTTCATGTATTTGAATCACTACTCTTGTTAAAAACAAGTTAGATTTATAATTAAATATTTAAAAAAACAGAAAAGATCCAGTTGAATCTTTTTATGTCTTAATTCTAGTGGAGTTTACATGTATTTTACTTTTTATCAATGTTTTAGGAATATTTGCTGCTTAATGTTATAAAATGTTAAGACAAATAGCTTTAAAATATTACTGCTTTTTTTCTGTATGTCAGAATAAACAAAACTGTATCTTTACTTCATAGTTGGACAAATGAAAGGAAAGTTAGCATAGAGATTGATCTCATTTTATTAAATTGCTAATATCCTAAGATATTAGAAGAGAGATGATTTAGCATTAATGTTGTAGTTTCTGGCTCTGGAGTGTCTTTTATGTTGTTTTTTTTTTTCAGACAAATTAGGTTTCAGTGAGATAGATTTCGTAGGTAAAATAGTATGTATTGGTCTCCAGTACATGAAATTATAGGTTAATCAGTAGATAACACCTATTCTTTTTAAGGATGGAAATGGAGTTGTGCGTGGTTATTACCTCTCTGTGTTCCTGGAACTCTCAGCTGGATTGCCAGAAACGTCCAAGTAAGAAACATGATTGATTATTGATTTCCTTAGTATATATTTTTAGCATGTTTTGCATTTTTGGTATACTTATGAAACAGTTTTGCTTTGTCTTGGTGCATCTGGATGTGAAATATGTGGCATGGTATGTTGATGTTTTATTTTAAACGTGATGCTCTTAAGTGACCCAACCAGTGATTTTTTAAAATATAATTTTATTTATTTTTTGTTGCATTTTAAGTTCCAAGGTGTCTTCCTCTCTGTCCTCACTCTAGACTAGAGAAGGCTATCATTTGACACAGATAGATATATTACACTGTGCATACTTGTATTTATCAGCTCTTTCTCTGAAGGTAGATGGTGCCTTCCTTCATAGGTCCTTTGTAGTTGATGTGAGTATTTATAATATTCAGAATAGCTTGGTCATTCAGCTGTTCTTCAAACAATGTTGCTGCTACTGTAATATTGGTTCTACTCATTTCACTCTTTGTATTTCATACAAGTCTTTCCATGTTTTTTAAAAAATCAATCTGCTCAATTTACAGCACAGTATTACAATGCAGTATTATTCCATCATAATCATATACCATAAGTTGTTTAGCCATTCCCTGTTTGATGGGCATCCCCTCAAATTGCAGTTCTGTGCCACCACAAAGAGAGCTGCTATAAATATTTTTCAACATATGGGTTGTTTTCCATTTTCCCTGATTACCTTGGGAAACAGACCTAATAGTGATATTGCTTGATAAAAGTGTATACACAGTTTTATAACTCTCTGGGCTATGGGAATTATATTCCAGATTGTTCTCCAAATGGTTAGAGCATTTCACAGTTCCACCAACAGTATTATAGTACCTCAGTTTTTTTGTATCCTCTCCAACATTTGTCATTTTCCCTATCGATAATTTTAAAACCTATCTGAGAGGTGTGAGATGATATCTCAAAGTTGTTTTAATTGCCAGCTAGCAATTAATAAGAAGGAAGTATGTCAGGAATTAATCTGGGCTTCTAATCACTGTGCATATCACATTATCAGAGTTGGAATGGACCCCATATTCCATCTGGTTCAAATTTGAACGTGTCTGAAATTCTCTTATAAAATCTCCAACCAGGTGATTGTCTAGCCTTCATTTGAAGATTTACTGAGAAGCAGTCTGCTGTTGGCAAAAGTAGCCTGCTACACATTTTTATGAAACTAATTTTTTTACAAAATACACTGTTGTGTAGCCTCCTGTGATTTGAATAATGCTGACTTCCTAGTGATATTTTTTACTTTTTTAAAAAGGAGGATTTCTTGCAGCTTTAAGTATTAAGCTGAAATTTTCTTTAAAAGGCCATGTGTTAGTGAGTGATAGCACATTTCCAGTTGATAGCTGAGTAGAGTTTGTTTTTTTATTTTACCTTTATTTTTAATATATTCCTTCTTTCCAGACTCCCCTTCCCCCTTTACCGAATGTGTCATTTTAATTACGAAAAAATAAGAAAGAATGGGGAGGAAAGTTGTGCAGCAATTCTAACCATCAGTCTTGTCTGACAGTATATGCAGTAGTCCACATATATAATCCTCTCCCTCTACTCAGAAGGGAAGAGATTGTTTTTTCATCCTATCTCTGTGGCCAAACTTGGTCATCATAGTGTTCAGTTTCATGTTTATGTTCTTTCCATTTACATTGTTGTAATCAGTGTTAATGTGTTTTTCTTGGCTCTACTTAGCTTGTCCTCATGGTGCATCAGTTCATGTCTTCTCATGCTTCTATTTTATTGTATTCACATGCCACAATTTTTTTTAGCTATTCTGTAGTCAGCAGACATGTATTTTGTTTTCATTTCTTTGCTATAACATAGAAGTGCTGCTATGAATATCTTATTACTTATAGGACCATTTTCCATTTTCTACCTTCTTTGAGTATGTGTTTAGCAGTGTGAATCTCTGGTTTAAAAGGTATGAACCATTTAGTTGAATTCCAAATTGTCTTTCAGAATGGTTAGACCAATTCACAGTTCCACAAATAGTGTTTTGTATATATTTCTTTTCTTTGTTCTGTCAGCATTGTCTTTTCTGTCTTTTGTCACTACAGATTTTTTTAGTGTAAAGTGAAATCTTAGAGTTGTTTTGACTTGTATATCTGATTTATACTTTGCTTATTATTGATGAATTGGAGGAATGCTTCCCCTAGTTGTTAACAATTTGTATTCCTTTTGAGAGAACTGTTAATATCTTTTGACTACTTGTTAATGGATTTTTTCCAATGTTAGATATGAATATCGTGTTGAGATGGTTCATCAGTCCTCCAATGATCCTGCCAAGAATATTATTCGAGAATTTGCCTCTGATTTTGAAGTTGGAGAATGCTGGGGTTATAATAGATTTTTTCGTTTGGATTTACTTGCAAATGAAGGCTATTTGAACCGACAAAATGATACAGTAATTTTAAGGTAATGTGATTTTTGTTGTGATTTTTATCCTTTATTTTAAGGTAAAATTCTGAAAACATTATTCTCTGACAAATAAACACTAATGCTGAAAATGTACATTTTCATAAAATTTTCATAATGAAATCAATAAAATAGTTCAATATTGCAGCAAACCTGTGATCTCATCTATATGAGTCCTCTTATCTACTAATGCAGATTGCCAGCCCATGTATGCTTTCCTGTTCTGTTCCCATCATTGAAAATGGAGGAATGGAAAAGCACTTACTAAGTGTGTGTATGTTCGTCCTTTGTTACTGAAGAAGACAATGCTATCAGAGAAATGATGACATGACTTGCACTTGACTTTGTTTTGAGTGAGAGAGGGCTGTGCAGGTCACCAGCCTTACTTCTCCTCCAGAGCCATCTGAATCCAGTGATCACATATTCATCAGGGTGACTGGAGATGACCCAGGATGAGGCAGTTGGGGTTAAGTGACTTGCCCAAGGTCACACAGCTCGTGAGTGTCAGGTATCTGAGGTGAGATATGAACTCAGCTCCTCCTGACTCCTGCACTGGTGCTCTATTTCCTGCACCACCTAGCTGCCTACTTACTAAATACTTTCTATGAGCAAAGCACTGCTAAGCTTTAGGGATATAAACAGAAAAGCAAGACAGTCCCTGTTCTCAAGGTACTCATTCACATTCTAATTGAGGAGAGAACACATATAGGAGGTTGTTGTTGCAGGTCAGATGGAAAGACCCCATGGTCATTAGGGTGCAGTCGCAAAGCAAAAAGTTAACATATTTAATGTCATTTCTGTTGATAAAAACCCTATTTCTTGTGATAAATTATTTTACAGTGCCAAGGATTTTAGTGGTGAGAACTTTCTTTTTCAGGCTGTCAAGGAAACAGAAGTATTGGGACTTTAATACTTACAGAAGTAGTTGCCAGGTCACATGTTCACAAGGGTTGATTTATTTAAAAGCGGGGCTGAAACTAGGGCTGACAGTTTTGCGGGCTTTGATGTTCTCAGGGTTCCTACACTCAGTGTTCTGGGCTGTTTCCAAGGGAGGTAGTGGTCATGGTCATTTGACTTTCCTGGCATATGGCACCTTCTTTTTCTCTCGTTGTTTCATCTAGGCTGGCTTGCCCACCCTGTTCATGGCAGTTGATCAGTGCTTGGTGGGGATGATTGACTCCTTCTAGATGACTGTTGCTCCCCTGATTCATAACCATGAGGGCTAAACTGGAAATGGGACCAGTGGTCTGGGAGGCAGGAACTAATATTTCCAAGACTCTTGGGATCAGGTCCATGGTTTAAGAACATAAGAGCTAGGGAGTTGCCTGAGACACTTAGAGGTACAATGCCTAATATATTCGTTGGAGGTGGGATTTGAAGCCAGGTCTTTTTGCTTCCCCAGTCTAACACCCTTACCTATTATGCTGTGTTGCCTTAGTCATAATAGTCATGTATAGTAGTTCACATTTTTTTAGTGCTTTAAGGTTTACAAGTCAGCTGACCCTGTAAGGTAGGCAATACAAATTGCAACTCCTTAGAATTAAAGCAGTAAACATTTATGGAGCACATACTTTGAGTCAGTCACTGTGCTAAGCACTTTGTATGCAAAAAGCCCTTACGGAGTTTACAGTCTAATGGACATGTGATCACACAGGTGATTAGTGTCAAGAACCAGAATGTGACTAGTACTTTTGCCACTCTATAGTAACAGCTATTGTTATTATCACTATTAAGTATTGTTATTCATATTTATCACTATTGAATAAACAGTATTTGGTCCCCATGCGTCTAATAAATTCCATAACCATTTGACTATAAATTGTTTTAAGGTGATGTGATAGAGAGGAAAGACCCCTGGAATTTCTTTGTAACTTCATTTGGAAATAGCTGCCTCCTTTTTGCCATGCATGTCCCTAGGTCAGGAGGAGTAGTTTGTTGTGGTAGAGCATTGAATTAAACTAGGTTCCAGTCTTTTTTCCCATGTTAGTTTTGTGAGAGATTGGTCTCTCACTTAGTTTTTGTTCTGTAAAACAAGGGTGATTGGACTGTGCAAACTTAAAAGTTCCTTCTGGGTCTAACAGATGGGAGTTGTAGGAAAAATCTCAGAACTTTTAGCAAATCTTTGACTTTACAACTAGGGAAACAGTTTAAGGGAGCTAACCTTGGAGGCAGACTCTCAGACTGGCGTGACCTAGCTAACTGGTATCCTCTGCCAAAACATATCTCTAGCCTTGCTTCTTGAAGTATTCCTAGTTTACTTTGTTATACTGCTTGAAGTTTAACCACTTAGACATTTTTTTTTAGCTAACTAAAACTTGCTACTATTTTTTGTGATTCATAGAGTCATTGTGAAGAAGTTCACATGGTTTTTTCTTCTCACACCTACCTGGGAATACGTGGATTGGAAAACTTTATTTTAGAGAAGAAGAGTAATAAAACTTTAATTTTAGATACTGGAGCACTCTGTGGGATGGTGCAAGGCCCCACATTGAATTCTAGCAGGAGTTTACTTGGGGGCTTTGGAGGTGGGGAATAAAAAAAGGGCGAGGAGAGAAAATTGCTAAAGCCAACATGTAAATTTTGCAGAGGGGTGGCCTTACACCTGGGAAAGGGTAAGGAAACTCCTCCCTCCTTTGTTTCTTCAGTATCACTTGATTTCTGGAAGTGCTTTATAGTTCAGCCACACTGTAAGTTAAATAAACTTTTATAGGCTAATCTTGCCTTCTATCCACCACTTTCTTCCTCCATTTTTTGGTACAAGCAGCTAGCTCCCATGAATAGAATGTATTCTTTCCACACCTCTACCTAATAGAATCCTAGATTTTTTCCTAAGCAAAGCTTAAATACTGCCTCAATAGGAATCCATATTAGCATTTTCTGTCACTTGAAATTATATGTTCTTCATATTCATGTATTTGTACATATGTACTTCTATAGTTGTATATATGTACACGTACTGCCTTTCCTCCCTCGCCTTACATTCCTTGAAGGCAGAAACTGTTTCACTTTGTCTTAATATCCCTGACTTCTAGGACATTGCTTTGTATACTGGAGGTGTTTAATAAATGTTTATTGCTTTTACTTGTTATTTGCTTCTGGGGAGGAATGTATCTCATGGGTTTTAAATAGCTAGCTTAAGAAAAGAATTTATAGAAAATGATCCATTAGTCAGTGCAGGATTTCAGTTGATTTATACTGCGGAAATAGACTGATCAAATGACCTAAAAACTTAAAATGTAACTTACAGTGTGGCTGAACTATAAAGCACTTCCAGAAATCAAGTGATAAGATTATTTTTAGTAATAAAATTTTGTTCTTTGAACTAGTATTTAATTTAACTGCTATTTTTATGTACATATGCATATATTTACATATATTTTTGTTTGTGTACATTTCTTAAGGTTTCAGGTGCGTTCACCAACTTTCTTCCAAAAATGCCGGGACCAACATTGGTATATTACTCAGTTGGAAACTGCCCAGACTAGCTATATCCAACAAATTAATAATCTTAAAGAGGTGAGCGGGTGACATCTGTCTCTACATCTGTGCTTCAGTTATTAAGTGTGCTGTTAGATGGTGGAATTACTATTTGCTGCTGCTAATTGAGGCAGACTTGAACCTTTTCTCATTATGTAATTCTTGGAGTCTGCAGCTCTGCTCATATTCCTCCATTTCTTGGAGGCTCAGTTGGTTTCTCTGGCTTCTCTTCCAAAGAGTGAGATTTTTAGCCATTAACAAAGGGTACTTTTTCCTGAGCATGAAGAAACAGAGAAGACAGTGTTATCATCCATAAAGCCCTTGTAAGATGGGGATTTTTCATGAATTAGTAGTAGTATTGTATTACCAAAATAGAATTTTTTTTTTGAAAAGCAGAGAAGAAATTGTAGGAAATATTTTTCTTTTTCTTTCCAAGAATGTGGCAAAGAGAATTCATCAGAGGGAAATGTACATGATAAAATGCTGTCAGAATTTTTCATTCTGATTCATTACTTTTGTTGCATGTCAGGAATATCAGATAAACTAATTTACCTAATTTATTGAACATTCTAATGTTTGCTGCTCTTACTACCTATCGGATAGGTATGTATGAGTATGATAGAAAGAAGTAGGATAGTTTATTCATAGTCACAGAAAATGAAGAAGAGAAGGGATTTTGACTGGGGATGGAAGTGATGAAATGGAATTATTTTAGGGTGTCCTAAAAAGAAGTAGAATATATTGAGGTAAGTAGAAATACCTACCTTATTTATCGTGTGATTAAACATTGCCTGTGTTTACTGTTTTGTATGTATTGATTTTGTTTTTTAAAGAGACTTACCATTGAACTTTCTCGATCCCAAAAATCAAGAGGCATGTCACCACCAGACACTCACCTTAGCCCTCAAAATGGTGATGGTCTTGAGATGAGAGCTAAGAAAACAGGATCAAGTTGTGAATTGCTTCTTGAGGGTATGCCTGCTACAGCTTCAGTAAGGGAGGCCAAAGAGGATGAAGAGGATGAAGAAAAGATCCAACATGAAGATTATAATGTAGGAAAATATTTTCTTGTTTCAGTATTGTTTCTGATATGAGTATCATGATGATTTTTTTTCTGTCATTCAGCAGTCAGTAAGTCAATAAACATTTATGAAATGAAATGAAATATTGAGGTAACTAGGTGGCATAGTAGGTAGAGTACTGGGTTTAAATACACTTACCAGCTGTGTAAACCTAGACAAGTCACTTCACCTCTTTCCTAACAGACCTGTTTTGAGGACCAAATTAGATAATATTTGTCAAGATAGGAGGGGCTTAGTAAATGCTTCTATTTTTCCTTCCTATTATGTGCCAGGCATAATGCTAAACACTGGGGATACAAACAAGGCAAAAGATAATCTCAATCCTAGCTCTTAGTCTAATGGGGAAGACAGCAAGCAGATAACTATATATAAACAAAATGTATCAGAATAAGTTGGAAAAAAACTAGAATTAAGGGAGATTGTAAACCACTTCTTATAAAAGGTGGATTTGATCTGGGAGTTGAAGAAAGCCAAAAAAGAACAAGGCAGAATTAGATAAAATCTTAACCTTTTGGTATATTATATGTCTCCAAAAATCTCATTTATAAGATCTCCATTTTATAAGGTAGAAGTTGAATCAAAGCACTCCGAGCACTTCGGAATTAAGTATACGATATCAGTACAGAACAACTGTATTCGGTATTAAGGTAGTTTTAGAAATAGGCCTAGTATAAATTTTAGATTACTGTGTACCGTAATACTCAGAAACTGAGATTTATCAGACACGAGTAAAATTCCCTCCTGAAGTCCTATGAAACTTCATTGTGGATGAATACAGGTAATTTTGTGGGGATTTTTTCTTTTTCTTTTCTTTTCTTTTCTTTTTTTTTAAATTATTGATTGCAGGAAGGTAGTGGATGGGTTTAGGCAGGTTCAGGTATTCAAGTTCCGCCTCTCCCATATTCTGGTTCTGTGACCCTGGCCAAGTCATGTAACTAACTGTTCCATGCGCCTAGATCATTTTCTAAGATTTTAAATTGCGGAGCCCATTCTGTCCTGAATTGGATTTTAATCATTGGGGGAGTTCCCTCTCCTAAGAAAACTACATGTCCAATAAAAAAAAAATTCTATTGTTTTTATGTCACCTTTATTTCAAATGTATCTTTCCATTACTAGAGCCATCTCTTGTAATTAAGAATAAAAAAAAAGAGAAAAGAAAAATCAGTCCATCAGTATATCATTTGAATCTGACAGTCTGTGCAGTAATACATACCTCTTATCTCCCAACTCTGCAAAGAAGAGAGTTTCATTTTCTCATCTCTTTTTGTTAAACAAAGCTCAGTCCTTCTGATTACCCAGATTTATTTTTATTCTTTTCCCCCCATTTATATTGTTATAATCATTATGTATTTTGTTTTCTTGATTCTGCTTACTTCAGCATTTGTCAGGAGAATTAGCCGAGTCTGACCGTAGAGACGATAAAAATGATTAACATAAAACTAAATTGTTAAAAAATATTTTTCCTGCCAACCAGTTTGGAAATATTTTTTGACTTATTGAGGTTTAAAATTACATTCTTCCACAAAACCCTACATAGCACACCTCTACTTCATTGTGATATTGAGTTGATCCTGGGAGTGCCAACGGGGCATAAGTTCTCTGTGCATTATACCACACACCTCATATAACAGTAAAATATTTAATTTAATTTAAAGCCCATAATAAAAATGTCACTAAGCAGTACATGATTGAATTACCAAATGTTATTGGTGATAATTGTTATCAAAGTTCAGAAGAAGCTGAAATCGTTTTATAACTATGGATGCCTGCATTTTAGTATTGTTCCTGGAAGATTTTGCATTAAATAGACATCTTAAGTTTCTAAGTTTGTATGAGTATTAGGGTGTGTGTGTGTATGTCTGTCTGTCTCTCTGTGTCTGTGTGTGTGTATCTTAGCAGTTTTTTTCCTTTGCTTTGACAGCATGAACTTTCAGATGGAGATCTGGATATAGATCTTGTTGGAGAAGATGAAGTGAACCATTTAGATGGTAGCAGTTCTTCTGCCAGTTCAACAGCAACTAGTAATACTGAAGAAAATGATATTGATGAAGAAACTATGTGAGTAACCTATATTAAAAATTTCGATGTTCAATTTTTAATTTTGAGGTCCTAATTGTCTGTGTCTCTCTGGTCCCTCTCCCATCCACTGTGACAGCAAGCAATATAATGCCCATTATACCTGTGAAATCACAATGAATTTAATTAGAACTGAACCAGTCAATATACCTTTGGCTGGAGCAAATTGCATCTAAAAGAAGAGTCATAGTTAATTGGAAGTAGCAGGTTTAGTATTTCAAGTTTAGAATTGAAATAGGTATTATAAGAGTATATATTATTTAACACTATTAATTATTTGCACAAAAACATGACAAGGCAAAGCAGTGTTATCGGAGTACAGCTAGGTCTTTAGGAATTATATTTATACACACACACACACACACACAACAACAGGATATTAAGGAATTTGATACTATTATTTTCAATTATTATTGACTATCCAATTTTTGTCTTGGGCTGAAGAGTAGGGTGTATGCTGTTTTGGTGGGGTTTAGTTAACATATACTAGTGATGTTATTGTTAAATCTAGAAGTGATTAAAACAGCATTATATGGGATATGCCTATATGTAAATGTAGTACATTTTAAGATAATATCAACTCTTCTTTCACAATATTCCTAACATCCATTGCCTTTTCTCTCCTCATGGTCATTACCCATTACCATTACCCAGACGCTGTTGACTTTTCAGCTGGATTGTTATAGCAGCCTCCTAATTTGATTTTTTTCCCTCCAGTTATTATCCCTCCCCATACATCATTCACACAGTTTTCAGAATAATATTCTCAAAGTACAAATTGGATCATGTCATTCCTTTTTCCAAGAACTTTCAGTAGCTCTGTGTTGGCATTGTGATGAAGTAGAAACTCTTCTGCTTGACTTTTAAGTACCTTCATAATCTGACTCCAGCCTCTCAGGCTTATTATTGCACAGTATTCACCTCCATGTATTCTGTGTTTCAGCAAAGCTGCTTATTTGTGGTTCACTGAAATCAGCATTTTCTCTCATCTCCATGCATTTCATAAGTGATTCTCCATCACTGGAATCCATTCCCTTTTCACTTCTACCTAATAGAACCCCTAGCTTCTTTTAAGGCTTAGTTTATGTGCTATCACCTATAGGAAGTCTTTCTTCACTCCTCTGGTTATTAGTGTTCTCTTCCCTCTTTAAGAAAATGTAAAATCCTTGAGGCCAGGCTATTTTTCATTCTGTTCTTGTATCCCAACCACCAAACATAGTGCCCTTTACATAGTAGCATAATAGCAATACTCTAATAACTTAATAAGTGCTTATTGGATTGGACTGGACTGGAGCTACAAGGTACCCTACAGGTCAGTCACTCATCATAAAAGCAGTTATATATGTATAATTCCTTTAAGATACAGACCAGGAAGCCATAGCAATTACCAATTGAGTTGTGTTGTTTTTTTTAAGTTGTTGTTGTTAGTATATGTTTTCTATTTGGATTTACAGTATTTATGGTCCAGCCTATTCATCTGAACCATCTTTTTGTCTCTCTGAAGTTGAGTGCTGAGGTATATTTCTCCTACTGTTTCCTAAAATAGCATATTTCATTCCACTCCTTGGTGAGCTTATATATCATAACAACTAGGAAAGCATCAGCCATCAAAACATCTAAAAGCGCCTGTGCCTGATACTTCCAGAAATTAAAAATTATCATTCCAATATCAGTTATTAATTTTTTTGGCCCAGATCTGTGTTTCCTTTTATTGTTGTAGGAAATTTTCTATGTTGATATATACCTGTAACTGTTCTGCAATATATAGACCTTAGAGTAGGCCTGCACATCCTAGGGCCTGCAAACTGCGTACAACCTACGGCCGCGTCAAATAATTTTGCATGGATCACAAAAAATATAGAGGATGTTTTTCTCTACATTTTTTCACGTGGTCCATGGACCCCAAGTTGTACTGGCCCACCTTCGAAGGTTGCTCCGAGAACCAGAAGATTAAGTGTATGACTCAGGTTCTGTATGCCGTGCAGCCTCACAGGTCATTTTAATTTTTATGTGCTGTATAGAAATGATTCATTTTCCTGTACTAAATAAAATAATATAGTTGGTTTTTTAGTTAGAGGTTTTATAAAATTTATTCCAGATGACTAAATAGAATCTTTGAATCTGTCACTGAACTTTGACATTCTGTCCAAAGGAATCATGGTATTTCTGAGTTAATGAGGACCTCAGAAATCGTTCAGCTATACCGAAGCTTAAATTCTATAACATTCTTATCAAGTAATCATTTCATTTTTGCTTGATAATTTTCTGAGATGGGGAACTCATTCCTCTTTTGAATAGCTGTTGTTAGGAAGTTTTACTGTTGAGCCAGTATGCTTTTCTAAAGTGTTAACCCTTCAGACCTAGTTATTCCCTAGTGATACCTGAACAAGAATCAAGTTGAGTAAGTTTAAAACCACTTTTATTTAACTGCCATTCACATAATTGAATGTAGCAACACTTAGCACACTCTCCCTTGTATTATCCACTGTGTACTTGCCTTCTCTCCCCATCCCTACCCTCATTAGATTATAAACTCTTTGAAAGTAGACCTAGTGCTGTCTCTGTCTTTGTGTCTTCCAGCACAACACCTTGATAGTATTGGGTACTCAATAAATATTTGCTTAATTTAAATTAAATTAAAATTAATTAAATTAAAAATTAAATTAATTAAATTTAAATTAATCTCACCCATATAGAAGTCCCCCCCTGTTGCTCTGTTTGCCTCTCTTTGTGTCATTTTCCTTCCTCAGAATATTTTAGTATCATCACCATCACATTCCCTTCTCTTCCTCTCTGATAACAGAGCTAATCTCTGCTTGAATCCGTAGTCCTGTGCTCCTCTAAATCCTTCAGAATCTTGTTTCAGTTATTATCCTGTCTCTTACAACCTTATCCTTCCACTGGTTCTCTCCCTTCCACCTACAAAACATTTTCAAGGCCTACACTCTAAAAAGCTTTCTTTTGGCTCTTAGGGATAATATGAGTATACAACTAGAGCTTGAAGTTTGAGCAGTTGAACCTACTAATTTTTACAGATGACAAAATTGAATCCCAAAGAGGTTAGCTGTGCTGCCCAACATCACAAAGTAGCAGAGCCCAGGATTCAAATCCTGGTTCTCTTCTATCCCATTTTCCAAATTTTTTTGAGTGATTTTAAATATTGAATTAAATCTACCTACTGTTCCATTTTTTTTCTTCCCCTTGATTGTAACACTTCTGGAAAAAGGTCTTTATCTAATGCCTTTACCTCCTCACCATCTATTTCTTCAGTTCCTTGCAATCTGGCTTCTTCCCTCACCATTCTGCTGATACAGCTCTTTCAAAGGTTACCAATGACTAATTGTCAAATCCTATGACCTTTTTTCAGTCCTTACCTTTCTGTAGCTTTGATTACAAGAACTCTTGATTGCTCTCCTTTTCTTCCTTTTAGAAACAGTCCGTTTCCTTGGCTTTCCTGTATTTCTTCTGTTTCTCTCTTGTCTTCACTGTTCTTTGTCTCTTTTTCTGTCTGCATCCTCTCTCCTTTGTTCTTATTCATTCCTAAGATCAGTTCTATGAAGATAACTCTCATGTCTATATCTCCAGTCATAATCTCTCTTCTGAGCTTTAGGCATGTCAAACTGGTTTCAGGCTATCTTTGTGTGGAGGTCCCACCAGGACTTCAAATTCATTGTGTTAAAACTGACCTTACCTTTCTCCCCAAGCGCCTTTTACCTAGTCTCCTATTTTTAAAACCTTGGTGTTATTTTTTTACTCCATCTTTTGCCTCACTTTTCATACCAAGTTACTTAAGTCTTAATTATATGTCTGCAGAACCTCTTGCAACTGCCCCCTACTGTCATGCCCTTAATGCAAGCCTTCATCACTACCTGCTTTTATTGCTGAAGTAGCCTTCTAACAGGTTGTCTTTTTGTTTTTTACCCTTCAAGTGCACTTATTATATATATTATAATTGTCTCTTGTCATCTCTCTCTGCTGGAGTATAACTTAAAGGAGGGCACGGTTCATATGATGTTCAGTAAAGAGGTGATTAATAAATGCCTTTTAAATTGAATTGAGTGTCAATTTACATTTTAGTCAGCTGCATTTGTAAAAATGTATTCATGGTGCAGATTCGTTACCTCTGTTTTTAATTAGTAAGTAAAAGTTTGGCTTACCACCTCAATGGTTTTCTTTCCCTTCAGAAAACCATCTCCTTTCCTATTTTTCCAATTTATTGAGCTTTTTTCTGTGTAAGTCATTATGCTAGGTTGTGTTTCTTGATTTGTCAGCACTATGTGTTATTTCTGAGTCACATGATAGATACCTAGTAACCAAAGTTTGAACTAAGTTTATTTATATATCCACAAGCATTCTTAACCATTTTAAGAAGCCATCATTAGGTATGTTTTGGAGAGGTGTTAACTTCAAAGCCTACAAATTTTTTATCTTCAGATATGCTGCTTCATCAACTCATAAAGTCATTAGCCTCCATCTGTTCCATTCTAATTTTGAGATAACTATTTTCTTCAGTGAGCTTTTGAATCTCTTTTTCCACTTGGCTAATTCTGCTTTTGAAAGCATTCTTCTCCTCTTTGGCTTTTTGTACCTCTTTTGCCAGTTGAGTTAGCCTATTTTTCAAGATGTTATTTTCTTCAGCATTTTT